>CM062816.1:1619323865-1619923865 GCA_031772625.1 Pinus tabuliformis | reverse complement strand
CATAACAGGTAGTTGCTTGCAATCTTTCCTAGATAATAACTTAGCCATCAAAATAATAATTTATTATAAAATAAGTTTTCAAAACAAAATGTAATTTTAAGCCGAAATTATAATTTCGTTTTATAATTTGGTTCGATAGACATTAGTTTCCTTCTCTTTTTGGTCTTATAGATTATTTTAAGTATTATGTAGTTTAAATCATCATTTAATTTTATTTCAATAAATGTCTTAAACACTACTTAGTTGTGGCTATTGGAAATAATACTGAGAGAGGCGGGGTGAATTAGTATTATTCAATCAATAATCTTTTTATTTTCATACTAAAAAATTCATATATGCTACTTCAATGAAGGCAACTCGCGTGGACACACAACTGTGTTTAAGGCAACCAACGTATATCCAACAAACTTATGATTCAGTTAATTCATCATATGTTGATCTTTAATCATTGTATCAGTACTTAATTAACCATATAAACAGTAACCATATGCAATAAAAACAAAACAAACCATCAGACATAAGAAACACACATGAACACCAAGATTTAAGGTGGAAACCCAATGCAAGACAAAAACCACTTGCTGTTGTCTTCTTTTTAATATAAGAAAAACATGTTTAAAATCTTGTACTGGTGCAAACTCATACAGTACACAGGCACCCACCTGCGGAAGACTACGACCTTCTCTCATTCTCTAGCTTCTACTGGAAGGGATCTACAACCCCCAAGCTCTTATACTAGCCAATATGTTTACTAGTAGGCATCGGCCTACTGAAGGCTCCAACCTTCACTCGTTTTCCAGGTGCTGCTGGAAGGGAGCTGCAACCCCCTCGCTTTTTTACTGGCTGATATGTTTACCAGTACATAGGCACCGACCTACAGAAGGATATGACCTTCTCTATTCCTCCATGGACCACGTTTCATAAATTTTCAGACTGGATACTCCTGGAACACAACACCATAATATGAAGGCCACATTTCATCCAATTTTCATACTGGACCCATCAACAACATTGAAGCAAAAAATCAATCACCACTACTATACAACCATCAACTACATTTGCATCATCAATCTCTGAATCACCCACAACTAAATCACTAAAGGCCCATCATCACTGTCATCAAAACACAGTCACCAGAACACAGAGCAGAACCCAGAACTCCAGAACAACTACTAGAACCAACTACAAATTCAAATATCATATTCCATAATGTATACACTACCCTGATGAGCCGAACTTGCGTGTATACGCGATTTTACCAAGGCGAACCTGCATACAGATCTACAACTATTTACTCATAACTTTGAAGCTATTCCAAACATCAGTGATACCTAGATCATAACATTTATAGAATAAGATATGCGTCAGTAATTCATATCTAGTCTATCCATGAGCAAACCACATAATGATAATACATTTTAGATCTTATGATCCCAATCCATCATCCATAATCAACCACATAGGTGCATCCTTAGTTTAGATCAAGCAAAGAATCACAAACCCATAACTTGCATATTGGATCTCACACTTCATCAGATATTCAATACTTGCACTCCTTGGCCTAATGATCTTCTCCTCCTTTTATAGTCTTAGGCCTTTCTCAATACCATGGACCCAAATCACTTAGGACCAATACCCTGGACCAAATATCTAGGGTCAATACCTCGGACCAGATACCATGGACCAATACCATGGATCAAAATACCATGGACTAAATACCTCAGACCAAAAACATAGTTTTCCAAGATATACGCGCTTTTCCTTCTGTGAAAGTGCGTGTGTATGTTATACGCTCCTTTTGGCCTATTAACACGCGTTTATATGCTCCTTTGTCAAGGTGAACCTGCATATACCTCTCTTTCTTCATTCTTTGTAGTCTGATCATTAATTCTTTGCTATTGACTTGTTGCACTGTGCTCTGTCATCTGAGTGAGTTGCCATCAAGGACAACACCTGTATCATAATGCCAACAATCTCTCGCTTTAGACTTGATGGCAACAATAACACCAAGTCACTCTCCCCCTTTGACATCAAGGGTAGAGGGCGAACCAAGATAATCTCCCCCTTTGTTATACATTATGCCATCCATGCTCCCCCTGAGCACATGCAGAGTCTGCAAAAATATTTTCAAAAGAATAACATGACTCTATAACTCAACTAAATGAGTATGACCTTCCTATCACTAATGACTCATACATACTTAAATCTCCCAATCAAGTGCGGATACACCAATTTGACTCATCCACCCAACCAAATGGGGATATACCAAATGTTTATACATGAATGACATAGAAAATATTACATCATCCTTCTCATGCATAGCGGGGTTACAAATTAGGTCTTTTCATGACCTGTACATCAAATTATATACATAAAATTTATTACAAGGACAACCGATCTAAACAAGATCATGATAGTCGTCAGCAACTATCATACACCGTATGATCTGCACCATGAGTAGTATCAGGATCAACAGCCTGTATATTTATATCATCAAAGGAGTCACCTAAATCAAAACACCTAAGTGGATCTGTATCAAGATCTTCTAAGATAATGCAAACAATGCATTATTACAAGCATATGCTCGCCCTGAACTTGTGCCAACACAAACCTTCATCAAACAAATCAGATAAGTGACTCAACCATATAAGACTCCTTTTCTTGAGTCTGTCCCACTGCTTTTTCTTCAGAACACCATCTATGCAACTGTGTAACATCTAACTCATGTATATACGTGACTTCTCTTCATAATAGTTACATATGAAAATTAGAATACTGGAGTTTTACACTTTCATCTTCCCGTGAGTCTGTTATGTTTGTACACTCTGCCATGCCACATTTTTCTAACTGTACTTCCTTCTTCTTCCATATCTTCGACTGTGATGATGTTTTCTCCTTTTGGTATGGCACTCGAAATATTCTCCTGCATTCCTTTGCTATATGTCCAAGCTTGTTACATGCATAAAATCTTACATGTTTCATATTACTTCTATAGTAGTCAATGGATTTGTGACCAAACATATTGCAAGAAAAACAATATCCCTTAAAGTAATTGGAAGCTGATGATCTTTCCGAGTGATGGTTTTCAACTATTATACTTTAGCATCTCACTGCAACATGTCCAAGATTATGACATATAAAACATTGAACATTATTCATTTGAGGAAATAGCTGACTATCACTTCCATAGTTAGGGGTAAACGATTTTCTGTGAAGAATTTCTTTCCTTGGTTGTTGATGGGTTGGCCTCTCATCTCCTTGTTGAGCATTTCAAATTTTGCATTAGAGTTCCTTGCCTAACCTTTTGAGCTAGATTCACCTTCAATAAATATATGAAAACCAAGACCAGTTTTGATGGTAGGAGACCTTTGACTACTAGGAATATTATCCAGAATCTTAGTACTGTCTTCAAATCGTAACAATTTATCCTTTTCTTCTAATTTACCTTTTAAGATATTTAACTCAACCTGTTGTTGTTCTTCCTTTTCCAGATATTGCTTCTTCAAGATTTCTTCAGCCTTTCTTCTTCCACTTGTTGCCTTAGTTTGAGAATCTCATTTTCTTGTTCTTCATCTGCTTGAGGTAGCTCTCCATTCTGCTTATTTTCAAGATCTTCTTTTAGAGAGAGGATCTTAGATACATAGTAATTCTGATCATTTATTTTATTTCTTAATGATATCACTTCATCCTGCAGCTGCTTCCTTCTTTTGTTTCCTTCCTCTAGCTGAGCTTTTAATCTAGTAACTTCTTATTTGAAGGCACACTCCCTTCTGTTAAATAGATCTTGTAGATCTCTGAATTTATCTGATGCTTCATTTGCTTGTTCATCTTCAATTTGAGGCGATTCGAAAACTGAATCCTTGCTTCCACCTAATGGCCAATTGTCTCTCCTGCTGTCATTTTTCCTTTGAGCTTTGTTCCTCTTCTGAGGTGCTTTCTTCTTTAGCTTCTTTCCCATTGTTTCTACAGATCTCCTTAAAGCGATAAAGCTTCTACCAAAGGACCTGCTCTGATACCAATTGTTGGAAATAATACTGGGGGGGGTGAATCAGTATTATTCAAATCAATAATATTTTTCTTTTCATACTCAAATTCATATATGCTACTTCAATGAAGGTAACTCACATGTACGCGCAACTGTGTTTAAGGCAATCAACGTATATCCAACAAACTTATGATTTAGCTAATTCATCATATGTTTATCTGTAATCAGTTTATTAGTACTTCATTAAACATATAAATAGTAACCATGTGCAGTAAAATCAGAGCAAACCATCACACATAAGAAACACACATGAACACCAATATTTAAGGTGGAAACCCAATGCGGGACAAAAACCACTAGCTGTTGTCTTCTTTTTAATATAAGAAAAACCTATTTACAATCTTGTACTGGTGCAGAATCACACTAGTACACAGGCACCCACCTGAAGAAGGCTACAACCTTCTCTTGCTTTCCATCTTCTACTAGAAGGGAGCTACAACCCCCCAACTCTTGTACTAGTCGATATGTTTACTAGTACGTACGCGCCAACCTACTGAAGGCTCCAACCTTCACTCATTTTCCAAGTACTACTGGAAGGGAGCTCCAACCCCCTGGCTCTTGTACTAGTTGATATGTTTACCAATATGTAGGCGTTGACCTGCAGAAGGCTATTAACTTCTCTCTTCCTCCAGGGATCATGTCTCATAAATTTTCAGACTAGATACTCCTGGAACACAACACCATAGTATGAAGGCCGCGTTTCATCCAATTTTCATACTAGAGCCATCAACAACATTGAAGCACAAAATCAATCACCACTGCAATACAACCATCAACTACATCTGCATCATTAATCTCTGAATCACCCACAACTGAATCACTAAAGGCCCATCATCACTGTCATCAAGACACAGTCACAAAAACACAGAGCAGAACCCATAACTCTGCAACAACTACTAGAACCAACTGCAAATTCAAATATCATATTCCATAATGTATATGCTACTCTGATGAGCTGAACTTGCATGTATATGTGCTTTTACCAAGTCGAACCCGCGTACAAATCTGCAACTATTTACTCATAACTTTACAACTATTCCAAACATCAGTCATACCCAGATCATAACATTTATAGAATAAAATATGCGTTAGTAATTCAGATCTAGTCTATCCATGATCAAACCACAAAATGATAATACATTTAAGGTCTTATGATCTCGATCCATCATCCATCATCAACCACATAGGTGCATCCTTAGTTCATATCAAACAAAGCATCACAAACCCATAACCTGCATACTGGATATCACAATTCATCAGATATTCAATATTTGCACTCCCTGGCCTAGCGATCTTCTCCTCCTTTTATAGTCTTAGTCCTTTCTCAATACCATGGACCAAAACCACTTAGGACCAATACCTAGGGTCAATAGCTCGGACTAGATACCATGGACGAATACCATGGATCAAAATACCATGGACCAAATACCTCGGACCAAAAACTTCATTTTCCAAGATATACACGCTTTTTCTTCTGTGAAAGTGCGTGTGTATGTTAGATGCTCCTTTTGGTCCGTTAACACGCATGTATATGCTCCTTTTTCAAGGTGAACCTGCATATACCTCTCTTTCTTCATTCTTTGTAGTCTGATCATTAATTCTTTGCTATTGACTTGTTGCACTATGATCTGTCATCTGAGTGAGTTGCCATCAAGGACAACACCTGTATCATAATGCCAACAGTGGCAGTGAGGTTTGTTTAGACTTGTGGCAAGGCATGATAGTATCACCAGTTCCCAACAAGAAAAATAGGGGACACTTAGAAATGAATGAGAGATGTCGCAATGTAAGGCACAATTATCAAAACCAAAATTATTAATAGTGTAGAGTAACATTCGGTGGGAACCTTAAGGTACATGAATGATGTTAAAGGTGGAACGAAGAGCACAAGATTACATAGAAATTGTAGAGAAATATTCCTTAATGTTTTCACCATCTTGACCACACTCTGTATATGCAAGAAAATCCCCTTAAAGATCTTGACCCACTACATTCTTCAAGCCACTAAAGATCATAAACCCTAATTTTCCCAAGGTCGATCCTTTGAAGACCCTCCAAGGTAGATGCCAAGAGGACCACATTGTCAATAAGAGAATAATGGAGAATAAGACATGTTGAATGAATAAAGGGTTGAATATGCTCCTACAAAAAGGAATCATACTCATTGATATATAACCTAAACAACGTGGGCGAGAGAGGATGTCTGTGCTACACCCCAATGGTCTTCTTGATAAAACTAGACAATACATTCATTATTTGGAGGGAACCAAGAACAAACTAATAGACATATAATAGCATGTTGAAGCCCCAAAAATAGGGTCTACAACAAGGGGGATAACCGCCCGGTCCGGACCTTGGTTGGCAGCTCCTTTTCCGTTTGGTATAGCGGGTCCGACTGGGGATATGGGACCAGTTTACCAATTTATGTGTGTGTGTGAGAAAGATGGATATGTCTATTTCTAACAGTTGCTAAATGGAATACTTCTACTCTAATTCTAATATAATAATAAGGAAATTATATTATAATAAGTAGAAATATCTAAATCTACACTAACCCGGGGTGTAATCTTTCTTCTATGCGATCTAAAATGATTTTAAACAACAACTGGTAATAAAGATCATTCAGTTGTTATGAGAAAAGAATTCAATAAAGATGAACCACTTCGTATAAAAAGTTAGACAAAAAAGTTGTGAAAAACATCTCGCATAATAAGCTACTCATACACTAAGCATAAATAAATAGCTATCACCGTACAAAAGTGCCAAATGATAACTCAGGCATTCATACATCAATATATAAATAACTGAACTGAAAATCACTCTAACACAAGGCAGAAACAGTTAAGAGATAGAAATACCATTTATAAGTAGTCCTACTCATGAGCTTCAAGCGATAACGATTTATCTCTTCTTGATCAAATATCTACTAAGAGTACAAAAGTGCAACATCAATAGCGGATATCAAATGCAAACATCAATAAATCCTGTTCCATTCATTCATAAAAACCTCCTCAGAGGGTACAAAAGTGCATGTTCTGGGGATAAGTTTTTGATAAATTTCAGGACCCTTCTCTAAAAAAATGAGAAGGGTTTAAATACTACTAACTAAATCTAAAAATAAATTATTACAAAAATATAGGATGCGGTTTAAATGATCGTCCTCTTTTCAGGAAAATAAAACAAAATTAAAACTAAAATTGAATCTAAAATTAAACTACTTCTGTATTTGGTCCTTCAAATCGCATGCATGCAACATCTGTTTGAGAAGAGTTAGTTGGTCGACGTCCGATTTTAGCTGAGCTGAGAAAACAGAATCGACAAGAGCTGGCGCCATCTTTTCGGCCGAATTGATGCTACACTTAAGAGTCATCCATTGGCTATGTGGCTTTACCAAGTATGCCCAGTAGTAATCCCAGTTCAACTTGGTTAACCCTTGGATCGCTTGTGCCTTTTCTTCAGCCCTTTGCTTCCAATCTGTTTCTATCATTTCTTTCTTGTGATTTTCGGGGCTTGCATGTGACTGGGCAATTAGCAGCTTTCCTTTTCTAGAAATTTTTCTCAGAGATGCGATTAGCACTAGGCGCTAATCGCGCATCAGAAAATGCCTCCGTTTCTTGGTCTAGGTTTCCTTGATGCATTTTTCGCCTTTTGGGATTTTTCCTTTTAGCAGATATAAAGTTCAACGTTTGTAAAAATAATATTTCCGTAAGCTCTTGACCCTGAGTCTTAAACTGTCTGTTTCTGATATCAATGTTGTCCAGTATCCACTTCACCATGTCCGTGTATGGTAGAATTTTAGGTCTTGCTCCTATCTAGTGTAAGAATGAGCAAGCTAGCTCTGTGATAAATGCCTCAGATGAACTATTTGAGCCCGTGGTAGCAGTAACTTCCATTACTCTTGGATTCTCCTCTTCGAGCAGATTATACATGCCTTCCCACGTCTCTATTATAGGCCGTGTCTATATACAAGGGCGCCATTTCCTTTTCTTCTGAGCTCAGGGCTTTACTTTTTTTTCCCATTTTATCCTGTGTATTGCTTTGTATTGGCCTCTGTTCTCCGTTCCTACAATTTACAAGTGAAGTGAAAATGAATGACAAGGAAGGGTGATGGGAAAGTTTTAAATGCCACGGACACATCAAGTTTACCACTTTACGTGAGATGATTCTTCGATAAGCACGAACCCATATTCCATTAATAACTGGCAACTAATTCATTTATTAGAATTAAAGCGCATAACTAGGTGTCAGCTTATGGAAAGTACTTTTCTTGAATAACGAGCCTGAAATATTTGCAATGAAGCGTTTTTGCGATTTGCTTCGCAATATCGCAGATTGCAGCATCGCGAAATGATAACATCGCAGAATCGTAACGTCGCAAAGTTGGTCGCTCGTGATATCGCATTATCGCATTGTCACTGTATCGCGAGATTGCAATATCGCAAATTTCAGGAATGTTATGTATGACAATCTTTGTTAACCTGTTTTCTGCGAAATGCAATTTTGCGATCAACGTCATCGCATATCGGTAAATTAAAGTGTTTCGTTGTAAATTGTGTTGTATGCGACGCGATATTTCATTATCACACATCACAATCTCGCAATGTTTAAAATTCAGGAATAAGGAGGTATCTCGTTATCTTTTTTGCGATGCAATTTTCCTAAGGAAAGATTCTATCTTACCTTATCATAAAACTTGGATTTTTTAGATTTTGCAAGGGGGGCTTCCTAAGCTTATGATGGTAATTTTATTCGAAAAAGGAAATTTCAACACTACTTTGATTTTTAATTTTTTTTTCTAAGGGTCCCCACTTATTTAGTATTAGGAATTACACTAAATAAGAAGGGGGGTTGTTGCTAGCCACAATAATTGGCGATTCACTTGGAAGAACCAGTTATCTCTGTTGCTTTTTTAATTTTCAAAACTTCCAAAACATAAAATTTTCCAGAAAGTTAAACTTTATTATAGGAAGATAAAGTATATTATACTTTAACCTGTCAATGACATTTTGTTTCAACTATTTTCAACTTTGATTATTTGTTGCCTCAAGCTAGTCCTTGTATTTACATCAGTCATTACTTGGCTTGTAAAGATAAAACAAAGTCTTCTCTGTAAACCAGTTTTAAATATGCTCATTTGTCGTAGGTAGAGCCTCTGCTGCCAGCAGGCGTTTATAGCCTCGACAGGGTTACCTGTTACCCAGCAATGATCCTGTATCCTACTTAAAGAAACCTACAATTCCCAAAGAAGAATCCACATCCACACTTTCTGCTTTCATTTTTCTTTTTTATTCTTAAAGAGCAATGTCTTGGTTTGGTAGCCAATTTATGACATAGTCATTCACTGATTTATAACTTTGCTGAACAAGTTGGCTCGTGATGAGACCCCTTGTCTTTTGATTTTAACAATCTCGAGTCATTGCCTTGTTGTGGTATGCAGTATTGGCAAAGTCAGCAAGTTATAACATCTATGATCATGATAAGCCGGCTCGTGATGAGACCTCTCACTCTTTAAGATAAAATGTATCCTTGGATTGTTCCTCTGAAAGTTGTGATTTCCTTAGTAGGGAGGAAGTCATTGTTTCCTTAATATAGCTCTGGACGACAATAGTAGAGTTTTTGGAAATAGCTGTTGTATAGAGAATCTTTATTTTGTTATTGATACCTTTCATTGCACTGATATAAAAAAATTTCTCACTAAAGGTTGTTTTCGTCAAATTTTATGAAGTTGAAACTAGTATCATATCTAGGCTAGAGTTTTTAACTGTATCTTTCAATAATAAAGATCAATTTTCCAAAAGATTTGCTATTTATACAAGCGAAAGATCAAAATTTGAAAGAGAATTGGTGTCTTTTTCGTAAATTCCTATTGTAACCATTCACAACTGGTTTTATTATGAAAAGAAAAACAACTACTCTACAAAATGGAAGAATAATCTTCTATGGAAAATATTTCTTAAGAATCTGACCATTAACAGGTAGAGAATCTCTTTTTCCTGTTAAATCTTGTAACATGAAGGTAGACGAACTTGTGACTTCTATGACTTGAAAAGGACCAAGCCACATTCTTTGAAATTTTGTATGTTTTCCCTTTTCCTCATGAGCCTTGTCCTATTTTAAAACTAGATCTCCCATATGAAAATCTTTTCTGGATATCATATTGGAATAAAAAGAGGCCTTTACCGTTGCTTGATGATGAGCATGAGTAATCTTAGCCTGTTCTCATTGTTCTTCTAATTTAATTAATTCTAGCTGCCTAAGTTGTAAAGAAGAAGTTGGTGCTTCATCAATATATTGAACCAAGGCTAAAGAGGGAATTGCCAAATGTGTTGGAAGAACCACTTATTTCCCATAAACTAAATTAAAGGGAG
Source organism: Pinus tabuliformis (assembly GCA_031772625.1). NCBI lineage: Eukaryota > Viridiplantae > Streptophyta > Pinopsida > Pinales > Pinaceae > Pinus > Pinus tabuliformis. The sequence continues at coordinate 1,619,913,452 of CM062816.1, read as the reverse complement.
AAGTGCCGATAGAGGCTTTCTGCGTTATTCGATCTGCCCACAAAGCATATATTAAATACTTATGCCAATTTTTATGATTTTGGTCAATGGTTCACTTAATGATTCTGATTAAGTTCTTATTTGTAGATTTAGCTAACCCATTCCCTTGTGGATAATAATTGGCCAAGTATTTAAGTTTGAAAACCCTTTTGAGTGCAAATTCAGTCATTGCATTACCAGAAAAGTATGATGCATTATCAAACATTAAAGCGGAAGGCAATCCAAACCTGGTGATTATGAACTGGTCTATGAATTCAATGATATTTTCAGCATTAGCTGTCTTGAGTGGAACTACTTCTACCCATTTAGTAAAGTAATCTATCGATGTAAGGATGTATCTATGTTGTTTAGAAGAGTGAGGAACGAGCTCACCTATTACATCCAATCCCCACTGATCGAAAGGCTGTTTGGTGGTAACTGGTTGAAGTGGCAAGGATGGTTTCTTTTGTCTCCCAGCAGCGGTTTGACAGATTTGTCATTTCCTCACATAATTATGCGCGTCTTTGAATAATGTGGGCCAGTAATAGCCTGCGCGTAAAATTTTGTGAGCAGTTGCATCTCCAGCGTAGTGTCCACCTGCTGGCCCATCGTGGAGTTCCTGCAAGACTTTTTCAGCTTTATATTTCTCAAGACATCTAAGGAGAACAGAATCATAATTTATTCTAAAAAGAACATCATTCACGAGTTGATATTGTTTGTCTTTTAACCTCAAGGCTCTTTTCTTGGTATGATCGAGGTTTGAAGGAGCATATCCATTCTTTAGATAATAAATAATATTAGCATATAATGACTCAGCATCGTTTAGGCTTACCTCGTATACTTTTACCTCTTCAGATGGATTTTCGGGCATAAGCGATGCTCCTGCCAGCATTTTGCAAAAGCCTTGACCTTTTACAATATTTGCTGGTTTGATTTCTACGTTGTATTCTTGTAAGGCAGTAACCCACTTGGCCCTTTTCTCACCCACATCCTTCTGTACTAGAAGATTTCTTACCGCTGGAAACAATACTATGATCTTGGTATGTGTTTTGAGTAAAAAAGGTCTGAAATATTTAATTACTTCAAAAACATCATAAGCTTGTTTCTCCACATCTAAATAATTCAATTCAACACCTTGTAAATTCCAACTGAAAAAAGCAATTGGGGCTTCTGCCTTTTCTTGATTTGCTTGAGTGAGTATCGCAACATATGATTTATCTGAGGCAAATGTGTACAAAATAAAAGGATCAGAAAAATTTGGAGTTGCTAAAGATGGAGCATTGATAATTACTTGCTTGATCAGATTGAATGCCTCATGTTCATCTTGGCCCCATCCAAGAATGACATTAATTCTGAGCCCGCAACTGCCTGCAGTATTTGTTCCATGGGAGCTAGAGGAAAATTATCCTTCTAGCAGGCCTTATTAAGGTTTTGAAAGTCAATGCAGATTCTAATATCTCCATTTTTCTTTCTAACAGGTACCATATTGGAGACCCATTTAGAATGTCTAACGAGAAAGATTATTTTGGCTTTCAATAACTTGTTGAGTTCAATTTTGATCTGATTTTCTAAATTTGGATGGATCTTTCTCAGCTTTTGTTGGACAGGTTTTTCATTATCAATCATTGGGATAGTGTGTTGGATGATGAAGGTGTCGTATGTTTTGAGTTCATCGTAATTCCAAGCAAAGACACTTTTGTATTGTTTCAAGAGATGGATATATGCTAATTTTTCTTCAGGGGCTAGGCCAAGGCCTAGGTTGATATTCTGCGGTTTGGAATCAGTTCCTAGATTTACTAATTCAATTATTTGATTGGTTTAGGATCCTTCAGATGTGAGGAAACTCATCATATCAGGATCGTCGTTGAAAATCCTCCAATTGGTAATGTTATCAGGGATAGATGGTCTAAAAATCAACTCAATTGAAAATCAGTCAGGGCTAAAATCTTCTGAAGGAATGAGCTTGGAAGCTATGTTGGCTAAGAGGTCTGCACTAGCATTCTGGAGTCTGGGAATTGATGAAATATTAAATGCTATAAAATGTTCAGTTAGATATTGAACTAAAGATTGGTAATGCTTTAAATGACCTGATAAACAATATATAGTATTATGTACCTGTCTAATTACAATTTCAGAATCTCCAAAAACTTGCAGGTATTTGACGTCTAATTCGATCAATTTGTATAACCCTTGGATTAGAGCTTCGTATTCTGCAATATTGTTGGTGCACTCGAATTCGAGTCTGCAAGTTAGCATGGTTTTATCTCCCTTTGGGCTTACTAACACGCATCCTTCTCCTGCTCCTTCGTTAGACTTAGAACCATCAAAAAATAATTTCCAAAACAAAGATTTATTTACAGGATTATCTATAAAATTAATGCATTTAGAACTATCTGTTAGAGAGAAATTTCTACTTGAGATAAAACAGAATGTTATAAGTAAGGTGAAGTATGAGCATTAAAATTTCCTGGGAAAGAATCTATTGAATAGTTTCCAATAATGTTAGAATTGTATGCTACTGGTTCGTTTTCTCCCTCAAGTTCTATTACTATGTATTTATGATGTTTTTCCCATTAAACTTTTATCTGGTTTGGTTTACCATTATAAGGGAGCCACATGTGCGACCAGTCAGTTGCAAAGTATCCATGAAGTTTTTCTGACCAGTCTCTGCTAAGAATTAAGCCATAAAATTCAGGAATATCAACAACTAAAATGTCGATAACTTGACATACCTTTGGGTTGGATGACAGCCTTATGGTAACTTGATTTAATTCGCCAATCACTTCGACTTGAGATCGATCAAGCTGAACTATGCATACAACAGATTTCTGTGGTTGAACGTTCAATTTTGCAGAAATTGATCTTGGTAAAATATTTGATGAAGCTCCAGAATCAACTAAGAAATTATGCACACTTTTATTGAAAATCTCATAAGGAGAAATGGGGGAGTATGCGATCTCGACCTTCCTCCAATTAATGCAATATCGTTTGGATCAACTTTATTCATCGTACTTGTTGTAGGTCTTCCCATATCATGGGAAGCTTGGGAGATTAAAACAGCTGGTAAAGGTGCAACTGGCACAGCATGTAATTCTTTCAAAAGTACTTTCTGCTGGTGTTTTAACTTGCTCAATTCAAAAAGAGTAATATTGGCCCTAGTCTTTTTCATATCTTCTACGATATTATACTCCATTTCATCCGAAACGATTAACATTTTAGATGGAGTAGATGTGTCTGTTTGGACTGGGCTGGTTTGAGTCGCTTTAGGTGATGTTTTCTTGGCTGCAACTTTATCCTTAGTCATCGAGCTTGCGCTCTTTAGCTGAGGTGTAGGTTGAGGAGGATCAAGTTGATTTCTATTGCGAGTACTAACTGGGAATGCCTCTTGATCTTCTTCATTTGGGAGGATGAAATCCCACATACCTTATAACTCTACAACTTCTTCTTCATCGATATATTCTTCGGTAGTGTTTTCCTCTTCTTCTTCTTTTGACTCAGCATTTGATATAGCGTTAGGGGGTTTGGAATCAGTTGAAGGATTTCTTTTAAAAGGCCTGTATGGCTTTTTAGAAGAAGTTTCTGCCACTTGTTTCTTGATGTCGACCATTTCATTAGACATGGTCTTCAAAACTTTTTGTAATCCTTCTAAATCGAATGGATCCTTTGGTTGTTTTTTCTTGGAGTCTTCTTTGAACGAGACCTTCTTAGATTTTCGTTCTTTTATCACGTTTTTCTTTTCTAGGGCCATAATACGTTTCTATATTGCTATCACTTCTTTCATATTTTCAACTAAGGTTTTTTTGTTAGCCCTATCAACAAAGATTGCTAAGTTTGATGGTAAAGCAGTAATGTACTATTCACTTCGCACTTCTTCACTAGGTTGAGAAGCAGTAGGAATTTTGTTTAATATTTTATTGAAACGTAAATTGAAATCTTTGATAGGTTCTCTTGACTCGGCCCTAAGGTTAGACAAGTCATTGACCAGTGTCGCTGTAGAATTGTCATCACCAAACTTGGTCAAAAATTGTTCTTGGAAGATGTCCCAACTAGTAATAGATCTAGATGGTAATGAGAAATACCATGATCTGGCTGTTCCTTGCAAAGTATAAGGGAAAATTTGAACAACAGCATCCTCATTAACAACTCCATTTAGATTTATGGATAGAATAAAGTTATTTATATGTTCTTTCGCTAGCATGCCTGCCTCAGGATTAACCTTAGGCATCCATTTTTCAGGATGGGCTGGTAGCTGACTCAAGGGAGCAGGTATTAGGACTTCCCCTGGGTTATTCCATGGAGATTGGGCCATCGCTGAACTACTAACAGAGGAAAGTGCAGAAGATGATCCTTGCGGTTGAGAAGACGAGGATATTATGACTCCAGATGTTGAGAAGGAGTTGAGGAAGTTGTAATAGGCTGATGGATGATGATCTGAAGTGGAGGAGTGAATGGTTGACTTCACGGTGAAGAGGTTGAGATGGATGATGATGATGAAAGAGTCTCGCTATTGGATCCTTTAGGAGACTTCCTTGCTCTCTTCCTAGTAGGTAGAGGTAATTCGGTTGGGTGAACACCAAACTTTTCACTCTTTAACCTGGTAAGAGGATGAGTAGGGTTATATTGCAAAGTCATGCTGCCTTGAGATTTGTCATATTTTTTACGAGATATAGAAAATCGCTGAAGTTTGTGAATCAAAGATTCAACTTCAGGAGGTTCAATAGTACATTGTTTTGAAATATCAGGTTTTGTAGCAGCGACTGTTGCTCCAGTGACTTCTAACTCTAGATTTAAGGTTTCTGAATGCAATGGAGAAGTCGGAGGAGATGGTGAGGGAAATTTACTCTCCGAATGGTATTTAGATTTGGATTTTCTTGCCATTCACAGTTCGTGGCCCTCCTTCTATCACCAAATATGTTGAAGCCCCGAAAATCGGGTCTACAACAAGGGGGATACCCGCCCAGTTCGGACCTTGGTTGGCAGCTCCTTTTTCGTTTGGTATAGCGTGTCTGACTGCGGATATGGGACCAGTTTCCCAATTTATGTGTGTGTGTGAGAAAGATGGATATGTCTGTTTCTAACAGTTTCTAAATGGAATACTTCTACTCTAATTCTAATCTAATAATAAGGAAATTATATTCTAATAAGCAAAAATATATAAATCTACACTAACCCTGGGTGTAATATTTCTTCTATGCGATCTAAAATGATTTCAAACAACAACTGGTAATAAAAATCATTCAGCTGTTATGAGAAAATAATTCAATAAATATGAACCACTTCGTATAAAAAGTTAGATGAAAAAGTTGTGAAAAACATATCGCATAATAAGCTACTCATACACTAAGCATAAATAAATAGCTATCACCATACAAAAGTGCCAAATGATAACTCAGGCATTCATACATCAATATATAAATAACTGAACTGAAAATCACTCTAACACAAGGCATAAATAGTTAAGAGATAGAAATACCTTTTATAACTAGTCCTACTCATGAGTTTCAAGCGATAAAGATTTATCTCTTATTGATCATATATCTACTAAGAGTACAAAAGTGCAACATTAGTAGCGGATATCAAATGAAAACATCAATAGATCCTCTTCCATTCATTCATCAAAACCTCCTCAGAGGGTACAAAAGTGCATGTTCTGGGGATAAGTTTTTGATAAATTTCATGACCCTTCTCTAAATGCATGAGAAGGGTTTAAATACTACTAACTAAATCTAAAAATAAATTATTACAAAAATATAGGATGCGGTTTAAATGACCGTCCTCTTTTAAGGAAAATAAAACAAAATTAAAACTAAAATTGAATCTAAAATTAAACTACTTTTGTATTTGGTCCTTGAAATCGCATGCATGCAGCATCTGTTTGAGAAGAGTCGGCTGGACGACTTCCGATTTTAGATGAGTTGAGAAAACAGAATCGACAAGAGCTGGCGCCATCGTTTCGGCCGAATTGATGATACACTTAAGAGTCATCCATTGGCTATGTGGCTTTACCAAGTATGCCCAGTAATAATCCCAGTTCAACTTGGTTAAGACTTGGATTGCTTGTGCCTTTTCTTAGGCCCTTTTCTTCCAATCTGTTTCTATTGTTGCTTTCTTGTGATTTTCGGGGCTTGCAAGTGACTGTGCAATTAGCAGCTTTCCTTTTCTACAATTTTTTCTCAGCGATGCGCGATTAACGCTAATCACGCATCGGAAACTGCCTCCATTTCTTGGTCCGGGTTTCCTTGATGCGTTTTTCGCCTTTTGTTCTTTTTCCTTCTAGCGGATATAAAGTTCAACATTTGTAAAAATAGTATTTCCGTAAGCTCTTGACCCAGAGTCTTAAACTGTCTGTTTCTGATATCAATGCTCTCTAGTATCCACTTCACCATGTCTGTGTATGGTAGAATTTTAGGTCTTGCTACTATCTGGTGTAAGAATGAGCAAGCTAGCTCTATGATAGATGCCTCAGATGAACTGTTTGAGCCCGTGGTAGTAGCAACTTCCATTACTCTTGGATTCTCCTCTTCGAGTAGATTATACATGCCTTCCCACGTAGCAATTCACGTGTCTCTATTACAGGCTGTGTCTGTATACAAGGGCGCCATTTCCTTTTCTTCTGAGCTTGGGGCTTTACTTTTATTTCCCATTTTATCCTGTGTATTGCTTTGTATTGGCCTCTGTTATTTGTTCCTGCAATTCACAAGTGAAGTGAAAATGAATGACAAGGAAGGGTGATGGGAAAGTTTTAAATGCCACAGACACATCAAGTATACCACCTTAGGTGAGATGATTCTTCGATAAGCACGAACCCATATTCCATTCATCACTGGAAACTAATTCGTTTATTAGCATTAAAGCGCATAACTAGGTGTCAGCTTATGGAAAGTACTTTTCTTGAATAACGAGCCCGAAAGATCTGCGATGAAGCGATTTTGTGATTTGCTTCGCAATATTGCAGATCACGGCATCAAAAAATGATAACATCGCAGAATCGTAACGTCGCAAAGTTGGTCGCTTGTGATATCGCATTATCGCATTGTCGCTATATCGCAAGATTGCAATATTGCAGATCACAGGAATGTTATGTATGACAATCTTTGTTAACCTGTTTTCTACGAAATGCGATTTTGCGATTGGTGTCATCGCATATCGGAAAATTAAAGTGTTTCGTTGTAAATTGTGTTGTATGCGATGCGATATTTCATTATCGCACATCGCAATCTCACAATGTTTAAAGTTCAGCTAATAAGGAGGTATCCCGTTATCTTTTTGTGATGCGATTTTCCTAAGGAAAGATTCTATCTTACCTTATCATAAAACTTGGATTTTTTAGATTTTGCAAGGGGGGATTCCTAAGCTTATGATGGTAATTTTATTCGAAAAAGGAAATTTAAATACTACTTTGATTTTTTAAATTTTTTGCTAAGGGTCCCCACTTATTTAGTATTGGGAATTACATTAAATAAGAAGGGGGGTTGTTGCTGGCCACAACATAGCAGTAAAAAAATATTTGAAATGCCAATGTCATTCATGGAAGAATGCTTCCCTCAATATGACATCAAACAACTTTGAGAAACCTACAAAGTAGAAGGATCCTTTTGAATAGCAATGTCTCCCCTCCTCCATGATGACACAAATTTTGAGGATATGATTCATGGCTTGATATTTAAGTCAAAATCCTTCCATAACCCTTGAGCCAAAGAGGTCTCTTCTCAAGTATCTCTACTAATATCCTATGAAGAGTCATAGCGTTTAGGTTTGAAAGTATGAGCCACCATGATCATATTAATAAATGACAACCACTAAAATAATATACAAAATGTAACATTGATGGTTGTGGGCTGCACAATGAAATACTAATTATAGTGGAACAAGGTACTCATCTCTAATCTATACCATAAGGAAGTTTGGCACATTTAGTACAGGTGATTCTAGCCTTTCAACGATTCACAAGATCTAGTTTATTTTAATTTCATCTGACAACTTGTTGAATCCATTGCTTATTCTCTTGAGATGTATCTAAGATGACCCATTTATTAATATGTAGGGAAAATATACCACCTCTAAATTTCAAATGTGAGATTGTCATCATCTTTGAACTTTAGGATTCAAGGTCACAAATTGAAGCTTGTTGAGGTAGAAGAATCTCACTGTTCAAAATGTCTATGATTCTCTTCACATTCATGTTGGCCAATCCTCGTTTGTTCTAGTCACTGCACATTAGCCACCTCAAGGCTACTACATTGGTGCATCTACCCATTTCAAAAGTCATGCTATTTTTAATGCTGGCATTTTCCTCTACAACAATTCCGAGAAGCAAGTTTCTGGACAAATTCTAGGGGGTCCAACAATCGAGATTGATTGATTTGTGAACCAAGCTAAAACCATCAAGTTTGGTTCTTTCCCTTCTTACTTTGGTTTTAGCATAATGTATGTGCCAGATAATATTATAGATTTTACATATAGAAATATATATGAATGTATATTTGTATGATTGATAATGTTTTACGATTACCAGAAGATATAGATAAAATATCATCATGGAAATTGGGGATAACTATTAAAAATAAATTTCAAAGAATGGTTAATGGTTTTTTGGTTTGAGTAGTTGGGATTGTGGCTTTCCATCTCATCTATCCAGGTTCAAGTCTCTCAAAGCATGTTCGAGAGTATATTGTTTAGGTTAGGTTCAAGAAGGAAGAAGCCTCAAAGAATCTCAGATAAACAAGGTTGAATTTTAAAATATCTAGGAGTTTGTACCTATCCTATATAATCAAGTTCTCAAAATTTGAATGGTTATTGTTGTATCGATGGAACTTGATAGTGATTTCAGCTCGTCCCAATCCAAAAGGATATTTCCACTATGGTAAAATCAACATTACTCGAACAATAATCCTCTCAAACTCAATAAACAAGGTTGAATTTTAAAATATCTAGGAGTTTGTACCTATCCTATATAATCAAGTTCTCAAAATTTGAATGGTTATTGTTGTATCGATGGAACTTGACAGTGATTTCAGCTCGTCCCAATCCAAAATGATATTTCCACTATGGTAAAATAAACATTACTCGAACAATAATCCTCTCAAACTCAACCCCCATCATTGATGGAAAACAACGTTATGTAGTCAATGATGTTTCCTATGTGCATTCCAAAACACCATTGCGGCTTGCAGATTACTACAACATAAGCGAAGTGTTTTTCCCTGGTGGCATTCCTGATAGTCCCAATGTTACATTATCTGCTCACAAGGCGACGACTGTGCTAAATGTGGAATATCGCGCTTTCATTGAGGATCAGAGAAGGAAATACAAAGGGCCATGAAAAAATTCCAATGGAAATTTCTACCATTAGAGGGTAATTTGGAAGTATTGAGGAGCATATGTTTTGAGGAGTTGCGTACAAGATTACAAAGTGTAGTGAAGGTCTCAGAAGGAGAACAAGTAGGAAAATTTGAGGATTTTCCTACTATAAATAGGGCTAAGATTTTACAAACCCTAGTAAAGGCCTTAATACCTAAATCCTACAAATTGGGTATGGAAGTGGCAACATCCTTCAACAAAGTACATTTATTCACAAACCCTACAAACCCTAGATTTGAAATACATTCTTGTAGTTGGTCAGGGTTCCCTAACTAGGTTTTTAAGGGATTTGGAGGCCAACTGGATATCTTAGTTCTACAATTGATCTATACATTTATAAATATTTAATTGCTTGACGTTTTTGAAGAGCGAAAATGAGAGAAATAAATGAGAGAAAGAAGGAGTGCACAGGACCTCAGTTTTTGGTATTTTTTCGTGACCACTTCATTCCATACTCTACACACCATGGATGTTGATATTAACTATTATGGCCCCACTAAAAATGCCGTGATGAGGAGGGACAACAATTACTATGGCTCCTGGAAATCTCCATACTTCTCTCCATTGTTTCCCCTTGGTTTGGGCTCCCCTCTACCAAATCAATTTAGGGAGTAGCAAGAATAGGAAATCCAAATGGGGTATGGGAAACTTGTGTGTAGTGCAAAAATTATCTTACAACTACGACACGTTCTCGTCCGGTTTCCGTTTCACCTCGATTCCCCCCCCTAGTCTGGTTGGTCCTTATGGCTTATGGCTTATGGCTCATGCCTCCGAAAGGAAAGCCCTTTCTAAACTATAGTAGGGGTGGGGGGCCATGGCCAGTTCAAGTCCTAGATAGAAAGCGTTACAGAAAGGCTTTAACAATGAGAGGGAAATGCCTTCGTCATCGACTAGAGAGAGTTTGCGGAGGAAGGAAGCCAAACAAAAGAGAAGTTTAGGATGGATGTCCCAACTAGATAGAGTTATCCGGTGCTTGGAAGGCAGTGCTAGCCCATCTCCAAGGAAGCTAGCCCATCTCCAACTAGAGTTGTTTTCGCCACCGAGGCCAGCCTCACAGAAGCATTGTTGGCCCTCCCACCCGGAACTAGGCACCTATCGTTTATTTGGCCACCGTCCGGGGGTTCAATAGTCAACACCGGGGGTGGGGCCTCAGCATAATGAACAAAGGGACTAACATAGAAAGAAGGATTGTAACTATAATAAGCTATAATTCCCCCCCCACCCGCAACCGGTGCTTGGAAGGCAAGCAGCTGGACCACCATCCTTTGTTACGTTATATCGGGCCATAGCTTACTTTCATCGAACTCCCGGGTTATCGATGGGAGGGAGGGAAGGTAGCTCGAGAGGAGGCAAGATCCTTTGTTTCTATCGGTTACCCGGCATTTGAATAATTTTGCTCGTTAGTAGAGCGTGCTAATAATATGGCCCGAGGTAGAGCACTCACGGGAAAGGTAAATTCCTGCTCGACCATAAGAAACGTAGTCGGAGGAACACTAAGTAGTCGCTCGACCATAAGGATGCGCAAGCAGGCTCGACCGCTAGGGAGAGGCCCGGTAGGGACTCATCGATTCATATGGGTGAGGAATTGGTTGTCATGATGACAACTGGTTCGAATCCAGCCCCCGGAAACGCCTTCTCTTTCACCACCGGGAAGGGGGCAGGGTAAAGCAGCCATAACTGAGCTACGCATGATTCCTCCCGGTACTGACCACTGAAACGAGCCACTTCTACCATACCTATCGCTTAGATGGTATTCATGGATCAAAAACGATTGGTGTAAATGGAGTGAGTAATTATCTATCGCGTATCCATTCTGTGGTGGCTTTCCATAATAAAAATCCTTTCTGCTCGAATCCCTAACTCTCAGCATGGCAGGCAATAGCATGAATCCGGAATAGTATAATGACATAGTGACTGATGGACATGGATCCTGATCGATGGGTAAACATGAATCCGGAATCCGGTAACAACTAATTGAGATAGCATGAATCCCGCGGTTGATATATATAGTGCCAAGCTTATTCGATGGAAATATGGATACTTGGTCAGCTCTGGAGCAAGCAGATGGCTTTTAATGAGAGTAATGGGTTGGGTTGAGTGATATTAGAGCCTCGTAGGAGCTTCCTTCACCTTAGTGCTATTATGGTATGGCTTGGGGGTGGGCCCTTACTTACTAAATCGATTCCAGGTGTGATTGGGTGAATCGGCCAGATGATTTTTGACCCAGGATTTAGGCTTATTCTCTCAAATACATTTAGACGACTTGCAAAAGAGTTTGAAACAAAACAACTTTTGATTTTGCAAAATATATAAAGGGTGTTAGAGTTACAATTGGTTCTCATTTAGAAGAATTATATTTTTTTGGATTGCATTTTTTATATCCATTACTATTATGGTGGAGAAGGTTAATTCATATTTAATATTAAGACAATACACACAAATTATTGAACAACCATAGGAAAATACATTTAGGCCACTTGAAAAATAGTTTGAAACAAAAATAGTTTTTGACCGTGCAAAATATATAAAGGGTGTTAGAGTTACAATTGGTTCTCACTTAGAAGAATTAGATTTTTTTCGATTGCATTTTTGATATCCATTACTATTATGGAAAAGGTTAATGCATATTTAATATTAAGATCTATATGTAAGGAGTGAAAATATTATTAGGAGGATGTATTAATTTTGGGGTGGCATAATATCCGTAAGCATCAATAAAAGAAATATATGTGATATCACATTGTAGTGTGAGAGATCATGTTGGGATGAAGATACTTTTGACAAAGGGTGTTGTTCTTATTATTTGGTATTATCTTTATTAATAGTTCTTTTAGGAGATCTTATTAATATCTTCACTTACGAAATGGTATGTTTATATTTTTAGTGCAAGACAAATTAGATAAAGTGATGAGTGACATTGATTTTCATCATCTATAGTTCATTAATATATCACAAAAAAGAACCTTTGCATGTCCACCCACTTCTCTAATGATTTTCCATAGAAAAGCATAAACTATTGATGATTGGTTGTTATAATATATCTAAAGGATCTAATATACATGTAAATATGCAAGCCATTTTTAAATACCTAACTATATGGAAGAGCCCATTTTTTTTTTTGAAGAAAGAGAATTCATAATTTTCATTAAATCAAAAAATTACATGTTGTAGATGCTGAACACATATGCTGTAGTGTGGGTAAACCACTTACAAAAGCAATACTTCAAGAGAAGTAAGCAGAAAATCCCTTCAGAGAGGGCAACAGTAAATGGGTGTGTAAGCCCCAATAGGAGGATACCTCAACCCATCCCCAAACACAAATAACAGAAAATAAAAACACATAAGCTCCTGAGGAATGAGCAGAAAATTCAAAATGGCCGCCATGATAAGGAGGAGAGGCACGGAATGGAGGAAGCTACATCCTCCTCCACCCCCTCAAACTCTGCTCCTGAAACCAAAGAAACCGAAGAAGATACCACTCATATATCCTCAGAAACTGGAAGATCCAGGTACAGCCATGATGAAAGCGGCACGAATTGATGCAGAGATAGACTCCACACCTCAGATCCCTCAACGCTCCATATAAACTGTAGAGGAAAACTAGTAAGCTGCCGAAAAAGGACCCAAAGCCTCAGCAAGGGAACCCATCAGGTCCCAACAGAGCAGAGACAGATCGATTCCGGGGGCAGAGGCGGCTAGGGCAGCCACCTCGCCCCCACAAAGAGTGTCGAGAGACCCTACAAAACCCGCGCGCCTGCTCCGCGGCTCAGCACAAAAATGCCCAAGTCCAAAAATATCCTGGAGAGACTGCCAAAGCAGAGCAACACTGAAGAAGTGTAAAAACCACCAGGAACCAGAACCGATGACCACACACCGCCGCCTCCCAAAAGAAAGTCGCAATACAAAACACCGGAACCCAGCCGCAGAGCCTCAGAGCCCAAACAGAGTATTGTGCACAGAGCCTCGCTGATGTAAACAACACGACGCAAGGGAAGAGGTCCGCAGGAAGCGACGGAATCCCCTCCACAGGCAACAGAAATCGCAGAAGAGTGTGGCCAGAAGCCACACCAGAGGCAAGTCCTACCGCCGCAGGCGCCGGCGGCTGCAAGAGCCGAAAGGAAACCCTAGCTACTCCGCCTCAAGAGCTCCCCTTCGATTTCTCCGTTCAAAAAGTTTACATTCAACTCATGTTCACTCATATGGAAGAGCCCATTTACCTTCAAGCCTAAGATATTTATTGAAGAAAATGTTGATATGGAGGGCCATGACTATGGACTACTTCCATTTGTAACAAGATATAATATCTACACTAGTGAAAAATTGTGTGCTAATTTAATTTAGTCTATGTTTGGATACATGCTTCACCATATCATAGGAGAAATTCCTAAGAAAATTAGGGTATAAGGTAGAGATATCACACAAATTCCAAGGTTTGTTAATTTCATGGTATCTTATTTGGATGACATTTCCACTCCTCAATTGCATACTTATATTAATAAATGAAAACCAGTAAACAAATGCAATAATGTATTTGGAATTTCTTTGTCAAAAAAAAAACTTCTTGTTTGCCCCTTTTTTGTAGTGAAAGTAGATTTATTTCTCCTGACTTAACCAAAAACAAATTGTATAGTTTCAATGCCAATATGATAATAGGAAACCTCGATATAATTTTTTCTCTTTATATGGTGTCACTTGTGTAATTTGAATTTATCTATTAAATTTATTAAAGTGCCTTTGCTAATCCTAATAGCTAAAATTTGTGGACTACAATTCCAATATAAATTAATATCATTCCACTTTGGAGATTTTTATATTTAGGAGTCATTAATAAATGTTAGTTCTTGATATGTATCTCTCATAAAGGATCCTATTGGAATAAATGGAAAAACAAAATTCATTGAGGTACAAAACAATTCCCATGCACACCATATAAATAAGCTACTTCAATAATATTTGTCCTCATGCCATTGATAAAATTTTCCCTTGTTAACTAATTGATATTGCTATTATTAAGTTATTTGATAAATTGGACTATATCAACCACTAATTATACAGGTTTTTTATTTCAATGTTTTTAATAATAAAGTGTCAAAGGTTTAGTTAAGAGCTAGTAGCATTAAGGATTAGTTCAATTGGTAAATTCTCTTGAAAAACAATTCATAGAGCTCTCAATACAAAATCTTATTAATTCCCTTATGGTTACTAGTTGGTATTTTAGTTTCCAATTACTATTGTGCTCTGTTTGAAGACCAAGAAGGGAGCTATCATTTTATTACACAAAGTACAAATGACACAAGAGTAATTGTGTTTACAATTATAAATTTTCTGAACATTGACCTTAGAACCGCTGGAACAGTTCAATGAAAACATTTTCTTTAACATCCAATGACAAATGTTCGAGATGTAGTTGTTGCATTTGCATGCATGGTTATGAAGGTTGTAATAAAGTCACGATTCAAGAGGCTTGGTCAAACTTTTCGTGGAAGATATAGTAAAGAATCATCATGATATCCAACTTAGTAGAAAACTAGAATGGGGTTACCAATGAGGTGGATCCCCTTCCATCTGTGAGGTCTACATCTTGGAACTGTGATTCAGAAAATTTCTAAAATATTCCATTTTGAGTAGCATCTATCAAAGAAATCCATGGCTGAAAATTTCCATCTTCCTATGGCCACTAGTTAAATGGAAAACCTTAACTTGGAATAACATTCAGAAATGGAATTATAGGGAAATATCTTGCTATTCTTTGTGCCTTCATGAAGCTGGAATGTGGAGCACCTTTGAAAGATTTCTTCCTATTCCAATCATCTAATGATAAATCTACAAGATAGCATGAAGAGATAAAATCATGATCTATCTAGTCTCCGTAGCATTGTTAACAATTGGAGGGCTCATCCTTTTAACAATCCTAACTTGAGCCTCATTTGCAATACCCTTCTAAGTGTCCTCTTGT
The DNA here is from genome assembly GCA_031772625.1 of Pinus tabuliformis. Taxonomy (NCBI): domain Eukaryota; kingdom Viridiplantae; phylum Streptophyta; class Pinopsida; order Pinales; family Pinaceae; genus Pinus; species Pinus tabuliformis. The sequence continues at coordinate 1,619,898,118 of CM062816.1, read as the reverse complement.
GGATATTTGGAAAGAGAGGAATTATTGCATATACAAGAATCTCTCCCTCCACAACTTTCATTCGATCATAGTTCAAAACAATGTAAAGGAATCAGTTGTCATGCATAACTCAATACACAAATAATAGCACACCTTATGTGAGGACGTCTTGCTACTTCATAGTTAGTTATCTATTCTAGGAATTAATATTTCCCCCTTCTCTTCTCTACTACAATTTCCATTCCCTCCTCTTAGATCCCTCCTCACCTTAATTTTCTAAAGCTCATTTTTTTACAATGCTTGAAAAGGTAAGCCAAGAAAGGTGGGATGTGGGCATATCTTCATGGATAATTTGGGATCCCATATCTACCTTTATATATGTTTTGTGGGATATAATAGTAATAACATAGTAAAATTGAAATCCTTGCAAGATGTACTATTGATTTCCTAGACTCAAGGCCAAACCAAACTTATGGGATGGGAGATCTTGAACTTGTTATAAAAATAATAAAATGAATCCTATAATGTGCCTAAACTAGAAGAATTTTTGTATTTTGATACATTAAATCCTACTCATATGATTAGAATTTCTTCTTCCTTCAATTTTGATGATTATCCCAACCCACATCAGAATAATTGGAAATAACATTACATATAAATTAGATAATCATGTAAGTGTATCATCATATTTGAAAATCTTATCCTCATCGAAGCCCTTTGAAGACTCTTCCCTAAAATAATAATGCCGGACTATATCTAAAAAATAAAAATTCCCTTACCAATCTCTTTTTATGTTATTCTTTCATAATATTTGTTTGTAATTCTTAGTCTGTCATTGGCCTATGTAGCACAATTTTTAGGTTTTGGTTTGTATATAAACACAAGTAGACATGTCCACTTATCTTTAAAAAAGGTTGAAATTCTAGGTTAGATCTACCTTTCCCAATGAACTATAATCCTATATCACTAGGTCATAATATGTACTTCATGTTTTCACGAAACATAAAATGTTTGCTCCATAAAGAGAAAGCTTAGCAAACAAATTTTGCGCCACATAAATCTTTTCCAGTTCTTAAAATGGGTTGATAATGTCCTAAATTCAAAATCATTAGTATCAATATGGTCTCTATCCTTAGTAATAACTTTCTATTTCTAATTAGTACCCATTTTCCTTCATTTATGACTTCATTTGCTATTCGAACTGAATCTGTCTTATGGGTATAAGAAACATTTTTGAGAGATCATATTTTGTTTTAAGTATATTGAAAAATTGTGTATTTGAATTAATGCAATGACCAATACCCTTCAAAGGAGAGTGTTCATTCCCTGTATAAAGTTCTACATCCAAAGGATATTTTTCCCAATATGATATTTGTTACCCAAAGGCAATACATTGTATCCAATGCAAATTGAGTCAGAAGTATACTTCCCATGTTTATTTATTGTATGATGATATGTATTTGTTATGTTTTTAAACTTATAAACTAAACAAAATTTCAAATATGTATATTTAAAATGATAACATGAGAACACATAAGAAAATACACAATTATAAATCAATGAAAATGAAGGGGCATTTTACCTTAACACAATAACTTAAACCGACTCAACTAGCATATGATCCAAGGATGTATTGGATATTTAGTGTTAGCCTCACTCTCCTAAAAATCAATAATAAATCCAATTATTAAATTAAATAAATAAAATCATGAGAATTCCTCAAACTAAGGAGTCTAGTTTGGATGGAGATTCTCTCCAACTAGCTCTCCTAAATTAGTGTGTAAGTTGAGAAATTGTCTCAACCAAGTGAGTCTAAGATAGACACACTATCTTAGGACCACTTACTGATGTATTTAAATGTATTATTAAATTATTTGAATAATGTGAATCACATGAGCATGAGATACCACATTATGGCTCTCTACCTTTTCCGGGAGTTTAATTTTTGTGTGTTAATTTATTGTGCATATGGTTATATGGCTTTGTGATTCTTCTTCATGTGGTATCAGAGCTACTGGTTTTTTCCCAAATATCAACCTCATAGGATTCGATCACAATGGTCCCGGGTTTGTCATTTATAAGTCTCTCATGTAGAGTGAACATGAATCGAAAATTCTTCAGACAAGAATCGCATTCAACGTTGCTAAAATATGCTACTCCTCATTCAGAATCTCCATTCGCTCAACAGTGGTGGCCATTGGGAGACCAAAAACAAATCGAATGTCTCTGAGGCAGCCAACCCTGAGATCCCTCACAAGAAGCATTTGCAGATGAATTTATTTGAAGCTCATTGAATCTTCGAAGTAGTGACCACACAAAGCTTAAGGGTGCCTTCACTTTCTGTACAAACATAGATGCACATCTACTGTCGCCGTCGTTGTCACTGTCACTATCCCTGTCCCTGTCAAGTGAAGAACAATGGTATCGCCATACGACCTCCCGCAACAAATCGTCTGAATGGCGCCTCCCATGCACATATGATTCCGAGATCGAATCCTGCGATGATATAGAAGCCTCCGAAGGCTGCAATTGATCCATTATGGCCGATTGGATCAAAAACAAATTTGACAGCATCGATATTCTAATTAATAATGCAGGAGTGATTGGAGCACCGTCCTGGTTGGGCAGAGCCTCTCCTTCAGAATAACTGGGAGTGACCGCTGGACCTCCACATCCTGGAACATTGTGCCTCCAAATTGGGAGCAAACACCAACAAGTACACATCTGGAATTGCAAGCCATGGCTCCACCATGGAATCTCCAAAGGAATCGACAATCTCTCGATGCCAATCTGCTCTGCGAACATCCACCCCATCACGCAAAACTCCCTTCGATATAAGCCCAAGAGATTTACTGCACTCGGTAAGGTCCAAATCAAACCGATGTTATTTCTCTCCATCTCGCAAAGGTTGAAGCTTCGTGGAGAGTGAGCAAAAGTAGATTCCTTCTGGTGGCCATACATTAGAAGAATAATTGTCGTGGAAACTTCCTGCACTGACTCATGAGTGAATTGGACCCAAAGTCGAGGTTCTTGTAGTGAATTTGATCTTTGAGCTCCACCATCTTCTGGAGGACTCGACCGAGTCTTGGCTTCCATCTGCAACCTAAAGCCCAAGATCGTGACTGTGGTTGAACAGGAGGCCGACCACAACCACCCTGTTTTCTTGGAAAGATTCACAAAGGCACTACATTATTAATTCAAAGTTTTTGATTCCCGGGAGGTGCGCGAGTGCAGGCCCAGAGAGAAAAGCGATGATGTCGGAAGAGATGAACCCAGTCTTTGTGTAAAAAAAGTGCCAGCATGACTAAAAGTACGAGGATTGTTAAAAGCATGCTCGGTGAGTTATTTTAAAGGGTGAAAGGATGTAGATTTCTTTTCAAAGCATGATGTGTGCTTTAAAAAGTACATTCATTCACATTTTAAAGTGAACATAAAATTCACTTTTTTCATTTTTTTAAAGAAATTTCATAAAATTCTTTTAAATGGGAGTTTAAAAGAAATTATAAAAAATTATTAAAGTTTTGGAGTGATAAGGTGGGTTTTTATATTGGGAGTGATAAGTTGAATTTTGGGATTTTTTTATTTTGGAGATATAAGGAGTGCTTTAAATTTTTGGAATCAATTTAGTGATTTCATAAAATTGTTTTTGAAGTAAAGTGATTTTTTTTGTAATGGAGTAATAAGTGATTTTGTAGAGTCATAAGGTGCATATTTTGTAAATTTGGAGCGATAAGTGAATTTGTTTAGGTGAAATACATTATTGTAATCCAAAGTAATATGTTACTTTGAGAGCGATTGAGTCACTGTGACATTCTCTTTAAGAAGTTTCCAAGACAAAGTTGTGACATTGAAGAATGATGTACCCCAGTAATTAATAAAATCATAATTTTTTGTGGTTCTTGTGTCCTAGATCCACCCAAAATTGAATAAGGGGATCTTAGGTACATCGTGTGTAATGAATGCATGTGCATAACTTGTGTTCAAATTATCTTTTTGTATTATGCTTAAACAAACACATAAGCAAGCATAAGTATAAAAACACTTAATCAAAGCTCTTGTAATCAAGCTTATGTACACAAGCAAAAAGCATCACATCATCAACTTGATAAGATGATCTTCCAAGCAAGAAAATTTCACATCATGTAATCAAAGAAACCAAGTTAAGGATGTTACAAAAATCAAGCATTTCAAGCCAAGACAACATCAACATGATAAGCACTTTTTGTATCACTTGGAGATAAACATTTTTGAACTAAATTGTATGGCTTCCCTCTTGGTTGTAACCGACACCCTAATTTGAATTGTTAAGGTGAATACATTAAGTCAAAGTAAGTCTTCAATTGATTCATCAAGATTGAAATTTTCATTTGTCTCTTGGGTGCATTTTCGAGAGTGTTCGACACACTTGCTTTTTTAAAATCCACACGTTCAGTGAGTACATTCAAGAAAGCAAAAAGTGTTAGTAATCAATCAAGCAAGTTCAAGCAAGCCATTTAGAAATAAAGCATCATTTAGACAATCAAAGAAAGAAAGAATGAGAGAAATCAAGTGTGAATTCAAACAATCAATCGTTAAAATAGGATCAAGCGAGCGTGCAACAATCAACCAAACATCAAGCGAGCGAGTTTAACTTTAATGAAAACAAATATTCAACCAACAATCAAGCCAGTTCATATCTACATCAAGCAAGAGTGAGTTCCAAAAAGTTCACATGGAGAAAAGCATTCAGTTGTTGCAGATCCTTCATAATTTGATTCTCTCAACCGTTGAAGACATGCTACAAATCAGTAAAGAAACTCTGGTTAATATTTAAATGAATCTACAACAAGCACATGAAACAATTGAGTTCCTTCAACTAGAGCTGCAACTTCAAAGAGATGAGTTGCAACAGAAGGGTGAGGTTTCCAAGTCTTTCATATATACAGATGAAGATAAAGATGATGATTCCAAGTCACTTATCCAACCAACTTCAATTGTCGAAGTGGTAAGTGATCCAGTTCAACTTTCTTCCAAACCAATCATCAAGCCATGGGAAGAACTTCAAAGTAAAAAAAATCGACGAGGATTGGGATATGAAAAAGATGAATATAACTTGCATATCCCCGATTATTATAAATCGATCAAGTTCATCAGTGCATGATTTCTTGATCAAATACAATCAACAAACCATGAGAAAGTTGCAGACAAAAAGACATGTATGAAAATTGAAGTTGCAGTCAAACCAAAACTTCTTCATTATCAAAGAACCAGTCATCTGGAAGATGAGTGTTTTGATCTCCATCCTTGTCACCATTGTGGCAAGTCAAATAATTCATCAACACAATGCAACAAACAACAACAATCAAGCAAATTGAAGATCGATTTTTCATGGATTGATCCCTGGGAATGGTCATACACGGTCCGAATATTGTATAAGTTTTACAGTCGAATTCACTCATACATATTGTAGCCAACAATAAAATGAAGATGGTACTCTCATGCAGTTGAACGGGGGAGTACACTAGTGAAACACTCCTACACTTGAAGGGGGGGAGTTCAGATATAATTTGGAGAAGATTGCCTCTCCTTTCAACTGAAAAAGGGGGGAAATGTCAATGAAATTGACAAGTGGTTGTCAGACTAAAAGTCTCGACAACATCAAAGAAGTAGCTAGTGGGCATCTTCATCAGCTAGTGGGCGATCATCATCAGCAAATACGCCAGTGGGCATTCATAAAATTATGTCAGTGGACACTGGATGGTGTTTTCAAGCAAAGGACAGTTGGATCCTTTTGTGGCTTGGCACATGATGGAGTTGTCAAGAGACAATCAGAGATGAATCAATCATGCATCTGACTCATGGTCTCTTCATATTGTAGTTTCTTCAACATCCAGCTTTGGAGTTTTTCAGGCAAATGTTTTTTGAGGATCAACTTGAGAACTTGGAAGATGGTTCCTTGTTCATTTTGGATTTATCATTGAGGGGGGGAATGTTAGCCTCACTCTCTTAAAAATCAATAACAAATCGAATTATTAAATTAAATAAAAAAAATCACGAGAATTCCTCAAACTAAGGAGTCTAATTTTGATGAGAGATTCTCTCCAACTAGCTCTCCTAAATTAGTGTGTAAGTTGAGAAATTGTCTCAACCAAGTGAGTCTAAGATAGACACACTATATTAAGACCACCTACTCATGTATTTAAATGTATTATTAAATTATTTGAATAATGTGAATTACATGAGCATGAGAGACCACATGATGGCTCTCTCCCTTTTCTGCCAGTTTAATTTTTGTGTGACAATTTTCTATGAATATGGTTATATGGCTTTGTGATTCTTCTTCATTTAGGTATTTCAACTATTTCATGTTGTCTCTAGAGAAACTTCTATGAGGTGGAAGAAAATGAGGAAAGAGATTACCATGCTATGAAAAAAGAAATAAAAGGAAGCTGTCTAAACTAATTGCATAAGTTTAGTTATGGATAAAGTAAAACTAGATTGCCTAAGAAAAAGTGAGGACCGATTGAAATCAATGCAACAACTATTTCATCAACTTGTTACTGAAAATGTCCAAATGAGAAAATAGGTAGAGCATTCATAACAACAGAATAAGAAACAAAATAATTTGAGCTATCCTTTATAATTGAGTACAAAATTGTCACGTTTAAAGAGGTAAAGGATAAACTATGAGAACCAATGGATAGGGTAGATACTTTTAATATTATCCTCAATTACTAGCTAATGAATTTGATAGCTGTTGCAATGGATTTCAGATTCAAAGGGTACTTAACAAGGACTTGTTGGAGAAGAAGAATTGCACATTTGATCATTGGGAAGTATCATCCCTTGTACTTGGTTTCAATTTGGTTTTCTTCTACGTTGCATACTTATTAGTTTGGTCAATGACTATTATATGTATTGTTTTGATAAGCTAAGTGTGCAATTCCTTCCAGGTTTATAATAAACAATCCTTAAATGTGGATATATGTAATTTTCTACTCATCACCTCAAATTTTCTCATCAATTTCCCCCTTTAAATAGGTTATAATTATTGCAGTATTTCATTCAGTATAACTACTAGCCCCATAGGTGCACCCATCATTGTAATGATCACACACATCCCATAGTACTTACAAACAACTAAGCATGGGGGCTAAGCCAAAATTTGAATTATCCTCTCATACCAAATTTTGTGAGTTCTAGTTGGGACCTCATACCATAGAGAGTCACAAACTATTGTTGGGATTTTTTTTTCTATTAACAGGTATGTGAATGATGGAATCGAGGTCCATAATAAGGTTGAGACCAAAAAATGTAGTCATTTAAGACCTCAAGATGGATACTAAATCTTTTCTCTGGAAATTTTCAAGGTGGGAGAAGTAGTAAAAATGACTCATAAAGTTGATTCCCCCAAATATTCCGCTCTAAAATATGGTTGCAAAATAATACATTGATCGAACCACAATTATTTATACCTTATAAACCTTCCTCTTGGATTGTATCTAACAACATATGAACAAATTTTTTACCTAGAACATCTAAGTAAAAGGCCTACTCACATTGCTTAGAAGAACATAATATGCCATCGTCAAAATCCTCCACCTCCTCAAGTTAAAAAATAATATTAGGGGAAGGAAAAGTTACTTTGAATCCTAACATGCCAATAGGATTAGCATCAAGGGGAAAGCCTAGAAATATCTAATTGCAGAAAGGAGAAACCATTCCACATTAATCTTTGGGTCCACTTAGTGTCAAGGTGATATTGAAGGTGTTGGAGAAAATATTGCCTCTCTAGAACTAATGAGCTTAGCCCTCCTAGGGCTTCTAAAATCCTCGCACAACTATTGAGACTCTCTAAATGGAAGGGACAAATTAACAAATTGGGAGAGACTTTGATCCAATTTAGTGTAGGAATAAATTGAATGGAACACTAGAGATGAAGTAACATCCAAATCTGAGGAGGAAGGGAAATAAGGCCCAAAGAAAAACATAGACTAGCCAAAACAACGGCAAGAATAAGGGCTTGAGCAAGATAAAAAGAAATTCATTGCCATGAATTCGGGCATTATGCAACAAAGTGTTCACACAATAAGTATAAGAAGAAATCTTCAAGACAAGTAGGAGGTGAAGAACTTGCCTTAAAATATGAATTAGACTTCACTCGGATTGCATGTATGGAGAAAACTATAATGGGGAGTGTGTGGTATCTATATTCAGGTGCCTGGCTCCATATCTCATGATGTAAAGAATTCCTTAGTAGCCTAGAGGAGAAGTATCTCCATATGCACATAAAAATTGGGGATGATTGGTGGTGCAATACCAAAGAAACTCATACTATAACCTTTAAGAGAGAGGCAGGCTCCCATCTTCATTTGAAAGATGCCATGTATGCACTTGGATGGAGAAGAACTTGATCTCTGTAGTTGTATTGGAGGATCATGGCTATGATTTTTTTTTCAATAAGCGGAAATCCTTTTTGAGACATGTAGATATCGGGCAAGTGAAACAAATTGGAATTTTTGTGAACAACCTATACAAACTTGAGGTGGAATCTTGCGTTGCACTAAGTAGAAAGGTAGGAGAAGTGAAAAGTTGGGATGTTGGAGAACTTTGGCATAGGCACATGGGAGACTTACACCATAGGGCCTTAAAAATCATGCATTAGATTACCACTGGTCTCCCAAAATGGACTCTTGACCAAGATGATGTCTACAAGGGATTCACATTGGGGAAGTATGTCAAATCCACCTTCTAGGGCCGAGATAACAGAGCTGGAGTAATATTGGAGTGAGTACACTCTAATGTATGTGGACCATTTTCTACAACCTCTACAACAAAACACAAGAATTATGTTATTTTTGTTGATGAGTTTTCAAGAAAATTTTGGATCTTATTCGTGCGGAAGAAGGATGAAGTTTTCTCAAAATTTGTTGAATTCAAAGCATCACTTTAAAAGGATACTCGTTAGAAATTGAAATCCGTGAGAGGTGATAATGGAGGAGAATATGTATGTAGCACCTTTAATTACCTTTTTCCCAAATATGGTATTAGAAGATAACCTACAACAAAATGGGGTAGTTTAAAGGAAGAACAAAAGACTAGTGGGAATAGAAAGAGCCATGTTGCATGATCAGGGGTTGCCATTACAATGATATGCACAATAATGCAACAACACAATATATTTGTAGAATGAGAGTCTTCATAGAATACTTGGCATGATCACATCCAAATATTTCTATGGGAGGAATCCAGTTGTATCTCATTTCAAAATTTTTGGAGCTATCGTGTATTGCCATTTTTCCAAGGATAGCAAGAATAAACTTGAGCGTGAAACTGAGATGGGAGTCTTTGTAGGGTACATAGAGACACCACATAAATATAGGGTGTATATATCATCACCCAACGTGATAGTAATGAGGAGAGGTGTCACATTTGATGACGAGAAGGCTATGAGATGCTCTCTAGAGTGAGAGTTGGGTATCCCATCATAGGAGGAGCTTATAGTTCCTAAGGAGGATCCCCATGCAGAGATTTAGGAATTTTTGGAGAAGCCACATGCAGAGGAGTAGACAAGAGGTTGAGTGGCGACACTCACTCTACCAGAATCTTCCGTTGAGTGGAGGAAGAGAACCAAATAAGCTGACAGATTGGTAGAAGATGCACTAGAGCATGTGGGAGCTCCTTCATCTTAGCATAGGATGAGGATGTAACTAGATATGTACATTGGGTATATGGCTCTCATTATATATCTCATTGAATTATAGCCTTCTTCATTTGAGGAAGAAATTTCTCAACTAGTGTGGGTTGATGCCATGACGGAGGAGTATGAATCCATCATGATGAACACTATATGGGAGGTGGTACTGAGGCGAGAGAACAATTTAGTAGTTGGTTCCATATAGATCTATAAAGTGAAGCATGCAGCTCATGGGAGCATCGATAAGTACAAGGATAGATTTGTGGCCAAAGGCTTCTTTGAGGTAGAGGGAGTGGACTATGAGGAAACATTTCACCAGTGGAAAGACATTCCAGGATCATAACCATTCTAGTATTAGCTACACATATGGGGTGGAAGATCCATCATATGGATGTGAATACCACATTTCTCGATGGTGTTATTGAGGAAGAAATTTACATAGAGCAGCGAGAGGGTTTGAGACATATGACTCGGAGACATGTGTAGACTCAAAAGAGCCCTGGGTGGTGTCAAATAAGCACCCTAAGCATGTTACAATCGAATTTATACATATATCAGTTGATTGGGATTCACCAAAAGTGAAGCAAATACCAACCTTTATCACATTGTGATATATGTCAAGTTGTTTATCTTAGTATTGCATGTTGATGACTTGATACTTAGAGGAGATGAGTAGTGATTCAGAGATGAAGGACATGGGATTGATACACTACTTCCTTGGGTTGGAAGTATGGCAGGGTGATAGTGATATGTTTGCGAGTCAAGGCAAGTATGCCTCTGAATACTTTAGAGATTTTACATGGAGAACTATAAGCATATGGACACACCTCTAGCTACAAACTAGAGGAAGGAGAGTGCTTCTTTAGGAGAGGCAGTAGATGCTACCATCTACAAACAACTTGTGGGAGCATTGATGTATCTAGTGAACACATGACCTGACATACATTATGGAGCTAATTAGTTGAGTCATGCCATGGTTAAGCCCACCAAGCTTTGTTGGAAGGTAACAAATCATGTGTTGAGGTACCTTAGAGGTACAACTAAGAATGGGGTATGGTAGAGGAGGCCAATGGGAGTCAATCTCTACGGCTTCAATGATTCAGATTAGGCAGGGAGTCCATCACACAAGAAAAGTACTTCGAGTGCTATCTTTAGTGTTGGGTCTATAGTTATTTCCTTGTATAGTAGGAAATAGAGGTATGTGGCACTTAACTCCACATACGCTTAACAAATGGCTACAACTCAAGAAGCATGTGAGGCCATATCGATGATGAAAATACTTGTGGGTATTTTCAGTCAACAGATGGATTTGACAATGATTTATTGCGATAATTAGAGTTGTAATAAACTCTTTGAGAATCCAGTATTTCAGGACAGGTTCAAGCACATTGATATTGAGTACCATCATTTGCGAAATTGTATGCAGATGAAAATTATGATGTTATAGTACATTCCAAGTGAGAAGCAGGATGCAGATATATTGAAAATGTCATTGTTAAGAAGAAAATTCAAATTCCACAGGTGCAGGATATGGGTGGTTCAAAGTCCCTTTCTTGCTAAGAGGGAGTGTTAGAAAATGTAGTAAGAAAGGCTAAATTTGACTTGTTCCTTAGTCAAATTTAGTAATTCAATTTTCTAAGTCAACATTATGAATTGGATGGAAGTTAACTTGTGTGACATAGCCTTGTCTACTTATTTAATCAATAAATTCTAGCTATATGTTAGAAGTAGAGTTGTGCATACAGTGTTGCTAAAATTTTACAATCTAACTCAGTTATTTTCAGTTTGACTTAGTTAACTAAGCTCAAGCAACTAGTTGAGTCAGTTGAAGGTATGTTGAATAGTAGAATTGTTGTTAACTCAATGATTTCTCGGTTAAACTAGTCAATCACCTAAAAATAACCTAGACATGAATGGAATTTTAATTTCCAAAATAAAGTGGAAGGAAAGACACATTGTAATTATTAATTTTATACTAGTTGAATGTACATGCTGGGAATTGAGGCAAGCGATCAATTACTTGGGATTTTCACAAGGAAATAGTGAATTCCCATATTATGTAGGAGCTAATTTCCTTGGTAATCATGCAAGGAAATAAGAGAAAGATGGGGCCTTGAATAGACTAAGGGTTAGCCAGAGAAGGACAACCAATAGGATAACAGGTTTACAATGTAGGGTGTGCTTCAGGATTGAAGCGAGACATTGTAATAGTTTCTCATTCTCATATGATTAATGAAAAGTAATGAAAGGGTTTTTCCCTAATGGGTCTCCCTATAAACAATTGTGCTCTTGTGTTTTTTTTATGGTTGCATGTCATTGCATGTGTTTTTAAATTGTGATTTCCATTTCGCAAAATAGTAGAGGAAATTTTTAATCTCTTGTTTTCAGTTCGAATACATCAGTAGTAGAAAATTTATGTTAATTTTTACACTCTTAGGGTGTTGTAGGAAACAAATATCTTAGTGATGGGCAGCTAAAATTGTTCCCTACACTCCCAGTTCTGCCTGGACCACACTCTTAGCCTTTAGGATTCTCACCTATAATAGAACAACATTTGGCTAGGTGTATAGACCCTACCCTTACCTCAATTTGATCACCGGGGTCGATGGATTATGGTTTGTGTCTATATACACAAGATGGTTCCAGCAGGGTGTGGTTTCACCAATGCCTACTAGTTGTTAGACCTGCTAACATGTCAACAAATTCATGTTCTCCCACTTCCTCTCGACCTCGAAAACATAGCATATATGGAATAAAAAGAATCCTATGATAGGTTCATAAAGCAGAACTACAATTGTTATGTGCCCTCCCTCCTATAGTTTCAAGGAGACTCATGGCCCAACTTCTGATACCTAAATTCTTAGCTTTGATAGAATAACTAGTGTAGGGATTGGTTAAACTAAGTATACCCATAAATTTTGAATATGAACACATAATTGTGCATTCACCATGCGCATAATAATGAATAGCATATTCTAGGCACACTTTAAAATTCATGGGCATACATGACACCGTTCTAATCACGAAGTGAGCATCGAAACTTAGACATTCATTTACATTTACAAACATGCAAGATATTGCACCATTCACAATGTAACAAGATTCATCACATTCCATAAGAAATACACATAAGAAATATACACTTATTGATTTGTGTGTTTAATGATGATTGAAAAGTGAAGGAATGACTTCAACTCCCCACACAATTGCAATCCAACCACATTGCAATTGCAATTTTTATTGTAGTTGATTACCCTGAGATATATCCAAAGTCTAAGGGGATGCATACTAAGGGAAATTTAAACTTGAGGCTGAATCGCATAACCAGGAGAAGGAGCCCACAATTTAGTTAGTTTATCAACTGCTCTGCAATAGTAAGCACCAAAGTGACCCACCAGCCAAATGCAACAACAAACAAATTGTCTCTAATTGTATCAACAAAGATCGAAGGGACAAAAGTGGAATTGATGTCCAGGAAATCATGCAAGGAAAATTTGATGCATTCTTTGGAGTCGGTTACCCCACAAAATGAAGAACCTACTAAACCGTTGTCTTTATATAAGATAACGTTAATGGTAAGTGAAAAAACAACCTCGGTATAGGCGCGAGGCAGTAGTAGCCTGCAAGCTGGCGGATGTTGCATTGTCAGAGTCATTTTGCAGTTGTTAGATAATATTGTCTTAAATTGATATGTTTTTGTCTTAATTTTTAATTGTATTAAATGAGTTTCATCTTAAGTGGTCATTGTCTTAAATATAAAGTTTTGTCTTAAAATAATTTTGTCTTAAACTGTTTTTGTCTTAAATATAATTTTTTGTCTTAAAATATTTTTGCCCCAATTTGGTTTTGTCTTAAATATAATGTATTGTCTTAAAATATTTTTGTCTCAAATTGTTTTTGTCTTAAACTGTTTCATCTTAAAATATTTTTGCCTCAAACTGCATTTGTCTTAAATTTAAAGTTTGTCTTAAAATGTTTTTGTCTTAAACTATTTTTTTTCTTACATATAATTTTTTTTATTAAAATATTTTTGTCTCAAACTGTTTTTGTCTTAAATTTTATATTTAAGACAATTCAATTGATATTAAATTTTAATGTAAAATAACTAAAATAAAAAGTGACTTTTTAGACAAGATTTCTTTTGTCTTAAAAAAATGTCTTAAAATTTCCCTTGGTGTAGTAGTGCGACTCCCCTTGATAGGCTATGCCAAAATATTTTCATAGGTGAACATTTACCTACCTCGGTGTATGCCCATACACCCTCCACATGTAAATTTTTTTTTTAAAGTTCTTTGTGCATACTCATATATGGAATATGAATAACCACTCAACTCTTTCCAGGACCACCTCCTTCACATGGATCGTAGGTAATCGGTTATATCCTCAATTATTTCCACTCATTCCAGGTAATTAGTTATATCCTCATTCTCCGATTCCACCTTAAATTTTCGCTTCTTTTGTTACCTTGGAAATATTTGTAAGGGAACGAATTGTAATAAATGTCCTCCCTATTTTCATAGGGATAATGAAGGGGGAACTAGGGTTTTCACTACAAATCTTGGTTGGTATAGAGCTTGTAGAGTAATATCTTTTTGCTTCACCACACAGGGTACATTAACGTTATGTATGCAATCATTACGTCTATGTTTCAAAGTTGAAATGATTTTCCCTTGCAATGGGGTTTACTGCGCTTTTTTTTTAGGCCAAAGTTTAAGGGCACAGACCCCTTGATTTTCTTTAGACCAAAGTAGGTAAGGCTGGGTTCCCTTCAGGGTTCTTATCTCAACCAAGAAATGATGAGGGAAGTAGTTATAAAATATCCACTAGTATTTACTAATTTAGTTAAAAGTATGATAAATTGCTTATAGACTTGTTTTCTGGTTATTATATTACAAATGACTATCCATGCTAAAGGTTTAAGAAATTATGTCTTTGCAATGTTAGTATTGCCAAACTTGATCCCTCAATTCTGTTAATCATTTTAAACTACACCTATCTGATCCCTTAACTGGTTATACACATATATCTTTTTCATTTTGTTTCGTTATATATAATTACCCATTAAACATAAACTCATCTCGTATGCATATCCACTCAAGATCATAAGAATTAGAATATGTGTAGGTATTGCATACTACTCTCTTCGCGCTCGTTTTTAGTCCTATCTAGCTATCTATATTTAACTGCTTCAATCCTTTGAGTTACACGTACAGAGTGAATTAAAGATCAAATCTATCATTTTCGGTAAATAACAATTGGTACCACTAAGGATAACTTGCATGCATCACTGAAAAATATTTTAGAGTTCACATAACATATTTATATATGTGTTTTTTTATCAAAGAAACAATAATGTACATGCATGTATGTAGAGTAGTAAAATTAGACTCTAATTAGAATCACCATTATGACCATAGAGTACTTGCATCTCTTTAGTAAAGTTAGAACTCAATGAATAAGTAAAAAACTTCATATTTTTTCAACATATTCTTAAAGGATGACATCTACTTATGATTATTCATACTAATAAGATAAGACAAAGTGAAATAAAATAAATAAAATAAAGTAAAATAATAGAAATAATCAAACCAGAATCACCAATAGAATTCACTTGGTAATATCACAAATTTCACCACCTAACCTTGAACTGTAATCCTCTAGTTCACCTCATACTATCAACAACCTTTATTGATCTCTTCAATTAGGGATTTATATATTTCTTCCTTGTTTAATTTTCTTTAGTGGGGTTTTGCTTCTATGGTCTTTTTAATCCAGTTAGTGGACTTTTCCTTAAAAACCAACTTTTCTCTCCCATGGCGCTTTATTCTTCTCTAAGCTTAGCATGTCTCACTAGCTAAGAGATTTAATGGATTTTCTCTCCTATCCATTAAATCTTATCTATAATCTTCATCATGGAAAAGTTATCTCAATCTCATTTGTTACTGACATTTTTTTCTTTATTCGGATATAGTCTCATATACAAGTGTCTCATTCCCAAGTACCTTCCATGCCATCTATTTATTTATCATGGAATTCTCACCATTCCTACTAACATAACATTTTTTTCTTTATTTGGAAACAGTCTCATATACAAGTGTCTCATTCCCAAGTACTTTACATGCCATCTATTTATTTATAAATAAAATTATTTATTTACATAAGAATTTCAATGTACTTCATGCATTTTATTCCATTCTTACTAACATAACTCAGTCTATAAAATGAAAACACATTACTGCAGCTGAGGGATATTAAAAAAATAATTGGGGTTGTCACAACCAACTCCATGACAATGTTGACATTTGCAAATCTATTGTGGATGTGGATGAGTAATATATTTCTTAAAGTTTATAATATTCAATAAATACATAACAAAGTCTTGATCCCTTTCACTATTTTCTTCTTCTAGTGTAATAGAAAAATAACTCTATGTGACTAATTACTTTCCATGGCCACCTTGTTTTTAGAATTGGATATTTTTTTTGCTTGATGATATGTATAATGCACTTTTGAGTCCTATTATTTTTATACCAACAACCAATTCAAATCCACATAATGTTAAAAAAAATTGAAATTTAATTCTTCTACTCTCAGTATATCCAAAACAAACATTCTAGTGCCAATGGAAATCAAGAATATCTATGAGGATAATGGTTAAATACCTTATGTATAATGCAGATTCCCTTTCACTCTGTCATGGGTAATAGAAATTTCCATGAAATACCTTACAATATTGAGATTCTTAGAACAAACAATGTGCATAGAAAGAAATATTATTATTGACCCACAGGAAAAGGAGTGCTTGATATTTTAGGCAACCACCATGATTTGATAGCAAGGAACATCCATATATACCATATTCTTGATAAAAGGAATCACCAAGATACACACATAAAAACCTTATATGAGAAGAAATGATCCTTCAATTCTAGAACAAATAAACCCTTCTCAAACAAGAATGACATGTCCACTTCGCTAATCTAAACAAAGGAGAGGATGAGTTGAGCTAGATAAATCTTAACATTTACAAATCTATGCAAGGATCTTTATGATTAAAATCCAAAAGGACTTGTATCTACTAGAATTCCTTCAAGTTCATTTACAATAGTACATATATAAGTAATAGCTTTAGTTCAAACTAAAATGGTGGAGCCCACATCTCAATTCATTTCTCTCCTCCTGCACCTACTAATTTTTCCAACGATTTTGGATTAATGAGGTCCAAGGATTGGGAGTCAAACACAAGGTGGAAGAGACTAAAATAATGTCTGAAATTGTAAAAGCGCATATGAATATTGTGGTAGAGAGCTATTTTACTTACATGGGAGAGGAATGGTTGAAAATATCATACTAGGATTCAGAGTAATGCCAAAAGTTCGCAACAGGGAGAGACAACCACAAAAGAAATTCATAGTAGGAGGAGAGAGAATTTTGGTATGATAGGTTGGGAAGAGTGTATAATAGACCCCAAATCAACTTCATACATAATATTCAAAGAGAAACAATGAAGGCATTTTGGTTTGACCAAGTTCACATATTATTCAACCTTTTGGTGGACTTCCTTGGCAAGACCAACCAAGTCTATGTTCCTCAACATCAATAATTGTTTAGATTCAATAATATTTCCTATGTTAGGCTAGGTGCAAATATTTTCATTTGAGAGGGACCACATAAGGCTAACTTTTATAAAATGTTTTCAAGTCCCATATGTATAAAATATTTATGGTTGAGAAGGATGAAAAAAAATTGAAACCATGTCTATATTTGGCAAAAACGTAATTCACAAGCACACATTGAGGAAGAAGACCACACAACTAGTGGTAGGAGAAGGCCATACATCATGGCTCTTATACCATGTTAAACACTAAAAAATAATAGTCAAGATTAAGATAAACATGAGATAATTTATATTCTCACCCCTCCTCTTAGTGAGGGATGTACTTCTACTACTTGGAAGTAACTCATCATTGTTAGCAACACTAGCCTAATCTCTGGCTTTCACCAATACAACATACCCTGTAGAATGAACAACACTATTATTTTTAGTTTCCCTACCTCAATATTTTTAAAGCTTTAATATTCAAGATTCCATAGGGTAGATAACAATCCTTTGCAGTTTCCCTCTAAATATAGACTCCTTATAGAATCCCTGTGAGTTTATAGAACCTCCATTGGCTCACTCTAGTTTTTCTCCTAGATAGGTATTCTACTGAACTTGTGTCCTTCCAAGGCCAATTTTAAATACAGTCAAACACTAGGCCTAATCACTCTATACAAAAACAAAGCAACTCAGTAATCGATATCATCCTCTTAGCTAAAATACCTCATGTGAACATGACTCTAATGTCAAATGTGCAACTTTACAACTGAATGAATATACTAGCTTGCAATTATCTTCTCTTTCACATGGAGTAACTCATTCATGCCAAATCACCCTTGAATAGTCCTATAAATCTTTGACAATTCATTGGAATTCCATGATGTACCACTTGCTACACAACCAATTTGTGTTCACTAGGTTCCCCACCAATCCACAAGGACTCCCATCCTATCTCATTACTTATCCTATCAAGACCATATTTCCATGTTCTTAGTTGAACCTTCTACTCCATTTTTTAGAGAATTCTATAGCTCCCACTTATGCTACTTCAATGTTCACACTCTAATTCAGTTTTCCTTCAAAGTTTCTTTGATACCATGTTCATTTTTCTTTGGAAATTTAGGATTAATTCTATGTCTGAAACATGATCATAAACCACTAACATGCCACAACACCAAGCACTTTCCATAGTGAAAAACATATAATAGTGAATGAATGAAGTAAACAAGAATTTACAAACCCAAAATTTGTTATAGTAAAACTTTAATAAAAAACACATAAGGATCTCATAATAGGGATCATGGCCCTTACACTTAGACTTCTTACAAGGAAAGTAAGTCTTCATGTCAATAATTCATGACCATCAATCCACCTTTGAATAAGAAACACTTGACTTTATTATGGATGAATCACTTACCACAACCCTTTCAGTCCACTTTCCTGGAACACCTGTCAAGTACTTTGCATCCTACACATGCAGATATCTTGTTGTTCCAAAAAATTTTCCACTACTTCTGACAAGGTCCTTTCAAACATCATATTCTCTTGCACATTATATCATCAAAATATTCCCTCTAACAATTCCACTAATCCTTAATGTCACTGACTTTAGGCCTTCACAAGTCTCGCTCTAAAACCACCTCACCTGCTCCAAGGAGGATTGTTCTTAGGGTGTTCAATGCACAACCATTTCAACATTGATTTTCCACATCAATCACTATACTTAGGGCACACATGGATATCCCTCATAATATATATTTTTCATACCAAATTAGCATACTTAGGGTCTCCTACTAGCACCCCTCACATCAATGAATTACCTCTTGAACTCACTTAACTTAGAGCTTCTCAGAATTCCTTCTTGTAATGAATTTTCACACCAATTATAATTGAACATAAGGTATTCATCAAGCTCACCCTCTCACATTCCCTTGCTTTATCTAAGTGATTGTACATAACTTCTATATCAAGTTCTGCAACATACAACAATTATGCCCTAGAATTAATTGCGAAAGCAATCCTAAATCACATTATCCAATAACCCCCTATTGGAGAGATTCCAAACCATCACCTTTAATACTCTTCCTTCATGCATACAATTCCACAGTACAACACTTTCCCCACATTCTCTCAGTTCTCCTCTTTGTCTTTATTAAACATTAAAATGCTATTAAAGTATACAACAACAAATCTTCCCCAACATCATTTCAAGGCCTCATTCATGTTCCTCGTTAATTTTATAAGGGAAATACTTAGCCCAAATGGCATAACCAACCCTTCAATCAATCCATCCTTTGTATTGAAAGAAATCTTCCACTCATCGGCTTCAGTTATCCGTATTTGATGATAACCACTCTTTAAATATATCTTTGTGAATTATGCATCCCCACTCAAAATTTCCATAATAGCATCCATCCTTGGCAAAGTTAATATGTACTTGATCCTTATCCTATTAATGGCTCTAGAATATATGCACATTCTCCATTCTTTTGTCTTATTTGGAGTTAATACTATTGGTACTACAAATGGACTTTCTCTAATCCATTCTCTATCAAGCAACTCTTTCACTATCCTATGTACTACCTTACTCTCTACGGGGGTCATCATGTAAGGTGCCTTATTGGGTAAAATTTATCGAGGAATCAAGTCAATCTGATGAGAAATGTTGGAAATAATACTGAGAGGGGGGGGGGGGTGAATCAGTATTATCAGATCAATAAAACTTTTTCAATACTCAGAAACATATACGGTACTTCAGTTAAGTGAACCAGCGTGTACACGCTACTGTGTCTAAAGCAACCAGCGTATATCC
Organism: Pinus tabuliformis; assembly: GCA_031772625.1. Classification (NCBI taxonomy): domain Eukaryota; kingdom Viridiplantae; phylum Streptophyta; class Pinopsida; order Pinales; family Pinaceae; genus Pinus; species Pinus tabuliformis. The sequence goes on along the minus strand of CM062816.1, from coordinate 1,619,878,051 downwards.
AGAAATCTTATGATTCAGTTAGTTTATCTTCAGTAAATGCATCAGGACATTATTAACCATATTAAAAGTAAACAGGTGCAGTATAACAGAACAAATCATCACACAAAAGACACAGACATGAACACCATGATATAAGGTGGAAACCCAATGTGGGTGAAAACCACCTGCTGCAAGTCGTCTCTATCTTTCTTTAAGAAACTTTAGTTTACAATCTTTTGTACTGGTGTAGCCTTATACCAGTACGCAGGCTACAACCTGCAGAAGGCTACAACCTTCTCTCGTTTTCAAAACTCTCCTGGAAGGGAGCTCCAACCCCTCTTTGCTCTTGTACTAGCTAAGATACTAGTACGTAGGTGCTGGCCTACAATCTTCTTTCCTTCAGGTACCACTTTTCATCAATTTTCAGATTGGATACTCTTGAAGCACAACATTACAATCTGAAGATCACGATTCATTCACTTTTCATAACAAATCATTGAAGCACAAAACAACCAATACTAGCATCATCAATCTTTGAATCACTGAACCACTGAAACCCTGTCAACACCCAGTCACCAGAACACAGAGCAGACTACAGAACTCTGCAATAACAGTCAGACCCAACTGCAACCCCAAAAATTAAGCTTCAAAAGATATACGCTACTTCAATGAAACCAACCCGCGTATACACGCGCTTTTACCAAAGACAACCTGCATACAGATCTAAAAATAATTTCTCATAACTTGCAGCTGTACCAGACATCAGTCATACCCAGAACATAACATTGCGTCAGTATGAAGATCTAAAAATACGCATAATCAATCATATAAAGATAGTTCACTTCAAACAATTTGATCCCGATCTATCCTTAGATCTAGTCTTCCATCAACCGATGTGATCTCTCCTTAGCTCAGATCAAGCAATGTATCATCAACCCAGAACCTGCATACTAGATCTCTTTCTTCATTAGATATTGAAGATTTTTTCAATACACATGCCTAATGATCTTCTTCTCCTTATATAGCCCTAGGCCCTCCTCAATACCACGGTCCAAAACCATAGTAATACAATACCATCAACTTCAAAACTCAGGATCAACAGGACTGTCGAGATACCTTGGTCCAAAAACGTAGGCTCAAGTACCGAGGACTAACTACCACAGACCAAAGGGAAGCTTCTCGACATGTACGCTCTTTTCTGTTCATGAAATTGCGTGTATACGCGACTTCCTATATAGCGAGCCTGCGTATCCGCGACTTAGTATATAGCGTACCAGCATGTATACGCAACTTGGACTTAATGAACCTGCATATATGAAATTTCTCTTCATTCTTGTAGTCTGGACTAAGATCTGTCATCAAAGAGAGTTTCCATCAAGGACAACACCTGTACCGTAGCGCCACACCTGTGCCAAAATGCCAACAAGAAATACTTCTCATAATAGGTAGTCCTTTTGGTAATTCAATGGAAATAATCTCCTTGAATTGATCTACTAAGGATTTAATTTCTACAGGTATGGTTTTCTATTTCACTTCCTCTTTTACGTCTCTTGGAATCACTGCTAATTAGAGTTTTCTTCTTTACTTCCTATAAAAACTCCTTGGCTGCACATAGCATTATCTTGTTTTTACTCATGCTTGTACCTCCACAACTTCCTATTGTTTTTATTGCATTTTCTAGCATGGGGGTTTTCTTGTACCATTTTCCATATTTCTTGATCTCATATGTGTTTTCAACTCGATCGTGGTAAACTTTTCTATCAAATAGCCATCGTGTTCCAAGAAGCATTCCGCATGCATTATATCAACCAAATCACATGATACATGTTCTTGAATGCTTCCAATTTGAAAATGTAATAAGAATTGTTTAGTCAAAGTCACTTATTGTTGTTGTTGTAACCCAGGGACTCCATAAGGTTTTGGATGGACCAAAATTTTGAGTTTTATCTTTTCCATGACTTTAGTGGACACTAAAATTTTTGTACTTCCACCATCTATGAGCAAGTTACAATGCATTCGTTGGACCTTACATTTAGTTTTAAAAACTTTCCTCCTTTGTTTGGTTCTTCTATTGCCTTATCAAGCTTGAGAAACAGTATCTAAAACATCAAATTTTCTAGTTATTCTTGGTGAAGTACAATCACATTCTTTCCAACAACAGAAGCTTCATGAGCTTGTGTAAGTTGCATTCTTGATTCACCTCTTCTCCTTGAGCTTTTATTTTCTATACACTCATATTTTTTTATGTCCTTTGATGAGCCTCATCATTGGGTAATTATATGGGCCTTAATTCACCTCCTAGCTTAGTCAAACCAACTATTCTCGTAACTTATTGCATACTTTTGATTATATTTTGTTTATGAGATGAGTTAGAGTTGGATACTTTTATTTGTCGTATAATGTGCATTTAATGCAGGATTAAATGATAAAAGTAAGGAATTTTGGAAAAGACCTTGGTCAAAACTCGAATGGGACAAGGGAGAGGAATTATAGGAGGAAAATCCTCCTGATGTACTACCCCTCCATTCAAATATTACTCCTTCATCTTGGTGTGCAAATAGCCAAATCATGAGGAGTAGAAGGCAGCCGAGCAAGTAAAGACAAAGCACTAGTTTATCTTGAGTTTAGGAGCTGATCCTCGCTAATTTTAAGGAAGTTTTTGGAGACTTCAGATGTATAAGTAGAGAGGCCTAGGACCTTAGTAGGATTTAGATTTTTTATTGTACAAATCTACTCTATTTTCGAGGTGCAAGACTTGTGACAGTTTTTGATGTAATCCATTATTTTGATAATAAGAATGAGTTTTGTTTTGAGCCAGAACTGACTTAACTCAGAGGGCTGAAGCTCTCGGTTCAGGGCCCAACCCTAGCAGCCAAGGATCCTCTTTATCTTACATGTATGCTAGCATAAATTCATAATTTAATTGTTTATTTGCTTAAGTAGCAACATTTCCGTTACAACAATGTAGATTAGATTGGTTGTGTGTTAGTTTGATTCCATTTTTACCTTTTTTTTCAATTAGCAAGTTAGCAACGAGAAAACGGATCACCATAAGGTTTTCAGCAGGTGTCTCGGCGTCACTTCCTCCCTGTGGGACCATGACTTGAGGAAGAGACCCTTCAACAACCCCAAAAAACACAAATTTCTAGTTCTTGCATGAGATTTGGAGTTTGTTGTCGTGATTCAATATTTGGTTCATTTCATTGTCATCTTCTTCCATTAGTCTATTTTTGCAAGAAGATATCACTCATGCTTTCATTCCCTTCAGCACTTTCTTCATGCATAATATAGGTAATTGAATCATGCTTTCTAGGTTATGAAAATGTATCTTGTTGCATAGTTCTTGGAAGACACACATGTTTTAAGCACAATAGGTACTTCAGGAGGAGACCTAGACTTCATTACTAGCAGCCACCTTCCACCTCATCCACCTTAGCCTTTTCTTGCTCCACCATCACCCTCACTAGTTTTTTTGTCATTTTTCATTGAAATTCCCCTAGATACATTGATCGAATCGAGCCATCTCTTCTCTTGGATATTGACTCCTGAGTGTTCCTAAACTTTCTAACACCCCATCCCACTCATCACACACCTTTTATGAGCTTCCCAACACCTCCAACAACTCACAATTAGCTCTTGGCTATATCTTGTAGATTTCCTGTAATTCCTACATAAACATCTTATAGGTTTTTAGTACATCCTGTAGGTTTTCCAGAAACGGCCTGTTTTGAGGCCGAATTGATGGGCAACCTTTAAAAAGTCACAATAAGCCTCCTAGCACCCTTCCACACCATCCAAGCACCCTAGAAGCCTCCTAGCCATCCTCAATCACCTTCCATCCACCTGTCACATCCACAAGAACAATTAATTTTCCTACTTGATTTTGCCAAAAAACCCAAAAAGTGAAAACAGATTTAGTTTCGTTTTCTTGCTTACATATTAGTATGGTTTGATTTTCTTTACTTTTGTAGCTTAGGTTGGAGCATTAGGTTAGTGTTTATTTAGAAATTCGGCTTAGCATAGCTATTTAAATGGTTAGTTATGATAGGTTTTCTCTTCCTCCATCAAAGGATCAAGCTTCTTCTGATCTATAGAGGTCTGGCTTGGAACACATGGGGTCTCTTCCCGGATGAACAGTGACAACAAGCAAGACCTTCACTTTTACTTGTGCATATAGCACTATCACCTCCAATTTTGGACGAACCCCAGGTTGATAAGTAAGACTCGTAGCCCAAGAGTTGCAACATCCTTGCTGCAATACTGGTGCTCATCACTTTTTAGCACCGTTGTTGGGGAGGTGTCTGAGCAGAATGTGATTACTTCTTTCTTTTCTTCTATTTCTTATCTTCATTTTTCTACCATTAGTTTATTTATGCAAAAGTAATCTAGTAGCTTCCTTTCTTTCATTTTTCTTTATCTTCTTTCCTTTCCATTCTGCAAGTAGAATTTCAATTCAGCAAGTCACTTTTTCATTCTGTGAGTGATTTTCATTCAATCAATGATTTCATTTCTACAAAGTACTTTCCAGCCTAAAAAAAATTACAAAAACCAACCCAAAAACATTTCCTTTCATGCCTTGTAGGAATAGGGACAATTTAGGGAATTTTTTTCCAAATACCCTCACTTCATCCAACAACCAACCTTCTCTCTTCTTTGGTGGCTGTGAATTGGAGGAAACTTTAGGTGAGCAACCTGACATATTTGATGAACCTACAGGGGAAGAAGAACAAGAGGAACCCATTCCTACAGAACCAATGGCTGAAAACCAAAATGAAAAAGGGAATAGAGAGAGAGTTGAGGGTGCCTTCGCCATCGTGGAAACCAACGGGGACACTAAGATGAAGAATATAAGCCCCTCTACCTGACCTCATTTCCATAGCCTGACCACAGACGACCCTGAAACTTTCCTATTTGAGTTTGTTGTTATATGTCAAACCTATGACTATATAGATGATGAGAAAAAGTTAAAACTATTTCCATCTACCCTCAAGGATGCAGCATTGCACTAGTTCATGGGTCTACCTGGAGATAACATCACAACTTGGGCTCAGATGCAACAGGCTTTTAACAACAAATATTGGGACTACTGTAGGTCAAAGGATACTAAAGAAGAAAATTTCAGGATGACCACGGGCCAGGATGAATCCTTAGAAGGCTATGAAGAAAGATTCCATCTCAGTTACAAAAGGGCGAGGTGCACACTTGACCTTGAGTCCTTAAAGCTGGTCCTGCTCAGGGGAGTAAGAGAATACCTTCTAGATACCTTACACTTGTTAGCAGGAGGATATATCTGTCAATTACCCTATGAGGATGTCAAAATTGTCTTTAGAAACCATTTTAGGGGAGCTAGGAAAAAGGGTAGGAGTAGTCAACCTATGGAGAGTACATCATCTTCCAACTCATCCATCAAGGGTGAAATTGGAAAGATGCTGGAAGATTTCAAAAGTTAGATGCTACAAACCCTTGCCTTGTAATTGGACACCATGTACATCAAAAGGAAGCAAGAGGAAGTAGAGAGAGCCTTGGCCATATTTTGTCCTAGATGCACTAGGAGGCATCCTAGGAAGGAATGTCCATTGAAATGTATTGAAATTTTCTCGGTTTGTGAAGAAAACCACTCCACAGATAAGTGCCCTTCTTTTCCAGGACTCAAGTTGTATATCAAGGAACTGAAGGGGTCACTGAGCAGCTTTGCTACATCAACCAAAGGAGACCTCGTAGGCCTAGACCATACCAGCAGGGCATGGAAGGGTCATCCCATGCATATTACAACCCCAACCAAACCACATCGATACCTTCTTAGGGACCCCTTTCTCATCCCTCCTCGTCTAAACCCCCTCCTTGGTCCTATGCATCTTAGTATCATTCCCAGCCATACAGCCAGTCATTTCAACCTTACGCTCCGCCACAACCTCAGTGCAATACACCACTCCAGGGGTGGAGGCCCCAATACAACAATGCTCCAGCTCTATTGCCTCCACCACCTGCCCAGCCACACCTCCTACACTCTGCTCCACCCAAGCAACCCCAGATGCTTTCCAGCCAAATCCGAACCTAAAAAATAGGCAACCTCAACAAGTATACAATGGAGAGACATCATATCTAGCTTATGCTATAGAAATCCAAGATATCAACCTAAGGTATGGGAGAATTCTCCCAGATAACCAACCTCCTCATCCACATAGGGAGGTTGAGGAAGAAGCAAAGGAAGTCAACCTTAAAGTAAATCTACCCTTTCCTAAGAGATTAACCCGGCACTCCGGCCTACCCTAGAAGAAACTGAACTTCTAGGAGAATTGGAAAATCTATGTGTAAAGATCCCCCTTCTCTAGGCAATAAAAGATGTTCCCATTTACAATAAGTTGATTAAGGATAAATGCTTCAAGCATCTAGGAAGAAGAAAAATGGATTCCCCTACCATTAATGTCATTGGGTAGTTGTCTGACTTAACGCTGGGGAAGGTAATATGTCTAAAATATTTGGACCCTAGAAGCCCTGTAGTAGATGTGAAAATCAATGGCACCATTGTCCCACACACTATGATCGATCTTGGGGCTACCATTAATGTGATGACCGAGGACACCATGCTCAAGCTCAACCTCCAAGGGTTATTGAGGAAGACCACAACATTTCTGCAACTTGTAGACCATTCCACAGTCACCCCTGAGGCAATTGTGGAGGATGTGATGGTCTCCATTTACTCCTAGGAGTACCTTGAAGATTTTCTACTTCTCTAGCCTAAGGCTAAGCTTACTGGTTACCCTCTCATCCTTGAGAGGCCATGATTGGCCACAGCCGATGTTGACATTAGCTACAAAGCTCAGACTATGACCATCAAGAATGGGCATACGTCCAAGCAATTATTCCTATACCCTCATGATAAACCTTCTCTAGAGCATGATTTACCTTTATCGTTGGAGGAGGAGGAAGAAGATGAGGTTTATTCTGCCCAAATTTATGCTTTAGAAGAAACCATAGGAGGAGTAAAGCAATATGACGATGACTTGGTTGAACACCTACTCCAAAGTTCAACTCCTAGTTCATTACCATTAGAAGAAGAAGGGAAACCCAGAACAATCATCTAATTGACTTATGCTTGGTTGATTCCAACCCACTCCGTGTCAAAACAATAGAATTCGGCCTAGAGAAAACCTTGAAAATTAATCCATCTCTTTCTTCTCTCGAAGGAAAAGCTACGCAACATGTTAAAAGAAAACATAGAAGCCTTCGCTTGGAGTTACAAGGAAATGAAGGGAGTACACCCCTCATTGTGTACTCACCACTTATACATCAAAGAAGGTTTCAAGCCAGTTCGAAAACCACAAAGGAGGATGAATCTAGCTCTTAAAGATATAGTCAAAGAAGAAGTGCAAAAATTTCTAGATGTAGGATTCATTTACCCTATCTCCGACAGTGAGTGGGTATCTCCTTTAGTGTTAGTTGCCAAGAAAAATGGTAAGTGGAGGATTTGTGTCGATTACAGGGAGTTGAATAAAGCCACAAATAAGGATCATTTTCCCCTACCCTTCATTGACCAAGTGTTAGATGGCTTGGCAGGGAAAAAGTTTTTTTCTTTCCTAGATGGATTCAGTGGGTACAACCAAATCCAAATCTTCCCAAAAGACCGGGATAAGACCACATTCACCTGTCCTTGGGGTATTTTTGCCTATAGGGTCCTTTTGGCCTGTGCAATGCTCCTACGACTTTCTAGAGAGTAGTCTTGAGTATTTTCGCCGAATTAGTAATGATGCGGTGGAAATTATATGGATGATTTTACACCTTATGGTTGTGATTTTCAAGAAGCCCTCACTATCCTAGGAAACGTACTACACAAATGCATTGAAATGAACTTGTTTCTTAGTCGTGAAAAATGTGAATTCTTAATGTCTGAAGGGAACATGCTAGGTCATTCAATATCTCAATGAGGACTGCAGGTGGACCGGAACAAAATAGCCATCATCCAAAGGGTCCCACCTCCGCAAAAACAGAGAGATGTCAGGAGTTTCTTGGGGTTAGCTGGATACTATCGAAGGTTCATAAATGACTTCAGTAAGTTGGCCTCTCCTTTATTTTGGCTGTTGGCCAAAGGTTCTGAGTTTATATGGTCAAAAAGCTATCAAGAGGCCTTAGACATTCTAAAGGGTAATTTAACCACTACACCAATTCCTCGAGGCCCAAACTGCGCCCTTCCCTTTCATATTCATGATGATGCCTCACACAAAGCCATAGGAGTAGTCCTAGGACAAGTAGGGGAGAAACTGCCATATGCCATCTATTTTATCAGTAAAAACTTGTCAAAGGTTGAGCTCAATTATACTGTGACCGAAAAGGAACTCCTGGTTGTTGTGCATTAATTAAACAAATTTAGGCATTACACTATAGGATATCAAACATTTGTAAATGAATCTTGCGTTCAGAAATTTCTCAACCTTAGTTTTGATAGCAACAACTTTTCGCTTATGTATAAGATGTAATCGATGTCTGACTAATTTTGTTAGTTCCCTATACTACTAGTGTAACCCCTTATTATTATTAGTGCAACCCCCTTATTATATTTTTGTGCCCATGTAGTCCCCATATTATTATTATTGTGCCCCATAGAAGCCCACTATTGTTATTATTGTGCCCTTACATTATTATTGTTATGTTCGCTCTGATTATATTATGACCCCTTAAACCCTTATATATAGAAATGAGGTCTTGTCATTTATATAATCTAAGAATTGTTAATTTGTGTAATGTAAAGGAGGCCTCCCCCTCGAAGAGGCTTATTTCAAAGGCGTTGATCTATCTTTTCTATCTTTTTGTGAGCTAGTTTCATAACATATGGTATGACAGCGTTGGATTCTAGGGTTTTTCTGCTCCAAACAGGTCATCATGGAATTTTTGCTATAACATTTTTTTTCTGTGGCGTTTTGGAATCGATGAAATCTTACTGAACCTTGAGTCCAAATTTCAGACCTTGTCTTGCTATATTTTAGGAGATATGATATGAGGAAGTTAGGGTTTTTTCAAGCTTCATAATTTCATCTAAAACAGGTCATCGTGGAATTTTCTCTATAACATTTTCGCTATGAAGTTTTAGAAGCTAAAAACAAAACCCATTGGAGAAAAAATTAATCTAAACTTGAAGCCCAAATTTCAGATCTCGTCACTATATTTTCAGATATATGATCTGAGAAAGTTAGGGTTTTTGCAGACTCCCGAATTACATCCTAAACAGGTGACCTTGGGACAATCATCATAACTTTCTCTCTAAGAATCAGATTAAAATTGCGTAAGACATTATAGAAAGAGGATGGATTGTATTTTCTTTGGGTATAAATTTTAGAACCTAAGGTTGAAACAGTGACATGTGGCACATCGTACAAATCCACTCTATTGAAGTAGTCTATAATTAGGTAATGCAGGAGATTGGGCATAAAATCTTTCTTTCGGAATCCAATTGTGATAAGACTTCTAGAGTTAGAAAGAGGACGCAGAGGGCTATTACAGGCCTAAATTTCAAAACTTAAAGATCCACAATTATAGAGTTACAATCGTTTCAAGATCGAGCTCCTAAATCAAGAAAAAGCAAGATGAGGAAGTTTGATGGCAAGGATTCGATAAATTGGATACTACAGATGAAGAAATATTTTGATCTACATGGTGTACCACTGTTACAAAATGTACGTATTACATCTAATTATTTAGAACCGAATCAATTTTTATGGTATAAAGGGCTTTTTTCTCGTAAACCACTTGTCACGTGGTCAATTTTCATGGAAGAAATGATAGCACATTATGAGGATACAAATAGAAACACCTTCTTTAGCCAATTGATAAATCTCAAACAAAAGGATTCAATGGCAGATCATATTGAGGACTTTCAAAAATTTAATATAAGGGTAAATGATATTCTAGAGAAGGAAAATATAAATAGTTTTATCTATGCCATGGAAGTTGATATCGATGGTATGAAAGCATATTGGAAGAAAGACATGGAAAATTTGAAGAAAGACATGGAAGGTTTGAAGGAAGTTGGGACAAAGCTACTACACGAGAGACCTCCTAATGACGAAAAGGATCAAGAAATGTCAAAAGAAGAGGATATACACCAGGAACTAACCCTAGAGAAGGAACAAATGAATCCGACCATATCTTGTATTGCAGTGATAGGAATTACCACTCCTCAAACTCTCAAGATAGAAGGACATATCAATAAGAAGAAGGTTCAAGTAGTGAAATATCAAGAAGAAAAGTATCAAGAAACATCAAAAGAAAATGATACTCAGCAAGAACCAACCCCAAAGAAATAAGAAATGAATCCGACCATATCTTGTAACGCATTGGTTGGAATTACTACTCCTAAAACTATAAAGATAGAAGGACATATCAAGAAGAGAACGACAATAGTGCTGATTGATTTGGGTAGTACCCATAATCTTATTCATTGTAAGACAGTCAAGGAATTGAATTGCTTCCTATATTCAGCACTAGAGTGTCAAGTGACGGTTGTAAGTGGAGGAACAATAAATTGCTCTTGAAAGTGCCATAATATCAAGTTATCCATGGGATAGAATGTATTGAATAGCCCAATGCTTTCCATTCCAATGGGTAGTTTTGATTTTGTACTAGGAGTCCAATGGCTACAATCCTAAGGTACAATAGCTTTTCATTTTTGAGAACTTTTCATGAAATATTCTTTAGAAGGAAAGGAATTTGATGTAAGGGGTATCACAGGGAAACCAGGAAAGATAATTAGCTCTAACAGAATGACAAAGTAATGGATTTGAGACTTCTGCGATCTGCATTTTGTGTGATCATGTCTTCCGGATCCATCACATTTTGTTGTTTTATGTATCGACGTTTCGAACCATCCTCTGTGGTTCATCATCAGGATTAGATATGTGAAGAAGTCAGAGAATGATGAGTTATAAATAAAGGTTATGGTAGGTAGTGTAAAGGGCCAACAGGTTTTGATTAAGGTGTGGTTTTTAATTAATTTATAATTAATTTAATTTAATTTAAATTTAATTATGATTTTTGTTTTAATTTAATATATTTTCATTTAATTTAATTTTGATTTAATATGATTTGATAATTTAACTTAATTTAATTTAAATTTAATTTAAATTTGATTTAATTATAATTTAATTCAGTTTAATTTAATTTAATTTAATTTAATTTTAATATAATGTAATGAAATTTAATTTAATTTAATTTAATTTAATTATTTTTAGTTTGATTTAATTTTAATTTCTATTTTAATTTAATTTAATTGATCTAATTAACTAATTAATTAATTTATTTTTTAAAGGTTAACTTAATGGATTAGATGATTTAATTAATTTTAATTTTAATTTAATTTAATCTAATTTGTTTTAATTTAATTTATTTAAGTTAAATTAAATTTTTAATTTAAATTTATTTTAGTTTTAATTTAGTATAATTTAATCATGATTTATTTTAATTAATTTAGTTATAATTCTAATTCTAATTTAATTTAATTTTAATTTAAGCTTTAATTTAATTTAATTTAGTTTAATTTAATTTAATATTGATCGGGATTTGTCTAGGATATGGTCGAATCCCCTGTCAGCGTGGGAATCCAATTATCACTTATTTTCCTATCGTCATCACGATTTAGGTTATTGGGGTGTTTTCCTATTTCGATAGCTTCTCTAAATTTCCTATGGTGTTAATGTTCTATTTTGGCCACAACACAGGAGTTTTCGATGCAAATGTGATGATTGGTTTTACTAGAGTGCTCAGCCAAAGCTGAGGTTTTGGATCGGTTATGTTTGATGTCAGCAGCATGTTCTTGAATCCTAGTTAATATAGACCGGCCGGTTTCACCAATGTATGTCTTGCCACATGAACAAGGGACCAAATAGACCCCTTTGTGGTGTTTAGGGTCAATAGGATCTTTGACTGATTTCAGACATCTGTTAATTGTTTTCATAGGTTTAAAAGTGGTTTTTATGTTGTTCTTTCTTAAGATGTGTGAAATCTTATTAGTGGTGCCTAGAATGTAGGGAAGGTGAACCTTACCAGCATAATCATCCCTGTGTTGTTTGTTTATGGGATTCTCAACTTTCTTGAAAGCATTGATTCCTTGGTGTCTCTTGTATCCATTCTTTTTGAAAACATCCAAGAGGTGGTTCTTTTCTCGCTCAAAATCATCATGATCTGAAATATGTATTGTGTCATCTTGGTTTCTTTTGATTAGGATATCAAGAAAGGGAAGACAACCATTTTCTTCCACTTCCATCGTAAATTTGATGGAATCTGATTGGTTGTTAAGGTGTTCTAGGAATTTGTTTAATTTTTCTTTTCCATGAGGCCAAATGACATAAGTGTCATCAAAAAATATTTTCCACAGTTTAGGTTTTAAAGGGGAAGACTCAATGGTCTTGGTTTCAAAATGTTCCATGAACGAATTAGTAATGACAGGAGACAGGGGTGATCCCATGGCCACACCACAAGTTTGTTCATATATCTCATCGTTGAAGCTCAAAAAGGTGGATTTTAGACAGATTTCTACCAATTTAGCTGTGTTAGGGTCAGTGATTTTGTGAACAACATCCATGGCTCCATCTATAGGAATGTTGGTATAGAGAGCTTTTACATCAAAGATCACTAAGATGTCATCTTGGTCTAGTTTTATATGTTTGATCTCATTAATGAAATTATTGGAATCTTTGACAAAGGAGCTCGTGTTACCCACCAAGGGTTTAAGCTTTTTAGCAAGATATTTAGGGAGGTGGTAAGTAGGGCCTCCAATCGTGTTGACAATGGGTCTAATAGGCATACCTTCTTTGTGAATTTTAGGGGGTCCATATATCCTAGGGGTGTAGGTATTGGTTTCAATAATATCCTTAATGTTGTGTTCATTGCTTAATTTTACTAAGTTATTAATGTTCTTAGAGATCTTCCTTATGGGATTATTTTTTAATTTGATGTAACACCCACTATTGGTTAAGTGGTCTAGCATTTTCTCATTGCAGTCTTTTGTGTTCATTATAACGGTCGCACCCCCTTTGTTCGCCTTTAGGACAACAATGTTAGGATTTTGGTTTAAAGTTTTGAGAGCTAGGTATTCTTATTTTGAGATGTTGCTTTTCAGCGGTTTAGCTTTGCTGAGAATTATAGAACAATCTTGTTTGATGATTTCTTTAATATTGTCAGGCATGTCCTTCATCCCATATTCTATACTGCACAAAATATCTTCTTTGGGTATAATGCATGGAGAAATAGAAAAATTCAAGCCTTTTTCAAGTAAACCTATAGTAACTTCGTCAATATGGGTGTTTGAGAGATTTATTATATTTACTTTTTCATCATTGGATGTTTTTGTCTGACTATTTATTTTGATTTGTTGAGATTCTATTCTGTCATTTCTTGTCTCATCTATAATGAGATTAATGTCTTTATTGGGGGTCTTATTAGTGTCTTCATTGGGGGCCTCACCATATTTGCTGCTCATTGTTCCATTAATTATAGTTGCTGTCACTGTAGGTTTAACGCATTTGCTGGAGATTTCTTGTTGCGTCGCAGTTCCTTTCTTACTGCTCCTGTTCCTGATGATCCCGCTGTCGTGTGATGTATCGGTCCAGATCTCGTTGTTCAATTAATAAGGCAGCGTCGTTTTGATTCCCCCAAATTCATCATCCCCTAGATCCGATGATGTAGTATTATTATTTTCATTATTTGACAAATCTGGTGGCATGGTGTTGTTATTTCCGTTGTCTACCTGAAGTTTTTGTGACTAGGGTATTTCGTTTTCCACACTGTTCAGTAGTTGTAGTGCTTCATTCTCCAGCAGATGTGTGTTCTTCAGCAGATGTGCGTGTGACATATTACGACCTGTATCAGCACCATTTTTGTTGGATTCTTTATGATCTGTACTCGTGGGAACCGAATGTGGATCCAACTTATTGCCTTCAGACATGGAATTAATTACAGTTGCTGTCATTGTGGGTTTAACGTATTTGTGGAGATTTCTTTGTGTTTTGTCGCAGTTCCATTCTTACTGCTTCTGTTCTTAATAATCATGTTTACATGTGATGTCTTGGACCACATCTCTATGTTCAATGAATGAGGTAGCGTTTTTTCGATATCCTCACTTACATTGTTTCCTCGATTCAATAATGCAGTATTATCATTTTCATTATTCACCAAATCTGGTAGCATGAAATTGTTATTTCCGTTGTTTTCCATGTTGTTTAGCTCATTCTCTAGTAGATGTGCATTCTCCAGCAGATGTGTGTTACCTTCAGCACTGTTTTTGTTGGATTCTTTATGAGTATTCATGGGATATGTATCCATCTTATTGCCTTCAGACCTGGATTTATGCGTTGTTTCATTCATAGTGCTGTGGTGTGTTTCATCATTCGAGATAAGGGAATTAAGAAATGCGATCTGTGTAGGTTTGATTCTATAACATGTGTGAGGTATGGAGGCTGCTGAGGAGTTTGTACCAATGCTTAATTTCTTTTCTAATATTTCAAATTTCAAGGTTTATTTTTTCTTCTTGCATTCTTCAGTTTTAATGGATTTTAGAGCTGCGCATGAGTCTATTCTGAACCATAGTGTTGGTTCGATGAGGTTAGGTAGATTCAGGTGTTTAGGGTCAATAGGATCTTTTACTGATTTTAGACATCTGTTAATTGTTTTCATAGGTTTGAAAGTGGTTTTTATGTTGTTCTTTCTTAAGATGTGTGAAATGTTATCAGCGGTGCCTAGAATGTAGGGAAGGTGAACCTTACCAACATAATCATCCTTGTGTTGTTTGTTTCTGGGATTCTCAACTTTCTTGAAAGTATTGATTCCTTCTCTTAAATGACAAAGCTCTTAAAATGCACCCGAATCTACCTAACCTCATCTAACCAGCACTATGGTCCAGAATAGGCTCATGTGGAGCTCTAAAATCCATTAAAACTGAAGAATGCAAGCAAAAACAAACCTTGAAATTTGAAAGATTAGAAAAGAAATTAAGGGCTGGTACAAACTCGTTGGCAGCCTCCATACCTCACACACGTTCCAGAATCAAACCTATGCAGATCGCATTTCTTAATTCCCTTATCTTGAATTATGAAACACACAACAGCATTGTGAATGAAACAATGCATAAATCCAGGTCTGAAGGCAATCAGCTGGATACATATCCCATGAATACTCATAAAGAATCCAACAGAAACAGTGCTGAAGGTAACACAAATCTACTGGAGAATGCACATCTGCTGGAGAATGAGCTAAACAACGTGGAAAACAACGGAAATAACAATATCACACTACCAGATTTGGTGAATAATGAAAATGATAATATTGTGTTATCGAATCGAGGGAACAATGTAAGTGAGGATATCGAAACAATGCTATCTCATTCATTGAACATAGAGATGTGGTCCGAGACATCACCCGACAACATGATCTTTAAGAACAGGAGTAGTAAGAATGGAACTGCGACAAAACACAAAGAAATCTCCAACAAATACATTAAACCCACAATGACAACAACTATAATTAATTCCATGTTTGAAGACAATAAGCCGGATCCACATTCGGTTCCCAAGAATACAGATCATAAAGAATCCAACAAAAATAGTGCTGATACAGGTCGTAATATGTCACACGCACATCTGCTGAAGAATGCACATCTGCTGGAGAATGAAGCACTACAACTACTAAACAGCATGGAAAACGAAATACCCCAGTCACAAAAAGTTCAGGTAGACAACAGAAATAACAACACCACACCACCAGATTTGTCAAATAATGAAAATAATAATACTGCATTATCGAATCTAGGGGATGATAAAATTGGGGGAATCAAAACAATGCTGCCTTATTCATTGAACAACGAGATCTGGACTGATGCATCACACGACAGTGGGATCATCAGGAACAGGATCAGTAAGAAAGGAACTACGACACAACAAGAAATCTCCAGCAAATGCGTTAAACCTACGGTAACAGAAACTATAATTAATGGAACAATGAGCAACATATACGATGAGGCCCCCAATGAAGACACTAATAAGACCCCTAATAAAGACATTAATCTCATGATATATGAGACAAGAAATGACAGAATAGAATCTCAACAAATCAAAATAAACAGTTAGACAAAAACATCCAATGATGAAAAAGTAAATATAATAAATCTCTCAAACACCCATATTGACAAAGTTACTGCAGGTTTACTTGAAAAAGGCTTGAATTTTGCTATTTCTCCATGCACTATCCCCAAAGAAGATATTTTGTACAGTATAGAATATGGGATCAAGGACATTCTCGACAATATTAAATAAATCATCAGACAGGATTGTTCTATAATCCTCAGAAAATCTAAACCACCCAAAAGCAACATCTCAAAACAAGAATGCCTAGCTCTCAAAACTTTAAACCAAAATCCTGACATTGTGGTCCTAAAGGCGGACAAATGGGGTGCGACTATTATAATGAACACAAAAGACTACAATGAGAAAATAGTAGACCACTTAACCAATAGTGGGTGTTACATCAAATTAAAAAAGAATCCCATAAGGAAGATCTCTAAGAACGTTAATAACTTAGTAAAATTAAGCAATGAACACAACATTAAGAATCTTATTGAAACCAATCCCTACACCCCTAGGATATATCGAGCCCCTAAAATTCACAAAGAAGGTATACCTATTAGACCCATTGTTAACACGATTAGAGGCCCTACTTACCACCTCGCTAAATATCTTGCTAAAAAGCTTAAACCCTTGGTGGGTAACACCAACTCCTTTGTCAAAGATTCCAATAATTTCATTAATGAGATCAAACATATAAAACTAGACCAAGATGACATCTTAGTGAGCTTTGATGTAAAAGCTCTCTATACCAACATTCCTATAGATGAAGCCATGGATGTTGTTCACAAAATAACTGACCCTAACACAGCTAAATTGGTAGAAATATGTCTAAAATCCACCTTTTTTAGCTTCACGGATGATATATATGAACAAACTTGCGGTGTGGCCATGGGATCACCCCTATCTCCCATCATTGCTAATTTGTTCATGGAAAATTTTGAAACCAAGGCCATTGAGTCTTCCCCTTTAAAACCTAAACTGTGGAAAAGATTTGTTGATGACACTTATGTCATTTGGCCTCATGGAAAAGAAAAATTAAACAAATTCCTAGAACACCTTAACAGCCAATCAAATTCCATCAAATTTACGATGGAAGTGGAAGAAAATGGTTGTCTTCCCTTTCTTGATATCCTAATCAAAAGAAACCAAGATGGCACAATATCTCACCAGGTCTATCGTAAGAAAACACACACTGAACATTACCTACATGCTAACTCTCACCATCATCCGGCTCAGAAACTTGGGGTGCTCAACACTCTAGCCACAAGGGCGATACGTATTTCAGATCATGATAATTTTGAGCAAGAAAAGAACCACCTCTTGGATGTTTTAAAAAAGAATGGATACAAGAGACACCAAGGAATCAATTCTTTCAAGAAAGTTGAGAATCCCAGAAAGAAACAACACATGGATGATTATGCTGGTAAGGTTCACCTTCCCTACATTCTAGACACCACTGATAATATTTCACACATCTTAAGAAAGAACAACATAAAAACCACTTTCAAACCTATGAAAACAATTAATAGATGTTTGAAATCAGTAAAAGATCCTATTTACCCTAAACACCACAAAGGGTTATATTTGGTCCCTTGTTCATGTGGCAAGACATACATTGGTGAAACTGGCCGGTCTATATTAACTAGGATTCAAGAACATGCTGCTGACATCAAACATAACCGACCCAAAACCTCAGCTTTGGATGAGCACTCTAGTAAAACCAATCATCACATTTGCATCGAAAACTCCTGTGTTGTGGCCAAAATAGAGCATTACCACCATAGGAAATTTAGAGAAGCTATCGAAATAAGAAAACACCCCAATAACCTAAATCGTGATGATGGTTGGAAAATAAGTGATAATTGGATTCCCATGCTAACAAGGGATTCCACCATATCCTAGGCTAATCCTGATCAATATTAAATTAAATTAAACTAAATTAAATTAAATTAAAACTTAAATTAAATTAAATTAATATTAAAATCAGAATTATAACTAAATTAATTAAAATAAATCATGATTAAATTATACTAAATTAAAACTAAAATAAATTTAATTTAATTTAATTTAAATAAATTATATTAAAAAGATAATTAAAATTAAATTAAATTAAAACAATTTAGATTAGATTAAATTAAAATTAAAATTAAAATAAATTAAATCATCTAATCCATTAAGTTAACCTTTAAAAATAAAAATAAATAAATAAATAAATGAAATCAAAATTAAATTAAATTAAAATTAAATTAAATTAAAATAGAAATTAAAGTTAAATCAAACTAAAAATAATTAAATTAAATTAAATTTCATTACATTATATTAAAATTAAATTAAATTAAAACATAATAAAATCAAACTAAAATTAAAATTAAATTAAATTATCAAATCATATTAAATCAAAATTAAATTAAATGAAAATATATTATATTAAAACAAAAATCATAATTAAATTTAAATTTAAATTAGAATTAAATTAAATTAATTAAAAACCACACCTTAATCAAAACCTGTCGGCCCTTTACACTACCTACCTTAACCTTTATTTATAACTCATCATTCTTTGACTTCTTCACATATCTAATCCTGATGGTGAACCACAGAGGATGGTTTGAAAGCTCGATACATAAAACAACAAAATGTGATGGATCTGGAAGACATAATCACACAGAATGACAAAGCTTCTAAAGAAATAACAATGAGGCATAATTGCACAATTATGTTCGCTGATGGTTCCCACATCGAAATCATCTATTTCTCAAGATCTCCAAAAAGTATTGGACAATCATTCCAAGGTATTTGAGACTCCCAAAGGTATCCCATGTATTCGTGATCATGATCATGCTATTCATTTGATTCCAGGAAGTGTTCCTCCAAACATCATACCTTATAGATATCCATATGCCCAAAGGAGTGAAATTGAACATATGGTTGCATAAATGGTAGAGGATGGTATAATTATCCAACCAAATTTGATAAACAAAGAAAGGGATGAATGGAAGAATGGCGAAGCAAGGTGGGAACTCATTCAAAAATTGTCAAAGATCCCAATTCCAACAATATTACCAGAACTTAACAAGGAAGTAAAAATCATATTGGAACCTGAAGCATTCATAGAACCAAGAAGTCGACAACTACGAAATCGATCAATTTGAGAGTATCTCATCAAGTGGAAGAACTTATTCGCTAAAGATTCCACATGGAAGGATGATAATTTTATACATAAACATCCAGAACTACTCAAGCGTTGAGGACAACACCTTTTGAAGGAGAGGGGCATGTTAGGTCCCTATACTACTAGTGTAAACCCTTATTATTATTAGTGCAACCCCCTTATTATATTTTTGTGCCCATGTAGTCCACATATTATTATTATTTTGCCCCATAGAAACCCAATATTGTTATTATTGTGCCCTTACATTATTATTGTTATGTCGGCTCTAATTATATTATGACCCCTTAGACTCCTATATATAGAAAGGAGGTCTTGTCATTTCTATCATCCAAGAATTGTTAATTTGTGTAATGTAAAGGAGGTTTCCCCCTCGAAGAGGCTTATTTCTAAGGCGTTGATCTATATTTTCTATCTTTTTGTGAGTTGGTTTCATAACAATTTTAGCATCAGGATAGGTTTTTATTTCATGTACAACAATGCTAGTGTCGATTCCTTGCATTTCTTCGTAGGACCAGGAAAAAATTCATGGAATTCCTGAAATAGGGCTTTGTAAGTTGAAATCCCTTCTAATGAACAAGAGGCCCCTATATGAATATTTTCAATTATTCCAGGTTTTACTAAGATATTGATAGGTATTGTTGCTAATGTTTGCTAAATTCTATTCAAAACTGGAAGAAAGGGTAGATATTGTATGTTGAGGATCGCTAAGGGTCTCAGATGAAAATAATGATGAAAAATTATTCTCAATTTTATCAAAAGATGGTAATAAAGTTGAACGATGATAAGTATCATCCCATGGCATTTCGTCCAAGGTCATAACCTCCATAATCCCTTGATCAATTAAAAAAAATTTGTTGAGAGGATCAGGCATAGAGATTGGTTACAAGTGTGACAAATCAAAATATTCATTAATGCTCATATTCATTTGATCATCATGAGATTTTGATGGGTTTGAAAAGGAATAAATGGCCTCATAGGCTAATTCGAAAGGACTACGAGGCATTTCATCACCATATAAGATCATTTCTAATTCTGACGGTACTTTCCATAGATCTCCCATTTCGAAAGTACTTGATGTAATCATGTTGATCTGTGCTTCATTTTGAAGAATAACGGGTGGAGGGAACATGAAAGTTTCCATAAAAAATGAGTGTTTAAGTAGGCCAACACCAACTTCTTCATATGGAGTGGTTGATTCCCAACAAATGGGATATTACCAGTAGAATTAGGGTTAGAGGTATAGTAGGATAATTGATCTACTTTCACAATTCTTTATTTGTGAAGAAACATATTCATCCTAAAATATGATGAGACTACTGCTGGCATGGCATAAGTCCAATTCCAACCAAGAAAAATGTTGAAATCAAGTTAACCATTAACAACCTCAACATCTATTGAAATTGTTTTTCCTTCTAACTTGATTGGAAAATCATTTAAAAGTCCATACAGACAAAAACCTCTTCCATCGAAGTCTTTCAAAGTCATGGGTGATTGATTGAGTGTTGGAGAACTTAAAGCTTTCCAACAGGAAATGGACATAATGCATGTCAACGCTCCTTTGTCAATCACTATTTTAAAAATTTGTCGAGTTTTGACGTGAACTGGTATCTAAAAAGCCAGTTGCTGTGGGAGATGCACGACATGATTCTCGAGATAAAAAATAATCAAATGGGAGTCTTGAGGATCTACAACTCCTACTACTGATAATAATAATTTCCTTTTCACTTGACAAGTTTGCAACACTTCAAGGGAAGACATGGCCGAAGGTCACATATTCAAATCTTCGACGATGTTATAATTTCGGGCAGCCCTCGCATGAGGATTAAAGGCTGACTTACAAAACATACCCTTAGGAGGTGGACGAATTACCATATCAGGATTTGGGGTTTCAATGTGTAATGGTTCAGAACGAGTAGTAGACGTGGAAGTTTGACCATATTAATTGGAGTCATCTCCATTTTCAACAGGACTCTTTGATGTGTAATATTTGGATCTCGTTGCTACCATAACTCTAGAAGACATCATCATGATATCTACCGACGGGGATGAGGAGGATTGGTCGTGAGAGACCATTTTACTATCTTGAGGAAAAGGATCCTTCAAAATAGCGGGTGTGGGAAAACCCTTGATGAATTTGGAAAATTCAGCCCGATGAGGGCACTCCTTAGTATAATGATCTTCCTGACAAATCAAGTAAGGATATCAAGGTTTCCTCTTTTCATTAGACAGTTCATTCTTGGCTGAGTTATCGTTAGAGAAGTTGTCTTGTTTAGTTTTTCCTTTCCATTTTTCTTATTTCTGGATGATTTACCTTTGCCAGTAGATGAATCTACGGTGTTGATTTCAAAAGTAATTCTGGGAGAAGGATCTTCTTCAGGTGAATCAAATAGAGCCAAAACTTGAACATTCTTAGAATTTTTATTTTTGTTCTTAGTCTTCTGGCTCACAGAACCAATCATGCCATCTGCAACATGTGATCCTGGAAGAGGTGGATTATTTGGAGTAGATCAGGGTAAATATGGGATCTTTTCATACAAAGTACCAGACTGAGTATAAACAAGATCAAGATATTGAGCACGAGAAATTACCTGCTCTTCAGTTACAACACCCCCTTTGGCAACATCTTTAGTTATTACTAGTAAAATTTATTTTATAAACCATTCAGCCAAAATTTGATCTGGAATGTAAACTTTGACTAGGCGATGTCTTCATCCCCATTCGTGAATGTGATCTGAGATATGGGTAGATGTTGACTGCTTTAAAGAAGTCAAAATTTCATTTCCATTGCCATATTGAATGAGTTACTGAAAATGGGTCAAAACGATTGTAGAAAGGGAATTGAATGTGTTGAAATAAGTGTGTGGTAATTCCACATACAATTTGGCTACCGAACCGATTAAGGTTCATTGAAAATGTCTTAATCCAATAGAATCATCATTTAACAAGTTGGACGCACACCAAAGATGGTAGGTCATGGCATGGTTGGATGTATCTTCACCCGAATTACCTTCAAACTTAGGAATGTCACTGGGAAAATTAGTAGGAATGGTTGGCTAATAAGGTAAATAAAGAAGTGGATCATTAGTTAAGTGAGAGAGGTCAGGAAAATCCAAAGTTGCAATGAAAGGCAACTGGAAATTGGGGTCCTACGATGGATATTGATAACCCTGAGGGGCGAGTCCTATATGAGGAGGAGGATATCTAGGATATGCTGGGATAGCTTGAGCAGTTGGGATCTACATACCTCTTGAGCATCTAGGATGAGCCATACCATATTGGCGATTGAATAGGTTTTTGAATTGTATGACCTCAGTATGGTTGATTCTAGAAGGCGAGATTCTATCCCATTTGACCTTGAAAAAACTGTCCTTGAATGGGTTGGCTTTGCAAGGGTTTACCTTGCAGAAATTGAGTTTGAAAAGTTGTGGCTTGAACAAACTGACTCTGGGGTATACCTTGGAAAGATAGCCCTTGAAAAGGTACTTTCATATATGGAACACTAGGCTGAACAATAGGTATTTGAGGTGTTGATGGAATCATAGGAATGGATTGAACAACAGATGCCTAAGGTAAAGACTAAATAAGAGGTTGCATAGTAACCTGTGATGTAAGCGGGAAAATTATTTATGATACTCCTGGAATTGGCATTCTAGGTGAACTTGAACCTGGGTTCTAAACAAACGTTGCCATAGGAGACTACCCTGTAGGTTGATGGGTACTTTGGGTGGGCTGCTGAAGTGATTGTTGGGTAGGCGTCGATGCGGTAGCCAGAATGATTGGCTAAATTTGAGAAGGCATACCTTCAAAAGGCAGTTTCTGCATTGATTGTTGAAGAGGTTGGCGAGGATGATACAAAGGCACTTGAGAAGAAATAAGAATTGACTGTTGAGAAGGGTTCCAAGTTGTATTCAATCGAGGGTAAGGCATTCTGTAGGCGGATTAATAGGCTCATCAAAACTGGTTTGAGGCACTTGAGCATAGTTAAAGTAGTTTCCGGTGGGGAGTTTCCCCCCAACTGCAGGGTAAAGTCCACCAAAAGGCTATCCTCTAGGTGGAGGATATGATGGTTTCACCCCAGGTGGATAATAACCACTTGTTGGGTTAGATTTTGGATTACCAACATTACCAGAAGTCATATTAACGGTTTGTTGAGATGCAAAACCTTCATTGGTAGGGTTAATTACACCATTTGACATGTTTGAAGATGGGTTCGAGGAAGAAGCTCCTGAATAATATCTTACGATAGAGTGATATCCAGGTGGTAAAAGACCACCATACAATGTGGACTCCAACGAATTGGAATACATGGATGTATCTATCATGACACTTCTAGGAATCATTTTGGACCAATCAAAACCTGGTACAGTAGAATAAGGAGTCACGTAACATGGAATCCCTTTCCCTAAAAAGTTCAAGTGTGTAAAATACCAACGGTTAGGGTTAAGATATCAAGACAAAAGTTCTAAGATATTCGCAGATTCACTCGTAGAAACTAGATTGGGTTCTTCATCTTTGTTTGAAACAAGTTCTTTAATGGAAACAAGACAAGGAGGCAGACTATCCGTAATGATAAGTTTCACATGCAGTGAAAGTGGAGGGTCTGGAATATGTATTGTAGAAAGTGTATTAATTTTAGGCTCAGAAATATACAACCTAGGTTCGTCAATATCTGGTTTGGAAATGAGATTTCTATCAAAAGATTCTCCAATATCTGATTTAGTTTGAACGATTTTAGTAATTTTTAAATCAATTTCTACTAAGTGTCATGTTAAATTATGAGTTTGATCAAATTCAGTTTATGTTACTTTAATGCCTGAAATAGTGGATGTTATAGGTTGATTAACTTGAGTTCCTCTTACATCAGAACCTATAATAGTAGAAGTTTCAATTTTTGCTGCAGTTCTAGTTTCAGATGATTTAGATTTTTCTGGTTTAATCTTCTCTAACTGACTCGGTGGATCCCCGAGTATCCTACGTGAATTTCTTAGTAGTTCTGCCATAATGATTTTTTTAAATTTTCAATCACGCAATATCTAAATAACACCTAAAGTCTCTAAAAAGTAAAAAGAACAACACAGGAAGTAACACACGCTAAAAAAATATAGGAGTTCAAACCACACAAACTTACTCTTCACAAAGATCAATATATACTAGTTGGTGATGAAATCCAACATCGAAGAGATCAAGGTGAAATTTTTTTATAGAAAATGAGTATTTGGACCAGTTACCCTGACAACCTGCTTAATGAAATGGTTTGATGCAATTAACTCTACTATAAACCATCGTGAGCAAAGATTACCCTCCAAAGAGTCCAAGTGAGTCTACCCAAAATATATTCCAGGTACAACACGACCTTCCCTTTATTGTCACCTTAAGTAGAGCCTAGGATTATGTTCACTATGTTCACCAAATACAACAATTTTACATGGGGGGATAGTCGTATATCGACCGTACATGCAAGGGCATAGTAACAAGCTCAATCCCCTTGAAGGCTCCTCCACATGATCAATTGGAGGTTTACTTTCAAGTGACCCCAAGTACCTTTCAACACCATTGTAATATGTGTAAATCACTGTATCTAAGCCAATGAAGTGGGTCAGATCACTTCACCAGAGTCGACACGACCTCATGCTTAACTCATGTATAAGAAGAGATTCCCAGAGAAAAACGGAAATACTTGGATTTTCTCTCCCTAACTCAAGATTCTATTGTCTATTTGTAGCTTTGGAAAGTTTACTTCCTTCTTTATTCCAAAGCCCTGCACTTAAGCTAATGTAGGTGAAAAGAGCCCTAAAAACTATAAAATTATAAGTGAATTTTAATTAGCGTTGTATTATTAAGTTGTTCTTTTACTTAATGGGTAATGGAGGTGAAACTTATGATGTTGTAAATTGAAATCTTAATGGACTCTAAAGTGCAAAAAAAATTTCAATTTTCGATGAAATTCTATTTAAAGAAAAGAAAGAGTTTTCTTTGATTTTTGAGAAATAAAATGAAACAACTCACAACTTTTAAACTTTCCTCAAAACGACAAATTTCATTATTTTGTAATGAAAAATGTAGCCAAAAAACTAATTTCCAGATTTCCCTAATTATCAAAATAAACCAAAAACTCCTTTTTTCTAATCACTTGAAACTTTCAAGCAGACAGAAATCAATCAAGAAGGTAGAGAAAAAACATATTCTCCTAGGAACGCTTTGATTTGATGATAATAGCAGTGAAATCGTAAAAATTTTCCAACATGAAAGGAACAAATTATTTTATCAAGGAAAAATAACTATGATTTTTCCACAAAAGCACAAAGACTTTAGAAACCCCGACTTGTAATTCAAAGAACTTTTGACTACAAATAAACAAATTTTAAAGCTTAATCAACATATTTTAATGAACAAAATAAGAATATCAATAACAAAAAGACATTCAAACCTGTTTTGATCAATTAGCAAATCAACCAGTCAAATCCCTAACGAATTCTTCCAAAAAGACCTAATCTTTAAAAAATCATCAACAAAGCAATCAATTGAGTTTAGAAAAGACAACACAGAGTCCAAACAAATAGAATGACACTTTCAGAAAGACAAATTCAGGTCTGGGTTGAAGCTATAATAAAATTTTAAAAAAATTTCAAGGACTGTGCGGGTTTCCAGTAGGCAATAGTGTGCATGTGCTCAGTTCCTACGGAAAAAGGGCACAAATTTTCACTCTATGTATAAAAAGAAATAGCGCAGGGAAGAAAACTTAAAGAAAAAATAAAAAAAAACTCGAAAATCAACCAATCAGATCTAAAAGGCCATTAATTTATGAAGACTCAGGGTTGGATAAATTAGAAAAATAAGAAAGAAAGGCTAAGGAAAAGGACAAGAACGAAGATGTTCCCCCGTATGGTCACCAGTTTGTTACACCATATAATCCCTACTACAGACAAGAGCGATCTCCCTAGATCCTAAATGCAAAATAGAAATAGTCATGAAAAATGAACTAACTCTTTCCCTAAGTTAAACTTAATCGAATCACAAGCAATCTAACTAACTAATAGACCTCTTACCGGTTTCATGAAATGCCTGATGAAGATCCCTATTTGTGACTTGATGCAACTCTTTAATGCTTAGTAGAACCTGCAAACATAAACCATAAAAAGGATCAAAAGCACATGTGTAATAGTAATTCAAAAAAATTATCCTAATGATCAAGGAAATTAGCAATTGAACTTGCCTTAATGAACATAATAACTAATTGCAAACTATTCAACATTCATAAAAGAGAAAAATCAATGGGTGAAAGTGTTCATTTGTATTAATCAGAATATAAGGGCAGCCTTACAACCTTCGCCTTGATGTCATGAGGTCCCTCCGAAATGCCTTCAATCTCATCCTTAGATAACAAGCTCTCCAATCTGAAACTAGCATCATAAGTTTGTATTCTCTCAGTTCTGACCTCCTTCATCCCTCAACCCTCTATTCCTTTTATAGATTAAATAGGGGGAAGTTTTAGATCCCTAAGAAAAGGATGAAGCTCCTTTAGTGAAGGATTAGGTTACCATGATAAAAGGGATGCAGATGCATCTTATGAGGGTTATATTTCGAATAGTCATCACCTGTAAGCGTTCAATTAGGAAATCTTTGACCAACTAGGTTTCTAGAATGTACTTTTTATTTTTACTTTCTAGAATTCACCTTTGTGGGTTTATAGTTACAGAAAAAGTGCAACTTTGTGCTTCTCTCAGAGTAAATTTTAGTGCATGCACAGGAAACACTAGAGAAATTGGCGCAGTTGGAACTTAACAAGGTGTGAGAGCTATTTGACTTCAACATATTTTGAGTTTTTGGACTTCTAAGGGAGATAGTTTCAACATGCTCAATGATGGTAATAATATCCATAAACTGATCAAGTGTCATGGTGGCAACTTGACGTGTAATAAATACTCGATGATTCTTCCCTTACTATATAAGATTATTTATAACTTAATGACATCCAAAACCCTAAATATTAGTGGTCCTTTACATAATATGGGTTAACCACTTTATTCATTAACTATGACTCATTTATAACCAAATATCTTCCCTTTTCTATAATGTAGGTCAGCCACTTACAATTATTATTAATGTGGATAACTGCTTACGGGCTTTATTGACTCAACTAACTAAATAACTAGGACTCTCACGAGGCCCCTTGGGCTTATTACATAAATAAGGGGTTAAGGTTAGACCCTAACAGACCTCCAAATAAACTTATACGATTCAATGGAGGAGATTATGAGGAAAGCCATCCCCACATAGTCCCACTTGATTATTAAAAGAAATTATATCTCAAAAATATTATCTACAATACCAACAATATTCTATTTTTATAAAGTAGTAATATAAATATATCCAAAATATTTTGAATTAATCTAAATTTTATTTTGGGAATGTAAAATGTATATTGACTGATAAAATTTGTTTTATCGTTAATCTTTTTATTTTACGCATATTACCATTTTTTGGATTTATTATTAGTTCAACCATTCTTATTCATCCATCTCACTTGGGTGGTATAAATTTTAATAAATTAAAAACTTTGTTTGACATATTTTTTCCCCTTGAAAAAAGTCGTAATTTTCATTAATATGGAAAATTACATTTTGCAGATGCCTATGACATATACTGTACTTTGGGCTAATAGCCTATCATGTTGAGAATTCAAAAATTGTGGTGTACTCCACGCAGGGAGACACTACTCTGTACTGTGATTTTTAGTATAAATATGTACTTACTCTACACAAAGAGTATTAAAAAAATAACTGTCATGTATAAGACTGCTAGAAAATGCGTTTATATAGTATTTTATAAAGACAAAATATAACAAAAAACTATGTATCAAGCTCCAGTTCAGCTTAACTTTTCTGATATATCTATCAAAGGTCAATGATAATACTGATGGAAGATTCCATCAGTTTGTTCCAGTATGCTCCATGTCCCTATAGGCCTGTGCGCTCCTTCCTTGGATAGTGATCAATAGCTGTGTTCTGCTCGCTGTATATATGTTGACAAATAAATATGCCAAGTAAGTTTATGATTCTATGAGTTTCTTCCATGATGTGTCTTAGAGAATAAGCATGACAATTTGTAATTTTGTTTGTCCAATTGCATATTGTTTTTGAATCTCCAAAAAGTTGTAAGTTTCTACAATGTCTTTCCAGTGCAAAATATATTGTGTGTTTTACTGCTAAAATCTCAGCAAAATTGTTCGTCCCTCTGCCCCGTCCCATTTGGATTTTGGAATTATGATTTGATGTAATATGTAGGACAACACCCCCCCCACCCCCCGCCCCCCCCACATCCTATGTCTTGTGCTAAGTCGTTCATCCGAATTGGATCCATAAAGAACTGTCAAAGGAGCCATGACTGTATCAGGTCGGGACAAACATCAAAGAATTCCAGAACAACAATCGAAAACACCCTGAACTAGTGGTGATGGTAGCCAGCATCGAAAAATGAGGACCTCAGTCAAAGCGCGTTGACTGAGGCCCATGGAGACTGCGCGGGAGGCCGAATTAGCCCTTGGGAGGTCGAGATCGGGAAACAAAGGAGCTTTTTGATGTGCAATTAGTGCTAATTGTGCATCGCTGGGCGAAAAGGGAAAAAATGGGGAAGCCCCGAGCACTGGGTCACGTGGGGAGCTGGAGAACCATAGGAAAAAGGCGAAAAGAGCTAAAGGACAAAGGCAGGACCCGCTCCGGAAACCAGCGGTATTGATTGGGGTGCCCTTAAACGGTAAGCGGTTTTGGGTGAAAGCAGAGCGATCCCACTCAATGATCGATGCGTGGAAAGCAGAGGAGAGAGAAAACCGTTGTTGATCGCACTGTATGGCGTTGGACCTAGAGGCCCCTGATATAACGGCCGAGATCACGCCCGATGGAGAAGCGGAATCGATGAGGGATTAAGCTGCCGTTTGTAAATATTTGAGGTCCATTTTAACTGCCACGATGGAGGAACACTCATTCCACGAATGTAATTGAAGGATTCAACCAACGAAGCAGGCTGGTGTGAGTTACAGGAAGACATGTGACCACTCCTTGTGAGCTGATGATGACGCCGAGCCAGGGAACTCCAAGCACAGCTGCAGAAGGCGATTCAATGGAGGTGGAAGGGGAACCGAACAAACATGGAAATGATTGGCTTGAAGCCATGAACAAAGAAAAAATACACAGTCAGTCAGACAGTCATAGAGAGAATCCCGAGAGGAGGATGAGAGACAGAGAGACCCGAATCCCGAGAGGATGATGGACCATAGAGAAGAAGACAGTGAAGCAAAAGCAGAAAGAAGACAGAGGGCCGAGATGATCAGAGGCAGCGTCAAGCACCTGAGGCTTGAGAGCTTCAAGCCATCCCTGAGAGGATCTGTCAGACTAGAGAGGTCAGAAGAGCGGGTAGGCAGAAAAGTCTATGCACTCCAGTGGCTTGGGGAATCCAAGAACCACCCTGCCAAGCAAATCTATTCAGGTGACTCACATTGAGCTCCTACATTGTAATTATCTACTTAAGACACAATAAAACAAGGCCACCACTAGAAGCTGTACCGGAGATGTAGCCCTAGAGAATAGGGTGAAATCCTTATTAATTTCTTGTGTTCTTGTATCCGCTTACTGTATTTCTCCATTGTCTTTCCATTTAAATGTTTGTGTATTGGCAATCTGATCGATCCATTTCTTAAATAACACAAAACAAACACTAGCACATAAGTTTGTAATACCTTGTTCGATAAATCTTTAACTGATATCACTCATAGGGCGATTATTAGATAAAGTGGTATTGGAGATTTAGGCTGTAAGGTTAGACAAGCTTGTGTTGGTTTAGCTGTTGAATGCTCACTAGATAAAAGCTCAAATTAGGAGAAGGAGAGTTGGTGGAAACTAATCTTGAAATTGGGAGAGTCTATCCTCGGAAGACAATGTCAGAGGAAGGTTCCATGGGGCCAGACCCTCAATTCCTAGAAAGTTTCCTAGCTATGAAGTCTATGGTAGAAGAAATATATAAGGACTTTAGAAAGCATAAGGTTGAAGACTCCTCAGGTTCTAAACAAGATAAAGAAGAAGATGAGTCTCACTTCCATGACCACTCCAAAGGAAAAGGGAAACAAGAAAGCTTTCTCACACCTCCTAATAGCCCTGTGCATAATAAGAAATCATCTTTGATCAAGTTAGATGTTAAATTTGATTTTCCCATATATGATGGAGAGCTAAATGCTGAAAAGTTGGACAATTGGATTAGACAAATTGATTTGTATTGCAGGGTACAGAACATAGACTTAGACAAGAGTAAGATTCAGCTGGCAAGCCTACGCCTAGGAGGCATTTCCTTGGTTTGGTGGGAAGGCAGAACCCAAGCTGATATGAAAAGACATGGTAAGACTATCTTTGTATGGAGTGAATTTATTTATGCAATAAAAAAACAGTTCTATCCATTGGCCTACATGCAACAAGCCATGATGAGTTGGCAAACTCTTCGACAGTTGAAAGGGCAAAGTGTGCAAGGGTATACTCAAGAATTCAGAAAGATAGCGTTGATGTTGGGTATCTCATTAGACTCACTAGAGACTCTTTTGAAGTACATTGGGGGTCTACATAGCTACATGAGGCATACCATCCTCATGTTCAATCCCACTAGTATAGATGAGGTATCTGTACAAGCTACTCATCTAGAAGATAGAGGAAAGAATGGAAATCCAGAAGTTGGGGGATCATCCAACCCACTGTAAGCAAGAGCAAGGAGAAAAGAAAGCAGAAGTGGAAAGTAAGGAAGGCTAACACTACAGAAAAAAGCAAAGCTTCATGCACTCACCGTAAAAAGGATGGGCATGCTGATGAGCATTGTTGGATTCTGCATCCAGAGCTGAGACCTAAGAAGTCCGAGGGAAAGAAGAAGAAGACCGTTGTAGCTATTTAGAAAGATTTGGGATCAGACTCAGGAGATGAAACAACTATTGCAGCCATAGGTATAAAAGGTAAGAATTCTGAAGCATCTACTAGCAATTTTGCTCAATATGTTATTGATGAAGAAAATGAGAGAAAAAGACACGAGCTTTTCCATATTCGATTTACTTCCAAAAATCAAAATATTGATACTTTGTTTGATAGTGGCTCACAAGTAAATTTTATTTCTGAAGCAATTGTAAAGAAATTAGGATTAGCAACTACACCTCACAAGAAACCATACCCATTAGGATGGTTAAATGATAAAGCACAACTGCAAGTGACTAGATAGTGCAAACTCAAGTTTTCCTTTGGGTCAACATTTGTAGATGGGGTTGAGTTAGACATAATTCCTTTGGATATATGTGGAATTGTTTTAGGAAGTCCTTACGTGTATGATAGAAAGGCTATTTTCTATAAAGCTGAGAACAAGTATCTGCTTGTTAAATATGGAATCGAATACTTTGTAAGAGCTCATCAGCTCAAGAATAATTATACTCTCATAAACTTAGGGTATATGAAAAGAATGATAAATTCATGCAATCAATTATTACTGATGGTTGTAAAGGAAAAGAAACCTGATAAAACCAATGTATTTGAGGGCTGTAATGCTGAAAAACAAGCTGATATAGAAAATCTTGTTTCAGAGTATGATGTCTTATTTCAAGAACCTAAATGTCTGCCACCCAAAAAGGGAATAGTACATGATATTATTTTGCAGCAAGATGTCCCATTGCCTAACATTGGAATGTATAGGTTTTCTGCTTTAGAGAATGCTGAAATCAATAAGCAGGTGCAAGAGTTGCTCATTAAAGGGTTCATTAGGCCTAACACATCACCATGTGGTTCACCAATCATTTTGGTGAGAAAGAAAGATGGCTCGTGGAGAATGTGCATTGATTACCGAGCACTAAATAAGATAATGATCAAAAATCATTATCCCATTCCTCGCGTAGATGATCTTTTAGATCAATTAAAAGAAGATGTTTATTTCACCAAGCTGGATTTTCACAGTGGATACCATTAGGTCAGGGTTGCAGAGCAAGATGCATGGAAGACTGCTTTCAAAACAAAGCAGGGATTGTATGAATGGCTGGTTATGCCTTTTGGCTTGACCAATGCTCTTGCTACTTTCATGAGATTAATGAATGATGTACTCAGACCTTTTCTTAATGATTTTGTTATTGTGTACCTAGATGACATTCTAATTTTTAGTAAAACATGGGAAGAACATTTAAAGCATGTTAAGAGGGCACTAGATGTTTTGAAAAGAGAAAATATTTATGTTAAACTATCAAAATGTGAATTTGGAAAAACATCTCTAAACTACTTGGGTCACATAGTAGGGGGAGGTGAATTGAAAATAGATCCCTCTAAAGTGGCAGTCATTGTGAACTGGCCTAAACCTAGGTCTGCTATAGAAGTGAGAAGCTTCTTAGGAGCAGCACAATATTGGAGGAAGTTCATTTCTAACTTTTCCTCAATTGTAGCTCCCTTACATGCTTTAACATGATTTAATAAGGTGTTTGAGTGGGGAGGCAAACATCAAAAAGCCTTCGACACCTTAGAAGAAAAGATTAGTACATCACTTGTACTAGCACTGCCAGATCTACAAAGACCATTTGAGATCCAAACTGATGCCAGTGACTATGCCATGGGAGCAGTGTTGACACAACATGGTAAACCCATATGTTATCATTTTGAGACTTTTAATCCTGCAGTAGTTAACTATCCTACATATGATAAAGAATTGTATGCATTAGTTCAGAGTGTGAAAAAGTGGAAACATTACTTAATGGGAAAAGAGACAATAATACATACTAATCATCAACCACTTCAATATCTACACTCCCAAACTATGTTTCAACAATCAAGACACTACAGATGGATGGGTTTTCTACAACAGTTTCATTTAGTCATCATATATAAAAAGGGCATACATAACAAAATTGCAGACATGTTATCTAGACCCATTATAAATGCATATACCATACTTAAGCATAATTCTATACTACATGAAAGCTACATTGAACAATATGCTCAAGATATGGACTTTAAATATGTATATGCAACTTTAAGTCAAGGAAAAAGAGTAGAAGAATTGGACTATCATGTGAAGGACTGACTCTTATCTCATTGTGGGAAACTCTACATTCCACAAACTGAGAGAGTAAATATAATTAGGGAAGCACACACTTCTCTGATATCAGGTCACTTTGGGGCAAGTAAAATAGTTGAACAGCTGCAAAGGTTCTGCTATTGGCTGAAAATGAATGGGATAGTTTCTAGATATGTAAGAGGGTGTGCTATGTGTGCTAAAAGCAAGCCAAGCAATAGAAAACTAGGCTTGTACACTCCATTTCCAGTTCCTTCTCACCCTTGGGAAAGTGTTTCCATTGATTTTGTAGGAGGACTGCCTAAATCCAGGAAAGGTCATGATTATCTATATGTTGTTGTGGATAGGTTCAGCAAAATGTGTATTTTGATACCTTGTAATAAAAAAATTACAGCTGAACAGACTACAAAATTGTTCTTTGAACATGTATGGGTTCATTTTGGATTACCCACTTCCATTGTATCTGATCGAGACACCCGATTTGTGGGGAATTTTTGGTCCAGTCTGTGGGAACTGATGGACACCAAACTGAAGAAAAGCACAGCTTTTCATCCACAAAATGATGGCCAGACAGAAGTAGTTAACATGACAGTGATCTAGTTACTGAGAGGATATTGCAGTGAAAATCCTAAGCTTTGGGATGAACACTTGTGTTATGTGCAACATGCTTACAATAGAGCAACACACTCTTCTACACAGAGATCTCCTTTTGAGACTTGTTTTAGTTTGACACCAAGGTCTCCTTTGGATTTTGTCTTTGGTAAAGATACCATGGTTGATGGACATAGTGATGTGGGCAGGGAAACTAGGTTCATTGAATAGATCCAGGAGATCCACGAGGAAGTATAGGAACAACTGGAAAAGAGCCAAGCCAAATACAAGGCTAGGCATGATAAGCATTGGATGGAGCATAGTTTTCAAGTTGGATATCAAGTCTGGTTGTATATCAGCAAGGACAGAATGCAAGGTGAAGGTAAAAAGCTAAAGCCTATCAGGTATGGACCCTTTAGGATACTTGAGAAGATTGGTGAAAATTCTTTTCACTTGATTCACCAACTTACATGCACATCTACTCAGTCGTAAATGCAGATTGCTTGAGATTGTTTGAACCTTCAATGATTGAAGACCCTGAAGAGCAGAGTCAATTGCCTTCTATTGATGACCTGCTACCTGAGTATCTTAATGAATTGCAGGAAGACATAGTGCTGGATAGGAAGGTGAGGACAACACACAGGGGAGATGTGGAGTAGCTCAGGATTGGGCTCAAAGGTTCGAAGCCAAGAAGTGCAAAGTGGATGGAGATTGGACAAGCGAGAAAGCAATACCCTCACTTAGATGATGCTTAAAAACAAACTTTTTGTGGTCCAAAAGCTTTTTCAGTAGGAAGGCTGTGATTCGAGTTGGATCCATAAAGAACTATCAAAGCAACCATGGCTGTATCAGGTCGAGACAAACACCAGAGAACTCCAAAATAGCGATCGAAAACACCTTGAACCAGTGGCGATGGTAGTCAGCGTGGAACAACAACGACCTCGGTCAAAGCGCGCTCACTAAGGCCCATGGAGACTACGCGGGAGGTCAAATTAGCCCCTGGGAGGCCCAGATCAGGAAACAGAGGAGGTTTTTGATGCACGATTAGCACCTAGTGCTAATCACGCATCGCTGGGTGAAAAGGGCCAAAATGGGGAAGCCCCGAGCACTGGGTCGCATGGGGAGCTAGAGAATCGTGAGAGAAAAGGTGAAAAGAGCTAAAGGACAAAGGTGGGACCCACTCTGGAAACGGATGGTATTGATTGGGGTGCCCTCAAATGGTAAGTGGTTTTGCGTGAAAGCGGAGCGATCCCAATCAATGATCCACATGTGGCAAGCGGAGGAGAGAGAAAACTGCCGTTAATTGCATGCTAACGGTCGAGCAAGTCAACTATGCGAAACGTGCGTATGGCATCAGATCTGGAGGCCCCAGATCTAACGGCTGAGATCGTGCCCGATGGAGAAGCGGAATCGACGAGGGATTAAGCCGCCATTTGTAAAGATTTGAGGTCTGTTTTGACCACCACAGTGGAGGAAGACTCATTCCACGAATGTAACTGAAGAATTCAACCGATGAAGTAGGCTGGTGTGAGTTACAGGAGGACATGTGGCCACTCCTTACGAGCTGATGATGACGCCGAGCTAGGGAACTCCAAGCGCAGCTGCAGAAGGTGATTCGACGGAGGTAGAAGAGGAACTGAATAGACATGGAAACAAGTGGCTTTAAGCCATGAACAGAGACAAAATACATAGTCAGTTAGATAGTCATATAGAGAATCCTAAGAGGAGGACGAGAGACAGGGAGACCAGAATCCCGAGAGGAGGATGGACCATAGAGAAGAAGACAGTGAAGCAAAAGAAGAAAGAAGATAGAGGGCCGAGCTGACCAGAGGCAGTGTCGAGCACCAGAGGCAGTGTCGAGCACCAGAGGCTTGAGAGATTCAAGCCATCCCTGAGAGGATCTGTCAAACCAGAGAGGTCAAAAGAGCTGGTAGGCAGAAGAGTCTGTGCACTCCAGTGGCTTGGGGAATCCAAGAACCACCCTGCCAAGCAAAACTATTCAGGTGAATCATATTGAGCTCCTACATTGTAATTCTCTTCTTAAGACACAATAAAACAAGGCCACCACTGAATGCTGGACCAGAGATGTAGCCCTGGAGAATAGTGTGAACTCCTTATTAATTTCTTGTGTTCTTGTATTTGCTTACTGTATTTCTCTGTTGTATTTCCATTTAAATGTCTGTGTATTGGAAATCCGATCGATTCGTTGCTTAAATAACATAGAACACACACCAACACATGAGTCTGTAAGACCTTGTTCAATAAATCTTTAACTGATGTCACTCATAGGGTGATTATCAGGTTAGTTGTCAAAGTATTCCCAGGGGTGAGATTGGTTTATGCTCTAAGGTATGATGTGCCTGAGGATGGAGTTTGATTCCTCCTCTAGGATTAGTTAATAATGAGCTAAGATTTGAGCAGTGATGGCCGACTAGTGGGGGAGTGAGTTTTGAAAAGTAGTTATATTCCTGGTAATCCATATGGCCCAACAAGTAAGTAAAGGGAGGTTCTTTGTTTTTCCTGAGGATACAGTGGACCACCATCCCTCCGAGACTTCTCGAATAGTCGTACCCTGCCATAGTGGGAGCGAGGGTATTTGAGAGTGAATAGAAGTCAATATCTCTTCTGTGTGTGGGCATGTAAGGAAGAGATGATCCACTATCTCATTGTCGGATTTGCAAAGGCTACACCAAAAGGTTCCATGAAATGATCTTTTGATCAGATTTTTTCCTGTTGGGATTTTGTGTCTCAGGATGGTCTACATGAGGAGCCTCGACCCGGGGGGTGCTTTTCATTTCCATAGACTTTTCCAACAAGGTTCAAACAACGGAGGTTTCAATGGGTTCATAAGACTTATATAACGCACTTTTGGTGTATATTTCCCATGCTTTGCATGTGCCCAGATTAGCTCATCCTCCCCTTCCTGTATCCTGATATGGGATTCGTGAGGGCCTTTTTATATTATTTCCATAGTTGTTTCCATAGTTGGGGGATATATAATTCCCACCCGGATTTCCATGCTTGTTGCAAAAAATTGGAACGATCATTGTCCGCTATATGGCTAATATGAGAGATGCCTCTGGAAATGAAGTATGTTATAACCTCCTGTGGGAGATTGTGAGCGTTCCCACATCCAATCCAGGGATCAATCCCTATTCTGACAGCATCTCAGAACTTTATGCTCCAAGTAAGACCATCCCTGATAAGGGGCATTTCTTACAGGATTGCTTTCCATATGTTTGATTTTCCGTCCTGTATCCACTAGGGTTGATGAAGCCAATCCATGATGTTTGAAGGAGATATGTATTTAGAGATAACCACCTTAGTCCATAAGTTGTGCGATGTGATTAGCTACCACCCTAGTTTTTTTGCCAGGGTTATGGAGAAAGTGTCGAGACTTTTGATCCCCCATCCTCCCCATTTATTTGGGAGTGCTAGGGATTCGCAATTGGACTAGGAAAATATCCTCCCTGGCTGTTTCCCTTTCCACATAAATATGCAACATACAATTTTTATTCTGGCCAGTATTCCCTTTGGTATCCATGCTAAAGACATACAGTATAATGGAGTTGCTTCCAACACTACTTTTATGAGTATCAGCCTTCCTGCTCTTGATAAGTATTTGTGGTACCAGATATTTAGCCTTTTTTCCATTTTGGTTATAAGCCAGATCCAATCAACATTCTTATATCCAAGGGGATTTAGTCTATACCCCAAATATTTTAGTCCCTCATTCAGATGCTGTAGATTAAAAGGGAATCTTCGCAAGGCATACTCAATCTCAAATGGTGAACATCCTATAGCCATTATGGTGGACTTTTCATTATTAACAAACATGCCTGTGGCTACTAGAAAGATAGTGAAAGAGTTGAGAAGAGTAGTCACGTAACCAATACTCCCATTTAGGAAGAGCAACACATCGTCTACAAAGAGCAAGTGTGTCAATATGCATTCTTCTGTGATGCGGATCCCCCTAAGCCCGCCTCGTCGGTGTTCCTCCTTTATTATGCGACTGAGTTCTTCCATGATGAGTAAGAAGCGAAGCGGGGATAGTGGGCATCCTTTCCTGAGGCCTCTTTCAGAGTGGAAGAAAGGAGAGGTCGCTCCATTTATAAGCACACTGAATGTTACATTAGTAAGACAACACATAAATCCATGTTATGAATTGATATGGAAAACCAAAGTGTGTTAATATCATTCTAATGTATAGCCAGTTTACTCTATCAAAGGCTTTTAAGAGGTCAACGTTTAGGACCATACCTTTGAGCTTTTGGGTCTGAATAGAATGTAGAATTTCTTGAGTAGTTCTGATCGCTTCATGAATTTGTCTATTTTGTAAGAAGGAAAATTGTTCAGCTGAGATGTGGTTTGATAAGATCGGTCGTAGGTGATTGGAAATTATCTTGGAGATGATCTTGTAGATACAACTACATAAGGATATGGGCCAAAAGTCAATGAAGGAGGGATTGTCTGATTTGGGTATAAGGGTGATAAAGGTTGAGTTATAGGCCTCATACATTCTACTAGAGGATTTGCATTCTTCAATAACTCATAGAAGGTCCCCCCCCAACACATCAAAGAAGGCCAAATAGAATTCCACATTCGAGTCATCGGGCTAGGGCTTTTGTCTCACTTAAACCATTTGAGGGTGTCTTCCAGTTCTCCCACAGAGACCTCCTTTGTCAATTCCAAGCCTTATTCTTGCTCAACAAACCTTGGAAATAACTGAGTTGTCCTCATGATTTCTGCTAAGGTGGAATTTGTGGGAGACTTGTAAATATTCTTGAAGTCGGCAGCGGCCATAACTACTAGACAGGGGAAGGTGTTCACTGATTCTCCCAGATCATCTGCTAGCTTCTAAATAGTATTTATAGCTTTGTACCCATTCAGAAATTTTTGATAGAACTTGGTGTTATCAT
Organism: Pinus tabuliformis; assembly: GCA_031772625.1. Taxonomy (NCBI): domain Eukaryota; kingdom Viridiplantae; phylum Streptophyta; class Pinopsida; order Pinales; family Pinaceae; genus Pinus; species Pinus tabuliformis. The sequence goes on along the minus strand of CM062816.1, from coordinate 1,619,839,217 downwards.
CCCCTTCCTTGAGCCAAGTGGCTCTGCTTCTTAGTCTCTAGCTCTCCTCCCTATCCTTAAGAATCTGGTTTCTCTTTGCCATAAGAGAGGTTATCTGCTCTTTGTGTTCTAGGGAAGGGAATATCACCTCATATTCATTCTCATACTCCTCTATGGCTTCTTTAGTCATATTAAGTATATGATCGTCATGTGTTCTCTTCTTATGTGCCCATTTTTTGGAGAGGCTTTTTAATTCTTTCAGATTCTTTGCAAATCATTCCCTTATGGACCTTTCTTCCATAGGGGGATTTTCCCTCCAGAAGTTAGTTACTAGATGGATATAATCAAGGTCTCTCAACCATGCAACATTAAATTTTAAGGGGCCTTTTCGTTTGTTCATACCCCCTCTAATTTCCAAATAGATCAACCTATGGTCTGATATTCCACCTTAGCCCACCCACTGTCTAATTCCCTGCCGCAAGTTTAGTAGATGCTCCTTGATAAGGAATCTATCTAGCCTTCTGGATAGACTGTCCACCCCTGATCTATTGTTTCTACAAGTAGGAAGGATTTTTGAGGAGGGGATATCTATGAGATTATGGTCCTCCAGAATGGTCTTGAAAAAATATTAGAGGTTATCTCTTTGTGCATTGTTCCCCCATGATTCCTCAAAGCTGATGGAGAAATTAAGATCCCCCCCAAAAATGAGCTTGTCCTTTGGAAGGATGTGGGATTCTAATAGTTTGCTCCAATATCCTTCCCTGTTTTGACAGGGGCCATATATGTTGATAATCCTAAGCTCATTATTGAGCTCAGAGGAGTAAATATCAGCTCCTACATGGCCTGTGTTCCCCCAAGTGTTACAGATTCTAATGGATCGGTTGTTTACACCCAAAGCGAGACCCCCAAAACACCCTGATGCATCTAGGGTGTAAATCATCCAACAATGTAGCCAAGATTCAAGGAGGTGGGTAATGACACAACCCTAGCCTAGGGTTTCTTAAAGGAATAGAGTATCAAAGGGTTCTACTGAGAGCAAACTTCTTAAGGCTAGATTTTTGTCAAGGCTAGCCAACCCTCTACAATTGAATGATAGAAATTTCATGGAGGCGGGAGCTCATGGGAATTCACTGCTCTAAGTACCCAGTTGATGGAGTGTTACTTACTTGCTGCAATTTCTCCCTAGCTTGTAGCTTATCTTTGGATAGGGAGGAGGGTTTTCCTCTAGTCATAATTAGAGGAGGGGGAGAGGTAATCAGGCCGATATTGAGGGTGTTAGGGGCTGGTGAGCAAAGCCGAGCTAGGGTGGGGTATCTGAAGGATGGAGGACTGGATTGAGGGGGGGGGGGGGGAGCATGTTTAAGGGAATAGGGAAGAGGTTCATCGAAGAAGGATGGTTGAGTGCAAGAGATGGTGGGAGAGGAGGGTTTAATAGGGAAATCCATAGATGTGGGGGGATTGAAGGCGTGAGCAACGGATAATGCTGAATTGAACTAAACAGAACTAGTATCAATGTAGTGCAGAGAAACATTAGAGTAAGTTGAGGAGGATTTTGTGTGCGACATATGCATGGAGAATGCAGCCTCATAAGCCACCCTTTCTCTGGTTAGAGGACGAGAGGGTGCACCGATGGGTGCCTTTCCCCACTTCTTTCTAGTCTCCTTAGTAGGCACTGGTAATGCTTCTGAGTGTGCCAAATTTTCTGCCTCTTCTGCCACTGGAGGGCTACCCTAATATTGTGAGTTTTTTTGCTGGGTTTCCTTCCCCTTAGCACCTCCCTTGCTTTCTTATTCAGAGGACAATATTTGAACAAATGTCCCACTTTGAGGCAGTGTCTGTAGCGAAAAGGGATGCCTTCATAATCTAGGATTTGATTTTGGGAGAAGGTTTTACACTGTAAGGTGATATGCTCCTGAAGGACGCCCCGAGTATCCAGGTGAACCAGTATCCTGTCATATGCCATCATGCCTGAAGCCATATATGATTTATCATGTTCGAGATAGGTTCCCAGTGTGTTGCCTATGCGCCAGAATATATATTCTGACCAAAATTGAAGGGGTAATCCAGGTAGCCAAACCCAAATAGGCCTGACTCCTATCTGTTCCTTTTCCAGATCAAAAAGAGTGTACTAATGTCAGAGAAGAACTGGAGCATGCTCGAAATGCGAGAAGGATGATAGGACCTAATTTGTGTGCTCAGCTCTGGAAAAGCATAGAGAAAACTAGCCTTAGACAAAGGTTTCTACAGTTGGGAGGTCCTCCAGGTGCTACCCCCATACCTCAGAGGTCCATAGCTTTAGCCCAGCTACTTTGTAGCTATGGCCACAAATTCTTCCCACCAAAACTTGGTCCGCCATGTCTATGGTGTCGCCCCACTACATATCCTCCTTTAGTCTAAGAATAACTTCTTCTCCTCTCGCTTTGAAGCACTTCCTTTTTCTTCCCAGCCTTGTCGGCTCTTCTGGGGCATCCAAAATATCCTCCTGCTCATTAGGGTTTGTATTTGGGTTATCGGGGAACGGATGATTGGCCACTGGAATAGGTTCTACAAGTAGGGGTACTGCTGTGTAGCTACCCCATGGAGGCACCTCAGGTATAGTAACTTATGGATTTCCCTGGGCTGGGGTGAGTTGTCTCGGGAGGTTACTTGAAGGTCGAGCAGGGTGGGATGAGAGGGGGGTTTGTGAGCTTGCAGCCTTAGGGTTAGGGTGTAGGTTTGTGGATATGAAGGTTGCAGTCGAGGGAGACTGTGGCAGTGAGGGAGGGAATGGCCAGATCGGAGGAGGCTCCAAGAATGTCACTGTGGAGCAGGAAGGTCCCGAAATCGAAGGAAGACCTGCAATGGTAGCCGACAGGTCATAGCAGAAGGGTAGGAGTTCATCTGCGACGGAGCGAACGGTTTGCCGGATATTGACATTCTCCAACGGGTCCTCCGAATAGTCTACTAGATCAACATCTGTACCTATTCCAAAATGTTCTCCGCTAGCTGCCTCTAGGACCATCGTAACCATCATTGCGATGACAGTGTCGAAATTTGGTGGGTATGCAGTAATCGTGGAGGGGGGATGATTAGCTACATTGTTATGGAGGACGTCGACAAGATACGGGAATCGAGAACCACCGCGGTCGATGCAGTCGGAGGTAAGTGAACGACGACATCTACGGTAGGTAGGGTGGGTAGGATGCAGTCATGGCGATCGGCTACAGAGAAAGCCCTAACCCTTTTCAGACAGTCTCTGCATCTCCATCTTCTCCTCAAATCCCTTTTGCATAAATATTGTAAAAGGAAAGGAACCATTTGCTTGTGAGGCTATTTGACATATTTTATTTTCATGTAAAACTCATTTTGATATGTGGAATCAACTTTTTAGTCCAAAATTTGTGTAAAGTATATTAATTTTAGTTTTTTTTTGTATTAATGTAAATATTTTTATTCATATCCAATATATTTTTGCTTGATTTAATTATTAGTTAAAACAACATATATGTGTTACAAACTTGACACAATTATTATATTCAATTATAGATATTATAAGGTTTTAGAAACATTTTTTACATTGGGTGTAGGGTTTTGATAAGAACAACATTCATTTTTAAAATCTCAATGTACCCGCAACCTTTCTTATGAAAAGAAATAAATATATGAGAAATAGAATGTATAACAAAATTAAAAGAGAAATAAATTAAATATAAAAAATACAACTATGAATAAAACAATTATAAATATAATTATAGCACAAATGAAGGAACAACAACAAAACTAGAATGGTATTAACTCTATAGATACAAAGTGTTAAGATGGATCAAAGATCTCAAGGTTCAAACCAAATTTTGAATGCAAAACCTAGAAAAGTGATGAAACTTGAGTGATTTGATTACTCTAAATTCTAAGTAAATAGAAAGTTAAGATTGACCTATATTGTTCCTATTAATTATATTATATTATATAAATTTCACATCTCTATACATAGAAATATTCTTATTTTAAATTTTATGAATGTAGATATGCACTTGGCTAACTAATAGTGATTAACAAACAAATGTTGGGAAAAATACTGAGGGTGGGGGGGTGGGGGGGGGGGGGGGGGTGAATTAGTATTTTCAAATAAATAATCTTTTCTTTTCATATTCTGATTTCTATAAGTGACTTTATTGAATGTTACCCATGTGTGTACGCAAATGTTCTTAATACAACTAGTGTACATCGAGTAAATTTTGTTTGAGTTAATTTATCATTTTCTTATCCTCAACTAGTGCATTAGTACTTTATTAAACATTACATTGACAATAACCATGTGTGGTAAGAACAAAAAAAACCATCACACATAAGCATGCACATGAACATGAGGATTTAAGGTGGAAACCCAATGCAGGAAAACACCACCTGTTGTTGTCGTCTCTAACTTATTTTTAATATAAAAAAAGAAGAAACTTTTTACAATCTTGTACTGTTGTAGACCGATACTAGTACGTAGGAACCCACCTACAAAAGGCTAAAACCTTCGCTCATTCTCCGGATTCTACTGGAAGGGAGCTCCAACCCCCTATTCTGATTACCAGCTATTATTGGCAGGAATCTTCGACTTCCTCATTGAAGGCTCCAACCCTCAGCAATATCCATGGACCATGTTTCATAAATTTTCACATTGGAGCCAATATCAATACTTAAGCTCAACAATCAAATTGTAGCTCATAATTGTAATACAAACATCAACTTTTGACATAATTGAATATACAAATCAATGAAACCCAATCAACTAACACTTAATCAAAACTCAACCAATCAACTGGAATAGTTAAATCATAGTAAACAATACACAAAACTAAACTCAGAATAGTGCATCAACACAAAGAATCAACTGCAACCCAAATCATTCAAGTGCCAAAATGTATACACCACTTCACTTAAGGCAACCCACGTGCATATGCGCTTTTCAGTAGAGAAACTTGCGTGTGGATCTTAATATACTAAAAGATGAAATATTGTAATTTTGAATGAGACACAAAGTTGACCAGAGATATTCTGAAATATTCTTTTCGCTTACATAACCCTCATTCAGTCAGTAGCATCAATAATATTTTAAACCAATCAACATGTAAACAAATTCAACATCATCATTCAAGCAATTTCTTGAAACATTATACTTCTGCAACTAGTTGCAACATGTCCAAAATTATGACATATAAGACATTAAACACTACTGATGAGAGGAAAAAATTGATTAACACTTCAATAGTTAGGAGTAAATTATTTCCTTTTAAGAATTTCTTTCCTTGGTTGTTGATGGGGTTGACTTTTTATCCCCTTGTTGAGCATTTCAGATTTTTCATTAGAATTCCTTGCCTTAGCTTGTGAGCTAGATTCACCTTTAATAGTTTCTTGAAAACCAAGACTAGACTTGATGGCAGGAGATATTTGACTATTGAGAATATTATCCAAAATATTAGTACTATCTTGAAATCGTAAAATTCTATCCTTTTCTTCTAATTTAACTTTTAGGATATTTACGTCAAACTTATATTTCTTTTACTTTTATACATATTTCTTCTTCATGATTTTCTCAACCTTTCTTCCTTCCTCCACTTGTTGTTTTAATTTGATAATCTCATTTTCTTTTTCGTCAAATACTTGAAGTAGTTGTTCATTATGCTTATTTGATATTTCAAGATCTTCTTTTAGAGAGACAACCTTATTTTGAATACCTTTATAGTAATTGGTTCTTTCTTTAAGCTTCTTGGTTTTTGTATCATTTTCATTCACTTGATTTCTTAATGATGTTACTTCATCATGTAGCCTTTGAAATTGATCTTCGTTTTCCTTGTACTTTTTCCTTATTTTGTTTCCTTCCTTCAACTAAGTTTTTAAACTAGTAACCTCTTCTTTGTCGGTACATTCCCTTTTATCAAATAGATCTTGTTGATCTCTAATTTTATCTGTGATCCTTTTAACTTCTACTTATATGGTCATTAGATTTCTTTCACTTTTACCCATAAGAGAAAATTTAGTTGTTTCATTGTCATATTCATTATTTTCAATATTGCATGAACAGGGAAAGGTATCACCGGAGGGCCAAAAATCAATACCTGATAATTCGTTTCCTTGATCATCTTCATTTTGAGGCGATTTTGAATCTAAATATGTGCTTCCATCGAATAACCAATCGTCTCTATCTCTATCACTATCTCTTTGATATGTCTTCTTATTTTGAGGTCCTTTTTTATTTTTCTTCTTTTCCATTGTCTTGACGAATGTCCTTCAAGTGATCAAGATTCTTCCAAAGTACTTGCTGATACCAATTGTTGGGAAAAATACTGAGAGGGGGGGTGAATCAATATTTTCAAATCAATATTTTTTTTCCTATTTTGATTTCTATAAGTGACTTTACTAAATGGTACCCACATGTGTATGTGAATGTTCTTAAGACAACTACCGTACATCCAGTAAATTTATGTTTCAGTTGATTCAACATTTTTTTATCTTCAGTGAGTGCATCTGTACTTTATTAAACATTAGATAGACAATAACTATGTGTGGTAAGAAAAAAATAAACCATCACACATAAGCAACACACATGAACACTAGGATTTAAGGTGGAAACCCAATGCGGGAAAACACCACCTGTTGTTGTTGTTGTTGTCTCTAACTTCTTAAAAAAAAAAAATTACAACCTTATACTTGTGTAGACTCATACTAGTACGTAGGAACCCACTTACAGAAGGCTACAACCTTCACTCATTCTCCATCTCCTACTGGAAGGGAGCTCCAACCCCCTAATCTGATTACCATATATTACTAGTAGGAAGCTTCGACTTCCTCATTGAACGCTCCAACCCTTAATAACATCCATGGAGCACGTTTGATAAATTTTCACATTGGATCCAATATCAATACTTAAGCTCAACAATCAAATTGTAGCTCATCACTCTAATACAATCATCAACCTTTGACACAAATGAATATACCAATCACTGAAACCTAATCAATTGACACTTAATTAAAACTCAACCAATCAACTAGAATAGTTAGATCATTGTAAAAAATACATAGAACTGAACTCAGAATAGTGCATCAACACACATAATCAACTGCAACCCTGATAATTTAAATGCCAAAATATATATGCCACTTCACTTAAGGCAACTCGTGTGCAGATGCGCTTTTCTATAGAGAAACCCCCTTATTGTTATTAGTGCAACCCCCTTATTATATTATTGTTCCCATGTATTCCCCATATTGTTATTATTGTGCCCCATATAAGCCCACTATTATTATGGTTGTGCCCTTACATTATGATTGTTATGCGGCTCTAATTACATTATGAGCCATTAGACTCCTATATATAGAAAGGATGTCTTATCGTTTGTTTCATCCAAGAATTGTTCATTTGTGTAATGTAAAGGAGGTTTCCCGTTCAAATAGGCTACTTTCTAAGGCATCGATCTATCTTTTTTATGTTTTTGTGTTTCATAACATTTGGTATGAGAGCTTTGAATTCTAGGGTTTCGCAGCTCCAAAAAGGTCAACGTGGCATTTTCGATATAACATTTTTGCTACTAAGTTTCAGAAGCTAAGAAAAAAAAAATGAGCCAAAATGATTTCGAATATTGGGTCCGAATTTTAGATCTTGTCTCACTATTTTTTTGGAGATATGATCTGAGAAAATTAGGGTTTTTCAAGCTCTAGAATTTCATGGCAAATAGGTCATCGTGGAATTTTAGCTATCATTTCTTTTATACAAAGGTTTAGACTCTACAATAAAAATCCATTTGAGCCAACATAGTGGTGAATCTTTGGCCCGAATTTCAGATCTTGTGTCACTATATTTTCGAAGATATGATTTGAGGAATTTAGGGTTTTTGCAGACTCCTGAATTACATTCCAAACATAGGACCTTGGGAAAATTTTCATAACGCTCTCTTTGAGAATCATATTGAAATTTTGTCAGAAGTTATAGAAAGATGATGGACTATAGTTATCTGTTTAGATTTTTCAGATCCAAAGGTCGAACCAATAGCACGTGGCACTTCGTACAAGTTTGCTCTAGTGAAAAAGTATATAATTTTGGAAATAATACTGAGAGGGGGGTGAATTAGTATTATCAGATCAATAATTTTATTTTCTAAACAGTTTTATATATGCTACTTCAATGAAGTGAACTAGCGTTACATGCAACTGTGAATAGAGAAACCAGCGTATATACAGAGAACTTTTGATTTAGACAATTTATCATGCGTTGATATTAAACGAGTACATGAGTAACTTATTAGACAATGCAGTAAAAGTAGAATAAATCATCACACATAAGCAACACACATGAACACCAAGATTTAAGGTGGAAACCCAATGTGGGTGAAACCACCTGCTGCTGTTGTCTTTGTCTTATTTTAATAATAAGAAAATCTGTTTACAATATTTTACTGGTACAGACTCATACTAGTACGCAGGCACCCACCTACAGAAGGCTACAACCTTCTCTCGTTTTCTAGCTTGTACTAGAAGGGAGTTGCAACCCCCTAGCTCTTGTAAAAGCCAATTTGTTTACTATTATGTAGGCATTGACCTACAGAAGGTTACAACCTTCTTTCTTCCTCTAGGGACCATGTTTCATGAATTTTCAGATTGGATACTCATGGATCACAACACCACAATCTCAAGGCCATGTTTCATCCAATTTTCATACTAGACCCATAAAAAACTTTTAAACTTAAATTGCATCAACCAACATTCAATTAATCTAAACAATCAGATCACTGACACCAGAATACTGTGCTAAACCCAGAAACCTGCATCATCATTCAGAACCAGCTGTAAGCTCAAGAACCATGCATCAGAGTGTATACGCTGCTTGGCTAAACTCAAACTGCATGTTTACGCTACTTTCGTTAATCAAACCTACGTATACATTCAAAACTATTGCAAATGTAAACTTTTGAATCAATTCTATACTAACCAGCAATATACTGAATATCTACTGTCAATTTACATGGCTTTACATAGGCAGTGACAGAGATCACTTCTTCTCACTTATACAATCAATCAATCAAATACCAGCCTCCTTTTTCATTCAGTTCTACATTCAGATCTAAGAAGACTTCATTGATAGATAGCAGTAAAACAAACAAATTTGATCAGATAGATTAGTCAAATCTGAAAAAGAAGTTTTTCTTTTGTAGATGCTATTTTTAAGAGTATAAGCTGCATGTACACATGCTTTCAAAGAGATGAAATAGCGTATATATATGCAAATATCAACTCATAACTTTGTTGCACTTATGAACTTCAGACAAACCCATATCATGAAATTTAAAGAAGAAAGCAGGTGTACACAGTTAGATCTAGCCCAACCAATATCAGATCATCCAATAATAAGTCACTTTAGGTCTCATGATCCTGATCCAACCTTGAATTCAAGGTGCACAAATTATTTTGGATCAAATCACAAACATAGTCCCCTGCAACATAACATATACTTCAGGTAGAAGTATTCCTTAGAAACCCATACACTTGCACACTTGACCTTATGATCTTCTCCTCCTTATATAGCTTTAGGCCCTTTTTCAATGCCTTGGCCCAAAACCACTTAGGACCAATACCTTGGACCAAACACCTAGGGTCAATGCCACAAACCAAATACCTGGACCAAATACCTAGGACCAAAACCTAGTTTTTCCAATCATGTATGCCCTGTTCTTTCTGTGGGAGTGCGTGTATATGTATACACTCTTTTTGTTATGTGGAAGGATGTGTATACAATGTTTTGACTAAGTGGACCAGTGTGTATGAGCTTTTTCCTTTACCTTGTTTATTCTGATCATTAGACCTTAGTTCCATCTTCCTGTTCTTCTGTTCCATTGCCCTGTAACCTCTGAATATACCTACTGTACCATGAGTTACCTTTTACGAAAACTAAATTGACCTGTGAGTGAGTTTCCATCAAGGACAACACTTGTATCATAATGCCAACATATAAGATGGTCACCTTGGGAGATTGGGCAGAACTATTTCTTGGAGAATCAAATTGCAATTATACTGGTGGAATTGGAAAGAGGACCCAAAGGGATACTACCAGTCACAATTTTAGACCTTGGAGATCCAAAATTAAAGAGTTACAGTCGTTTCAAGATCGAGCTCCTAAAATCAATAAAATGTGATATGAGGAATTTTGATGGCAAGGATCCGATAAATTGGATACTCCAGATGAAACAATATTTTGATCTAATTAATGTACACCTGTTACAAAAGGTACATATTGCATCTTTATATTTAGAATCGAATCAATTTTTATGGTATAAAGGGCTTTGTTCTCGTAAACCACTTGTCACTTGGTCAATTTTCAAGTAGGAAATGATGGCACATTATGAGGACAAAAAGAGCAACACCTTATTTATCCAATTGATAAATCTCAAACAAAAGGGTTCAATGGAAGAGCACATTGAGGACTTCCAAAAATTGAATATAAGGGTAAATGATATTTCAGAGAAGTAAATTATTGATGTCTTCATAGGGACTTTAAAGGATAACATTCAACATGAGGTTCGTCTTTGGGAACCTGATTCATTGGAGAAGGCATTTAGGTTGGCAAGAAAAATTGAAAGTGAAATTATGGAAACAAGGAATATTATCACTCACAACTATAAATATGAAAGTGTTTCTTCTCCTATCCTTCCACAACCTACAAGGTTTACACCACAACAATTGGAAGAAAATGGAGAAAAGGGCTTTGTTACAATTGTGATAGAAAATACACTAAAGGTCATAAGTGTGTTGAGAATAAATTATTTTACATAGATTTTGAAGAGGAGGAAGAAAAGGATCAAGAGATGTCAAAAGAAGAGGATATACACCAAGAACCAACACTAGTTAAAGAAGAAATGAATCAGACCATATCTTGTAAAGCATTGGCAAGAATTACCACTCCTCAAATTCTCGAGATAGAAGGACATATCAAGAAGAAAAATGTTCAAGAAGTGAAAAATCACATCAAGCCTCAAGAAATGAATCTAACCATATCTCGTAATGCATTGGAACAAATTATCACTCCTCAAAATCTCAAGATAGAAAGACATATCAAGAAGAAAAAGATTCAAGCAGTGAAATATCACATCGAGCATCAACAACAGGTTCTCTAACTTTTAAAGGATAATGCCACTTTGGTGTAGAATCAAATGAAACAATAGGGAGATCAATGTTGCAATGAAAGAAGTTTTGATGTAGGTGATTGGGTATTTTTACGGCTACATCTCAAGCAATCTATTTATGAGAAGGAAATGTTGGAAATACTATACGCACTTAAGAAATGGTGGTCTTACCTAATGGGAAGACACATCAAGGTAAAAATAGATCATGATAGTCTTAAATACTTTTTAGAACAAAGATTACCTTCAGAAGGCCAAAAAAAATGGGTCACAAATATATTGGGTTATGACCTTGAAATCATCTACAAAAAAGGGAATAAAAATGTTGTTGGAGATGTACTCTCAAGGAAGGATGAGGATGTGGAAGCATTGTTTTGTGTGATTTCTATTATACAACAAGATTGGATAAATAGAGAAAGGGGTGAATGGAAGAATGACGAAGAAGTGTGGTCACTCATTCAAAAGTTACAGAAGATCCCAGCGCAAATAATATTTCCAGAACTCGACGAGGAAGGAAAAATCATATTGGAACCTGAAGCAGTCATAGAAACAAGAAATCAACAACTTCATAATCGATCAATTTCAGAGTATCTCATCAAGTGGAAGAACCAACCCGTTGAATATTCCACGTGAGAGGACGAGAATTTTATATAGAAGCATCCAAAACTACTCAAGCGTTGAGGATAACCCTTTTTGAAGGAGAGGGGCATGTTAGGTCCCTATACTACTAGTGTAACCCTTTATTGTTATTAGTGCAACCCCCTTATTATATTTTTGTGCCCATGTAGTCCGCATATTGTTATTATTGTGCCCCATAGAATCCCACTATGGTTATTGTTGTTCCCTTACATTATTATTGTTATGTTGGTTTTGCTTACATTATGACCCATTACACTACTATATATAGAAAGGAGGCCTTGTCATTTGTATCCTCCAATAATTGTTCATATGTGTAATGTAAAGGAGGTTTCCCCCTCGAAGAGGATGATTTCTAAGGCATTGATCTATATTTTCTATATTTTTGTGAGCTAGTTTAATAAAAATATCCTACTGGAAGGGAGCTCCAACCCCCTAATCTGATTACCAGCTATTACTGGTAGGAAGCTTTGACTTCCTCACTAAATGCTCCAACCCTCAGCAACATCCATGGACCATGTTTCATAAATTTTCACACTGGATCTAATATCAATACTTCAACTTAACAATCAAATTGTATCTCATCACTATAATACAATCATCAACCTCTGATAAAACTAAATATACCAATCATTGAAACCCAATCAACTGACACTTAATCAAAACTCAACCAGTCAACTATAATAGCTACATCATTGTAAAAAATACACAGAACTGAACTCATAATAGTGCATCAACACATAGAATCAACTGCAACCCTTATCATTAAAATGCCAAAATGTATACGCCACATCACTTAAGGCAACCCACGTGCATACACGCTTTTCTGTAGAGAAACCCACATGCAGATCTTAATATAATAAAAGCTGAAAGCTTGTAATTTTGAATCAGACGCAGAGTTGAGCAGAGATATTTTGAAATATTATGTTGGCTTACAGAACCCTCATACACTCAGCAACATCAATAATATTTTCAACCAATCAACATGTAAACAAATTCAACTTCATCATTCAATCAGTTCTACTTTAGACCCATACCAATATGAGGACATCAATGATAGACAGTAGAGAAACATGAGCACTGATCAGTTTGATCAGTCATCTATGAACAAAAACCCTTACTTTATATATGTGACTTTGAAGAAGTGAACCCGCATGTATACGCATTTTTCCCGAGACCAACCAATGTATAGATTTGCAAATTTTGACCTAAAATTGTGCAGCTCTTCACAACTTTAGAAAGACTGAGATCATAATATTCAGAGATAAAAACATACATTTGTACTGAGATCTAGTCAATCCATCAGTAGATCAGTAGATCATACAATGAAAAGTCATTTAAGGTCTCCTGATCCTAATCGGTTATTTTATTCATCGATGCATACTTTTTTTGAGATCTATGTGACAATTATGGCCCTTGAAATGAAATTATACTTCAGATTGAAGTATTCATCATAAATCCTTTTCACTTTCACATCTAACACTTTAATCTTCACTTTATACAGTTTAGCCTTTATCCAATACCACAGGTCAAAACTACACTAGGGATGGTGTTAGCTCCCTATAATACTAGTGATTCCACCATTACTATTGTCATTGTAGCCCTTATTATTATTATGCCCCTATTGTCCCCATATTTTTCTTAGTGTGCCCCATAGAAACCCACTATTGTTATTGTTATGCCCTTATGTTATTACTGTTATGTCAACTTGATTATATTGTGCCCCCTTAGACTCCTATCTATAAAATGGAGGTTTGGTCATTTGTATCATCCAAGAATTGTTCATTTGTGTAATGTAAAGGAGGTTCCCCCTCAAAGAGGCTGATTTTGAAGGTGTTTATCTATATTTTCTATCTTTTTGTGAGTTGGTTTCATAACGTTTGGTATTAGAGCTTTGGATTCTACGATTTCGCTACTCCAAACAAGTCTTTGTGGCATTTTTGCTATAACTTTTTTTATGCGATGTTTCAGAAGATAAAATAAAAAATAAAAAAATTGAGCCATAATAGTTTTGAACTTCAGGCCCAAATTTCAGAGCTTGTCTTGCTATATTTTCTGAGATATGATCTGAGGAAGTTAGGGTTTTGGTAGAATCCCAAATTACATTCCAAACAGGTGACTTGGGGAAATCGTCATAACTTTTTTCTGACCATCAAATTGAAATTTTGTAAGAAGTCTCAGAAATCGAATGGCCAGTAGTTTTCTATATATTAGTTTTAGGTACTAAGATTGAAACAATGACATGTGGCACTTAGTACAAGTTCGCTCTCCTAAACTAGTCTATAATCAGGTCACTGTGGGAGATTTGGCATTACTCTTCCTTGGAGAATCCAATCTTGATTAGACTCATGGGGTTAGAAAGAGGACTCAAAGGGATATTACAGGACACAATTTCACATATTCAAGATCCACAGTTACAAAGATACAACGGATTCAATATTGATCTCTTACAAAGTGAAAAAAAGGTGTGTAGTTTTTTAAAATTTTGCATAAGATTGGTTTGAAAAACTAGTTTGAAGGAATTTAAAGGGAATAGTGAAGAATTATTAGCATTAATTGATGCCCCAAAAAAATAAAATGGAAATACCTAGTATGAAACTTGAAATCTCTAGCATGACTCGTGAAGAAGAGGAAGAAATGCAACATGATATATCAAAATTATAAGACCAAGTACAACAAATTTCACCCTCACAAAAGGTAACTAAAGCCAAGATGAATGGTGTGGAAGCTAATACGAATGGAGTATAAGTTAAGATGGATGGTGTGGAAGCTAATATGGATGGCATGAAAGCTAAGATGAATGGAATGGAGACTAAGATGAATGGCATGGACGCTAATATGGAAGAATTGATAATAAATTTGAATAAGTTGCTACAAGAAATGGTTACTAATGGCGAAAGGGTAGTAAAGGAAACTCATGGTGAGAACAAAAGAAATGTTAATCATGATTTCATAGACTCTAATGTTGGATTGAAGACCCACCATGTTCCAAAAATTGATATGAGGAAGTTTGATGACAAGGATCCTCGAACATGGATACTACAGATGGAGCAATTTTTCGATCTCCATAATGTGCAAAATACACAAAATGTATGTATTGCAACTATTGCAGCTTTATATTTGGAACCAAATCAGTCTGTATGGTATCGATGGCTTCACTCTCATAAACAAATTGTGACTTGGGCAATTTTTATGGAAGAAATGATAGAACATTATGAGGATACAAAAAGCAACACCTTTTTTAGCCAATTGATAAATCTCAAACAAAAGGGTTCAATGATGGAGCACATTGAGGACTTCCAAAATTGAACATAAGGGTAAAGTATATTCCATAGGAGCATATGATTGATGTCTTCATAGGGACTTTAAAGGATAATATCCAACATGAGGTTCGTCTTTGGGAACCTAATTCATTGGAGAAGGCATTCAGGTTAGCAAGAAAAATGGAAGGCAAAATTATGGCATCCAAGAAGCCTACCACTCACAACTATAAAGATGGAAGTGTTGTTGTCCCTAGCCTTCCATAACTTACAAGGTTGACAACACAATAATTGGAAGAAGAAAGAGCAAAAGGGCTTTGTTACAGTTGTGATAGCAAATACATTAAAGGTCATAAGTGTGCTAAGAATAAATTATTCTACATAGATTGTGAAGAGGAGGAAGAAAAGGAATAAGAAATGTCAAAAGAAGAGGATCTACTCTAGGAAAAAACCATAGATAAAGAAGAAATGAATCTGACCATATCTTGTAATGCATTGGCTGGAATTACCACTCCTCAAACTATCAAGATAGAAGGACATATCAAGAAGAAAAAGGTAATAGTGTTGACTGATTCGATATATACCCATAATTTTATACATTGTGAGATAGCCAAGGAATTGAATTTCTTCCTATATCTAGCACCATAGTGTCAAGTGATGGTTGCAAGTGGAGGAAACATAAACTTCTTTGGAAAGTGCCATAATATCAAGCTATCCATGGGAGCATATGTATTGAATAGCCCAATGCTTTCCATTCCAATGGGTGGTACTAATGTTGTACTTGGAGTCAAATGGCTGCAATCCTTGGGTACAATAGCTTTTAATTTTCAAGAACTTTTCATGGAATTTTGTGCAAAAGGAAATGAAGTTGAATTAAGGGGTATTGCAGGGAAACTGAGAAAGATAATCAGCTCTAACAG
The DNA here is from genome assembly GCA_031772625.1 of Pinus tabuliformis. Classification (NCBI taxonomy): domain Eukaryota; kingdom Viridiplantae; phylum Streptophyta; class Pinopsida; order Pinales; family Pinaceae; genus Pinus; species Pinus tabuliformis. Next base: position 1,619,823,287 of record CM062816.1, on the reverse strand, counting down.
TATGACAAAGCTTCTAAAGAAGGAATAACAAGGTGTAATTGCACAATTATGTTCACTAGAGGTTCCCACATCGAAATCATCTATTTCTCCATATCTTCAAAAAGTCTTGGACAATCATTCCAAGCTATGTGAGACTCCCAAAGGCATCCCACCTATTCGTGATCATGATCATGCTATTCATTTGATTCCAAGAAGTGTTCCTCCAAACATCAGGCCGTACAGATATCCCTATGCCCAAAAGAGTTAATTTGAACGTATGGTTGCAGAAATGCTAGAGGTTGGTATAATTCAACCTGGTCAAAGTTATTTCTCTGCTCCAGTAGTATTGGTGCACAAGAAGGATGGATCATGGTGCATGTCTCTGGATTATAGGGATCTCAACAAGCTCACTATTAAAGATAAATTTCCCATTCATGTCATTGAAGAATTATTGGATGAATTGCATGGATCAATTTGCTTCACCAAGTTGGATCTTCGTTCAGGATATCATCAAATCAGAATGAAGACTAAAGACATTTCGAAAACAACGTTTAGAACTCATGAGGGTCATTATGAATTTTTGGTCATGCCTTTTGGCCTTACCAATGCACCTTCTACATTTCAAGGTTTGATGAATTCCATTTTCAAACCCTTCCTTAAAAACATTGTGTTAGTATTTTTTGATGATATACTAATCTACAACAAGTCTTGGAAGGATCATGTTCAACATATTGACAGGGTGCTCAAACTATTAGAGGAGAAACAATTATATGCAAAAAGCTCCAAATGTTTCTTTGGAGTACAAGAGGTGGAATATTTGGGTCATATTGTATCTCATGAAGGTGTTAAGGTAGACCCTAGAAAAATTAAAGCCATTAAGGAATGGAAAATCCCCACATCCATAAAGCATCTGTGAGGATTTCTAGGGTTGATAGGGTATTATCACATGTTTGTTAAGAATTATGGAAGAATAGCAGCACCTCTAACAACATTATTGAAGAAATATGCATTTTCATGGACTCCGAAAGAAACAAAGGCCTTCAAACATCTTAAAGAGGCAATGTGCCAAGCACCGGTCTTAGCTACGATGGACTTCACAAAAACGTTTATAGTGGAATGTCATGCTTCAAGGAATGGAATTAGTGTTGTTCTAATGCAAGATGAAAGACCCATTGCTTTCGAAAGTCATGTAATCAAAGGAAAGTATTCACACAAAGCTATTTATGAGAAGGAAATGTTGGCAAGACTACATGCACTTAAGAAATGGTGACCCTACCTAATGGGAAGACACTTCAAGGTAAAAAAAGAACATGATAGTATTAGATACTTTTTAGAATAGAGATTATCCTCTGAAGAGAAACAAAAATGCGTCACAAAGATGTTGGGTTATGACTTTGAAATCATCTACAAAAAAGGGAAGAAAAATGTTATGGCAGATGCACTCTCAAGAAAGGATGAGGATGTCGAAGCATTGATGTGTGCCATTTCTATTATCCAACCAGATTGGATAAACAAAGCAAGGGATCAATGGAAGAATGACGAAGAAGTGTGGCACTCATTCAAATGTTACAACAAGATCTGAGTACATCTGATACATTTAGCTAGAAAAATGACTCGTTATGGTACAAAGGTCACGTATACACTTCTCCCTTACCACAAGGTTAAGAAGGAATTGTTTTGGGATGGAATTAAATCGAATATTCAAAAGTTTGTGGCAGAATGTTTGGTTTGCAACAAAATAAAGTTGAAACAATTAAGACCCGAGGTCTATTACAACCTTTATCTATTCCAAGCCAATGTTGGGAGGAGGTTTCAATGGATTTTATCACAGGTTTACCCAAGTTCGAAGGAAAGAGTGTCATCATGGTGGTAGTTGACAGGCTTACTAAGTATCTACACTTTTGTGCATTATCACATCCATTTAAATCCAATACAATTTCTACTGCATTTATTGCAACAATTCAAAAGCTACATGGAAACCCAAAGATTATTGTAAGCAAAAAAGATCCCATTTTCCCTAGAAATTTTTGGACAAAATTATTTTCTTGTCTCGACAAAATTATTTTCTTGTCTCGATACTCAGTTAGCTCATAGCTCATCTTCTCATCCTAGATCTGATGGGTAAACTGAGATAGTAAACAAATGTTTGGAAGGATATCTTCGTTTCTTTGTATCTGATAAACAAACACAATGGGTCAAATGGTTGCCTCTAGCTCAATGGTGGTATAACAATTCCTTCCATATTGCAACAAAAATGACCCCATTTATGGAACTTTATGGATATCATCCACCATCCATCACATCATATTTAAGAGAAATTATAAGGTTCAAATAATGGAACGTCACATCGAGCATCAACAACAAGTTCTCCAACTCTTAAAGGATAACTTCACATTGACACAAAATAGAATGAAACAATTGTTAGATCAACATCGCAGTGAAAGAAGTTTTGATGTAGGTGACTGGGTATTCCTATGGATACAACCATATAAAAAAATGTCCTTCAAGCAAGCTAAGAAGGATAATAAATTATCACCAAAGTATTATGGTCCCTACAAGGTGTTGCAAAAGGTTGGTACGATGGCATGCAAATTGGAGCTTCCTGCAGCTTCCTCGGTGCATCTAGTTTTCCATGTTTCATGTTTAAAGAAGGTTATAGGTGACAAGCTACTAGTTCAAACAATATTGCCAGAACTTGACGAGGAAGGAAAAATCATATTGGAACCGGAAGCGGTCACAGAAACAAGAACTTGACAGCTATGAAATCGATCAGTTTTAGAGTATCTCATTAAGTGGAAGAACTTATCAATTGAAGATTCCACATGGGAGGATGAAAATTTAATACAAAAGAATCCAAAACTACTCAAGCATTGAGGACGATGCTTTTTGGAAGGAGAGGGGAATGTTACATCCCTATATTACTATTGATTCCCCATTACTATTGTCATTGTAGCCCTTGTTGTTATTATTGTGCCCCTATTGTTATTGATGTGCCCCATAGAAACTCACTATTGTAATTGTTACGCCCTTATTTTATTACTACTATGTCGGCTTGATTATATTGTGACCCCTTAGACTCCTATATCTAGAAGGGAGTTTTAGTCATTTGTATTATCCAAGAATTGTTCATTTGTGTAATGTAAAAGGGGTTGCCCCCACGAAGAGGCTGATTTTGAAGGCGTTTATCTATATTTTCTATCTTTTTATGAGTTGGTTTCATAACAGATGGTAGTAATCATTGATGTGATCAATATTTGTTGTCAAAATCATTACTATGGGCCAATACCATGGTAAAGACCCTTGGTATTTAGAATACCATGTTGGAAAAACCATACGCTACTCTACTTCACAAAACTCGCATGTATACACAACTTGGACTTGAAAAACCCGCATATAGTTCTTGAAATTCCAACTTTATCATTCCTCTCCCTCTGAAGTGCCATTCATTTTTCAAAATGATATGTCACATCTATAAACACATTATGTTTATACCTTTGACAAGTAGATTTTCGTCAAGAGACAACTTATCAAGTAGGTTTTCATTCATCAAGTAGGTTGTCATCAAGGACAACTCATCAGGTAGGTTGCCATCAAGGACAACACCTAATTCACAATGCCAACAACAAATTGATTGCTAGATTCTTGCCTTGGTAGGGTATCACAATGAGAACATAACCATATTTAAATTTAATTAATAAGCATATAAAACTTAATACTTACAAAAAAATTACAATAAAACATGTTTCTTAACCACGTATATCCACCCCCACTTTACCATGGATATTATTAACATGTAAATAGGTTTTTTTTTAATTCCATGATGCAGTTCCATGGCTTATCTATACCACATTCTAAAAAAACCATTACTCATTTCACATTAGAAAATTAAAATGTAAAATATTTTAGACATTACATATAACATTGATTACATTGAAGGAAAATTCTCCATGACATGGATGGAGAGAGGGAGAGGGAGAGGGTAGACAGGGAGACAAAAGGAGAGAGGGAGGGACATAGTGACAGAGCTTGAGGGTAGAGAGAGAGAGAGATAATTATGGGGAGGAGACAGGGAGGGAGGTGCAAGAGAGAGGGAGAGAGATGAATGAAGAGAGAGAGGAGGGGCGGGAGGGGAGAGAGTGAGTGGAAGAGAGATGGAATTGGAGGGTGGGAGAGATAGGGGAAGACCACTGTTATTGAGGTAGAGAGAGAGGGAGTGGAAAGGGAGAGGGAAATAATAGGGGAGATAAGACGAAATGAAAGAGAGATGGAGAAAGAGGGGGTACATATTGAAGGAGGGGGGAGAGGGGGGGAGAGAGAAGGAGAGAGGAAGGGAGATAGTAAACTAGAGAGAGAGAGAGATATGGGGTGAGAGAGAGTGATATAGGATAGAAAGAGAGAGAGAGGAAGGAAGGGAGAGCATTTGAGAGAGAGAAGGAGAGAGGGAGGGAGAGACTATAGTAGAAGGGAAGAGAGAGAGAGAGAGAGAGAGAGAGAGAGAGAGAGAGAGAGAGAGGGAGATGAATCCATCCTAGATATGGCATATGTACATATAAAAACTAACCGAGATCTATCTTAACTCTCGCTCTATCAAGTACTAAGAGGGATCAAATCTCTTTTCACTTTAAAAGAGGTTTGCATTAAGAAATATGATTTATCTCAGCACTTGATAGATCAAGGGTTAAGATAGATCTAGGCTAGTTATAAGTAAAATAAGGTTATTATATAGGTAAAAAAGTAATATATAAATAAATATGATAGTATAATGAGAAAATTATATTAACATAAAAACCAACTACAATGAACAATAAAATGAGATTTAAGGTAAGATAAAAATAAAAAAAAATAAAAAACAAGAAAACACTCATCTATTTCTTCATCTTAAACATAAATATATATGTATATAATCAAATGCACATTAACATCATATAACCAAAATATTAAATTACTATATAAAAATAATAAAAAATAATATAACATAGTCTATGTTAACTCACAATTACAATTACATTAATTCACCAATAAAATTGAATTAGAAAAAATATCACATTAATCATTTATATTATTTATATTTTATTATCTAGGTAGGAAGTAATATTATAATAAAATAATATGTTGTCCATATAATAGGTAAAGTTGGTCTTTAATAATTATACCATATATATTAACTACTATTATTATTTAAGCCTTATCGTCATAAATAATTTACCTAGTTACATAATACACAACCAACTTTAATAATTATACCATATATATCAACTACTATTATTATTTAAGGCTTATCGTCGTAAATAATTTACCTAGTTACATTAATAATAATAAATATAAATATTATAATAATAATAATAGAATTAAATTAAATGTCAAATTTATATATAAGAGATATTTTTTGTGTGTGAAAACGAAGAGGGTCGGCTTTGCAAGGTATGTTATCACAAGATTGTAACTCAAGCTCCTGGTGGAGGACGTGTGCCCCACACATGGTGTTCCCTCTCAATTTTCACATACAAATGGGCAGCATTCTTGAAAGAAATTTCATAAAATAGTTCATCGATCTTGTTCTGGGGTCTGACATTGGCTTAATTCGATCAATGCCCCTCATCTAAGCTAGGGACGCTATAGAGACTTATGAGGGTTGTGTGGTGTCATTTGTGTGGTGCCCCACACATGGCGTTCCCTATGCACTGCTCAGCTAGGGACACTGTAGAGACTTATGAAAACAATTGCTGGTTGTGTGGTGTCATTATCAGACTGGTTCCCTCGAAGGAGTACATTTGAGTAAATCATTGAAATATCTTTAAACATTTTATGTTTATGAATTATTTTGAATTTAATCAAATAGAACATCGAATGCTAACGGGTGATGATTTAATCCGATATAATGTTTGAGAAATAGCTATTATTCTCCCGGTCTTCTATAAAGTGAAGCCCTCGGGGGTCAGGGGGACGTGCAAAGATAAAGATGAACCGTACGCTAAAGCAGTGCCACATGATTGCCCAGGTTCAATATCAAACGGGCATGTCATTTTGAGGTTTAGATCGTTCTAAAATTGCACATGTCCTCAACCATATAAATAAACATGTCCGAGCATGCTAACCTTATTATTACATGCAATATAAGAATTGCTCATCATGAGTTGTTAGGGATAGAAGCATGAGCATGATAATGAACCCAGGACCGTTGGTTGTAGGTGCACATTTCATAGTATGGATTTAACGCTTCAATCGCTTTATCACTTCTATCTGAAATTCAATTCATCGTATCTACTTAAAGTATTCACTTCTATCTGAAGTATGAGCATAATCAAAACATATCTCAATAGCTATATTATGTGAAGCAAATTAGAAAGATGACTCTCTATAACTACATAAAAATGGAAAAAACCACAGCTTGAAGGACTGAATATAAAAACATTAGTTTATAAATATTGGTTTAGTGGATTGACATTAAATGAAAAAAATATTAGTTTAGTGGATTGACGTTGTAAAATTTACACGTAGTGCTAATGATTTGACTTCCTTCGCATTTAAAACTACGTAACAGACCAAAGCGGAGACTAACACTTAAGTTTGTTACGCCTTTTTAGTAGTAGCCTAACGTTTCTAGCCCTGTTCAAGCACGTGCGGATTCCTTTCTTGCACTTGATCCTATGGCATGGTAAATAAGCTCTTCTTTTCTCCATGGCAAATAATATTTACTCTGCTATAGGATTTTGTATGTGGTTTAGGATATTAAATGTATGTGGTTTAGGATATTAAATGTGGTTGGGCTGTAAGCATAGACAATTAAAGTTATACCAATATAAATTTAACAGTGCGTATATATAGCCCAACCGGGCATGGTAAATAAGCTTGACCTTTCTCAATGTGTCTGATGGAGGGAATTGTCATGGTCAGCCTGGTAAGCTGGGTTTAAATCTGTTATTATCATCAAAATCAAAATAATTGCAGATATTTTTATTTTTGAACATGTATATTGGTGTGTTATACTTTGAATAATATATGAAAATATTGTTTGATGTATTGGTAAACCTGAGGATGGTTATGTCACCTTGTATGTCACCTTTATCATTGACGATTAATTAATTACACCGTAAGGAATTTCCCTCTGAAATCAAACCTGAGGATGGGTATGTCACCTTTACCATTGACGATTAATTAATTACGTTGTAAGGCATTTCCCTCTAAAATCAACTCCTTTCTCTGCCTACATGTCATCTTTATATGCCATAGGATTTAATGTAAGACGATTGCAAAGATTTCAGCCATTAGATTAGAATGGTTACAAAAAACTAGTTCTCTCTGCCTACCTGTCATCTTTATATGCCATAGGATTATGTAAGACGATTGCAAAGATTTCAGCCATTAGATTAGAATGGTTACAAAAAATTAGTTGTTGAAACAGTTTGCGCACTGGTCTAATGGTTACAAATACCGTCACCTCTTGCAAGTCTTTCTCGACAAGCCTGAACTGTAGGCTGGACACAATATTACATCTCAGATAGAAGCTGCATAGAAGCTGTTGTTTGAGTAGCCTCTGTCCATATAGCCATTTTATCTGTGACCTATGCCGAATCCAGGTGGTGCCTGGATGCGCTGGTCGTCATGGTGGAGTCCAAAGCTATTATTCTTCTGGTCTTCTATAAAGTGAAGCCCTCGGAGGTCAGGTGGATGGGAAAAGATAAAGATGGATCATATGCTAAAGCCCTACGTATCCACGAAGAGAAGCAGCAGTACGACTTGCAGACTATCCAGACTTGGTCAAACGCCCTTCATCATGTCACGAATATAAGTGACTTTGAACTGCAGGAGGGTAATGGGTAAGGATATCCACTGTCTTGATCCATATTAGGTCTAAATCTGTTGCATTGAAGCATACATCACATCTCAAGTATGCTTTTGTCATTACTTACTTTACTGTCTTAATTAATATTCAGGGACGAGGGCGAAGAGAGACTCTTGGAGGAGCACGAAGAGGAGCTATTGGAGAAGGTTGTGCAAGCCGTGTTGAAAAATGTTGCAATGCCATTGGATGTGGCAAAATATCCAACTGGTTTGGCGGAAAAGTTACAAGATTTTTAAGGGACACTGCGACTGCATCATGGTGAGCATGTGGAGGTCAAGGTTGTGGGGATTGTGGGCATCGGTGGAATTGGAAAGACAATGATGGCCAAATGACTTTTTAATCGTAAGAGGTCAGATTATGATATATCCTATTTTCTATTTGATGTGAGGGAAAATGCAAATAAAATGTCTCTAAACAATGTATAAAGCAAACTCATTAAGGACTTGAAGGATAGAGATATCAAAATTGAGAGGTGGGAAGAAGGCGTGGAGATACTTAAAAAGAATCTTTCAGCTTGTGAGGCACTCATAATATTAAATGATGTACGTCATGTGGACCAACTAGATCCTTTCTTGCCAATGAAGCATGTCCTTCACCCCAAGAGCTTGATTTGTGTTACGTTTAGGGTCAAGCATATCCTTAGAAGTGCAGGAATTGCAAAGTCGTCAATTTATCAGTTACCAGGCCTCAATATAGCACACTCCCAAGAGTTGTTTTCCTTGCATGCCTTTTTCCAGCCATATCCACTACCAAGATTTGAAAATCTTGTAGATGGGTTTTTAAAGGCATGCCATGGTTTGCCTCTATCATTGAAAGTTTTTGGGTCGCTTGTTTGTGGACATGACAAACTTTACTGGGAAGAGAAAATGAATGGACTTCACCAAATATTACCTGCAGAGATAGAAAGGAGCCTTAAAACTAGTTACGACTCTCTCAATCATGAGTAGCGGAAAATATTTTTAGATATCGCCTATTTTCCGATAGGAAAAGACAAGGATACATGGGTAAGAATATGGAGGGGTTCGGGATGGAATGGTTTGGTAGGGTTTCAAAATCTGCTCAACAAGTGTCTTGTCGAGTTGGACGATGAAAATAGAATAAGAATGCATGATCACCTCATAAATTTGGGAAGAACTATTGTGTATTGTCCAGAATTATTACCACATTGGCTTTGGCAACCGATAAAGATTCTTCATCTTCATGAGTTGTTACAAAAATCATCCTCTATAAGTGTTTGAGCCATCCTAATTGTTGAATGTCTAAAGAAATTTCGGTATTTTGTATTCAAAACAGTCTGCCTATGTTAATAATAGTTTATGTTTTCAAACCACAAACAGGTGATAACAGAAGTGCGCGGATTTGGGATGGCTCCTTGGTACACCTTTATTGGGTAGGATGAAGATTAGGAAGTGTTCCATTCAGAATTAGAATTTCACTTGAATACAAGTTCCAGTTAAGAGGTCTGCGGAATCAGGAAATTGCAACTTCTTGAAGTTGAAGGCAACTTTGAAAGCATCTTGACTTCGGTGTGGTCACCAAAACTCATATGGCTTCATTGGAATTTGTCGAACTACTCATCACTACCTTCTTCAATTCCATTGTGCGATTTAAGAGTTTTAGAAGTGTTCGGTTGGGAATTGAAAAGATTGTGGCAATCTCGATCTGAGGTACGTACATATAGATGCAGCAATTTGTAGAGCAAGAATTCTCCTATCTTTTCAATTTCTTATGTAATCGAAACGTAATTAACATTGCAGGCACCTCTCCACTTGCGGCAATTAAATATTGAAGCTCCATTTTCCGAGTTTCCAAAGTCATTAAGGTCGCTGAAGCACCTAGAAAAGATTGTACTGAATTTTCTGCGATTGTTGACATACGCAGATGTAGCAATGCTATCAGAAGAATTTTGTTATTTGAGCTCCTTGAGATGTCTAACCCTCATAGGGTGCCCGAAATTGTAGCTTCTTCCAATTTTATTTGGTAATCTAAGAAAGCTCGAATACTTCCATCTGTCCAAGTGCAGTAGTTTGGAAATGCTTCCAGATTCTTTTAGTAATCTAACAAATCTTCAACACATCAATCTGAAAGACTGTGGAAGTTTGAAAATGCTCCCAAATTCCTTTGGGAATCTGGTAAATCTCCAACACGCCAATATTTCTAAGTGCAGCAATTTGGAGATGATTCCAAATTCCTTTGGGAATCTAACAACTCTCCAACATATCAATCTCACGCTCTGTGGAAGTTTGAAGATGCTTCTAGATTTGTTTCAAAATCTGAGAAATCTCCAAACGATGAATTTGACATTGTGCAAAAGTTTGAATATGCTTCCAAGTTCCTTCGAAAATTAAAAAAATATTCAATACATCAATCTTTCTAGGTGTAAATGTCTGGAAATGCTTCCAGGCTTTCAGGGAAATCTATTGCAACTTAGACATCTACATTTGGATGATTGTTTGAACTTGACTCTTTCCACACTTGGAGATATCACCACTCTTGAATGTTTAGATCTATCAGGTTGCCTCCAAATGGAGTTATTGCCTTCCCAGGTTGGAAGTCAATCGTCTTTGAACAAGTTAAATTTGTTCCGTACAAACATCAAAGATTTACCTAGTACTATTGTGTGTGTGAGCAATTTAGAACTTTAGATGTTAGGTAGCCCTTTTTGTTGGGAGTGTTGCCATCTTTGTTCGAACTGACTAGGTGTTTATTGCAAACATTGCAATTTCTCAACAAAATGTCGAGAATGTTACTGTAGTAAAGGTGTTTTCACATCCACTACTTCAGAAGCAGGGGGTGGGTGCTGATTTTATTCTCCTTCTGTTGTGATGGCTATATCTGCTTCTTCGTCAGAAGATATTTTGATCTGGGTAGCATCGTCTTGGCTTTTGCCCCACAGAAAAGGGTAGAGACCAATGAATATAAGAATCACACCCATCAAACTGTTCTAGTGTAGGAAAATCAAGCATTTCAATTAATTAATTTTGTAAATTTTAATTTTGTAAATTTGTAGGCAAAATGAGAGAAGAAATAATAAATTTAATGTAAATTGTTAGGGTAGTTCTGGTAAACTTGATTTAGTCGAGTTATAAGTAGTTTTCTGGCTCCAACCTGTGGTTTGGCCCATGATATTCCTGTGGAATATAACCTATTTAAAAGCCAAAAGCCTCCATGTTAATTTCTTTCACTTATGGAGTCTTTCTGTTTTTAAACAGGTTATATTCCACATGAATACCATAGACAAGATTATGGGTTCTCATGAACCCCAAAATAGTTGATGACTTTACCTAATCAAATTTACTTGAACCACTCTAATAGAAATTGAAGACTTAATAATATACTATATTCCATATGAATACCATGGACAAAACCATAGATTCTCATTAGCCCAAAAACAACTAATAACTTTATCTAATCAAGTTTAATTTTACCTAAACCACTCTAACACAAATTGAATATTGGAGTATATAAAAAACCACCGAATTGAATATTTGAGAATATAACAAACCACCCACCTTCCCAAACGCAACGTGTCTCCCAGAACTATAGATGATAAAATTGCTGAGCACACGGTAGACACTGGGTTGAATACTCTAATGAATAATGGCCCTTGTTTCCACAAACACCATAACTCTAATGGAAATGCCATTGCATTGAATATGATTCCCTGCCAAATTGAATTAATCTTCCACAAATCAGCTTAACCACGTAACAAAAATTTAAGTTATTCATGGTTGGGAAAATTGAGGAAGAACATCATTCATGTATGTAGACTTACTGTAGTGAACACAGTCAAAATATTAGCCCTATCCAGTATCCATGATGTTGGAATGATGCCCCTGTCAAGAATGGCTATTAGGAGAGCAGTTTGGATGGAGCCTAGAATGGCAGTAATTGATGTAAGGGATAGTGTGGCTGGAAACTTCTTCATTGTCTCAACATGCACATGAAATTATAATCATATATTTGATTGGGTGGGGAGCTTTGAAACTTCTAAATACAGAAAAGGGTTATAATTGGGTATAAATTTAATATGCAAGGTGGTAGGGAGACCTGCAATATCATGGTAGTGGATAACATTATCACTGCTGAGATAAGGTAAATACACCCTCTAATCTGGTTGCCTGAATCTCCCTCGTGTAGAATGGTTTCCACTAGGTGTATTGTATTAGTGTTGGAAACTGATGTTGATTGTCCCCACAGAGGCCAGAGTTGGGCTAGAGTAGGACCTTGAAGGAAACTCATAGCCATTGCTCCACCCACACAAATTACAGTTCCCAGAATTTTGGCTTTGTTGTGAATACACATAACGTCTACTTTCTCCATCCTACAGATTTTACACTCACATTAGATTTTGGTCACAATAAATCTAAATGATATAATTAACTCCAAATGAATGCATCATATAGGTGAGCAATTATAAGCTCAAAATAATTTTTTGACCATTAGTAACCTAAATCAAAATAAATTGTTCAGAGTTTCATTTCATTAACCTAAATGAAAGAATCTCCTCCAAATTTCAACTATGTGAACAGTTATAATCTCCTTCTAGTTTAAACAGTTATAAGATAAACAATAGAAAATCTTTTAGCTTTTTAATAACTTCAACTACATGTAACTTCAATCATTAGCATTCACTACCAAAATACAAACAATTTATATTTCATTAATAACACATTCAAATGATTAACCACACATTCAAAGTGAGTGTTGAGTTCTTGATTAACCACACATTCATGTAAATGATTCATATTTGATTAAGCACACATTCAAAGCACATTCATGCATCCACACATTTAAATGATTAACAACACATTCAAAGTGAGTGTTGAGTACCTGATTAACCACACATTCATGCAAACAATTCATATCTGATTAACCACACATTCAAAGCACATTCATGCAAACGATTCATATTTGATTAACCACACATTCAAAGAACATTCATGCTAATTATCCACACATTCATGCAAATGATTCATCACTCAATGCAGAGTTAAGGTTTATAGCCACTCACTTATGGATCAAAAGCCTGATGAATTAGTAAACTCTTAGCTGTTGGATGTAAAAAACAGGATTCAAGTCTATTCTACATGTTAATGGGTATTTCAATCAATCCAATACATATATGAAGTTTATAAACACCACTAATGGATCAAAATCACTTACACATGCCAAGGGGAATCAAGTGCCATATATTTCAACTCAAAATCTTTGATCAACAAACTTTGTATTTCAAAGCTTTTCAACTGCAACTAGGAAAAGCTGCTATAGTAGAAAATATTTCCCCTCTTTATATTTGGTGACTCACTACATCATAAAGAGAAAACTCCATTGTTGTTGCAGGGTTTCAAATCTGGGGAAAAGAGTTAGACAAATGAGCAAATGATTTGGACAACAGATCTATGGATCCCATGCTTTCATCCATAATGATTTAATTTCTGCATCACTGAATTTGTAATGAAAGAAACTCAAGCCCATTTGATCTGCAAGTCATTCATTGTTCTCTCAAACGATTTGCAGTCGCGAGAGAAGAGGAAGAGGAAACAACAGAGTGGTTGAATGATTTAGGGGATCCTAACACTGATCTGATGGATTGGGCGAGGGAAGAGGCAATGGCTGCCTTCACCTGCCCTCTTTTGGGGATGTTCCTCCTCGAACGAGTAACAATAGTTGTAGGCATCTTGGTATTTATTTTTTGGACTGAATTCAATGGATTAAGAGATTAAGGAAGATAACAGGAAGTGAATACTTGAAATATTGAATGAACGGAGTACAAAAGAAAGGGAGAGAGGGTTTAGAGAAATGAGATGATAACGAGTATTTAAGTCTTTTTTAGACTTTACCCTACTCTGCTAACTAGCACACCCTTCACATGCTAGGCTGTATTACAAATAAGTCAGAGTGCAGAGGATAAATTGAGGAAGTAGTATGCCATCCCTTGGCGACTGTTTTTAGCTCTGATTATTCCATTCATGAAATAAACTAGCATAGATTTAGATTTATTAACACTGAGAATATTATTCAATGACATTGAATATTGACCTCATTTTATTTAATAATCATGGACATCTTTCCCAGGCTTGTTATAGAGCAGCTACCTTTTTTGTGTACAATGTTAAAGAAAATGCAGATTACTTTGCAAAAACACACAGATTGCATGAATTTTAATTCACAAAAGACCAAACCTTTCTTATGTACAATGTTAAAGAAAATGCAGATTACTTTGCAAAAACACTAAAATTGCATGAATTTTAATTCACAAAAGACCAAAACCTCTGTTATTTTAGTAGTAAGTTCAATCCAAGTAAAACCCAGATTTATTACCAATCCAACCTGGGCTATAATTAGCACAAACTCATCTGAGGGTTTAGGGAATCTGAAGTTGATGTCACACTTGGGTTTGAATGGGCTTGTAATAATGTCTATATATTCAATGCACCTTTATATACAATCTAGATTCCATACATCATTACATAGGCACATTCCTATAAAAGATTTCATATCTCATTTCCCCTCCAAACTTTAGACTGCGCCTTGTTTCTCTCCCTTGTAACTTCATTTCCATTCATTCCAATTTCATTTTAACACAACTCACATGCAAAATATTACAAATAAATTTCCACACTTAATTTACATATTACAAATCCTAACAAAATATACATTTTGCAGGTTCATTACTGCTTCTTCAGGTCTTCGATGCCTCCAACAAATTTCGATGCAACTTCAAATATGGAATGACAACCACAATGTTCTTCAGAATATTATATTTCTTCTCTAACCTCTTTCGTTACAATTTACTACTTGTATTTTCCAACTGAAACTTGAAAAATGATGTTTCAAGATGAAATACCATTCTGATAGTTTATGTCTTTACAACCAATTCATTATCAATGGGTTTTAACATATTTAAAAAAAAATCAATTTATTTTAATGAATATAATACATGTTTTAAATATATCTTGATATTAATTAAATTTTTCATTTAAATAATGATTTCTTAAATAACCCTATCCAAATCGATATGGATACCCAGTTGTTGTTCACCTGGATTCATTTGTTTACCTTCACCTTCAACTAGGAAATCTTTATCCAGATACAAAGGTGTTTAAAGAACTTCAATGGCTATTTATGACTATTTTTATTCCATTTTATAGCCACTTTAACCCCCGAATAGGGTTTTAGGCATGGCTTCCTCAATTGAAACTCATTATCATCAACCTGTTCACCTGGATTCATTTTTTTACCTTCACCTTCAACTAGGAAATCTTTATCCAGATACAAAGGTGTTTAAGCAACTTCAATGGCTATTTATGATGATTTTTATTCCATTTTATAGCCACTTTAACCCCCGAATAGGGTTTTAAGCATGGCTTCCTCAATTGAAACTCATTATCATCGACCCTTTCTTTCAAAAATGCCCATTCACATTTCAATATTCCTCCACACTATATGCGTTACAGCGTTTCCTTTGCAACATTAGGTGCAAATGCTAGTTTACCTAATTACATAATACAATATTTTGAAAAAAAAAATGTAGTAATAAGAATCATTATCTAGTGGGGATTGGGATAGAATCACATTGATAGCCTTTTGGTTTTGGGATCAGTGCGCTTATTCCTGTGTAAAATCCATAAAATACGTAACTGCTATTAATAAAAGTAGTTGTTTTTTTCTTCATGAAATTTGTTTTAATGATATTAATATTATATAAAATGGGTTAAATATAAATTCTAATAATAATAATTTTTTTAAAACCTTTTGAAATTATCTAATAATAAATTAATTTCAATAATAAATTAAAATTACTAAATAATAAATTAAAGAAAAACATACAATAAACATAATAAGTTAAAGAAAAACGTATAATAAACATAATAAGTTAAATGAAAAACATATAATAAACAAAACAATGTTAATAAACCTAATAAGGTAAATGAAAAACATATAATAAACAAAACAATGTTAATATTTAAAACGTTTCTTGCTTAACCATAATTTCAAAAGCATCTCATTCTGTACACGTGATGAGCTGGTTTCATTTCATTGCCTTCTTAATTATAATGAGGAGATCTGCTTTGAAGGTATCAATATTGTAATTATGATTTATAATCCATAAGTTTTAAAGGATATTTTAATATGATTTTCAAATATAACATGTTTTTGTTTTCATTTTAACATGTTTTTGTTTTGATTTTATATGTGATTTCTATCTATTTTTAAAACAAAGACCTTTGTTTAAGTGGATACAAAATTTTCAATGGATAGAAAAATAGATTTTATTGAGTACATCTAGTTAATATTAGACAAAAATAACATACTTGGGAGATCATTCCTCCAACCAAGTATAACATACTAAGCACTTTTTCTACCTGTAAACATATGTGAAAATATCCATTCTAATATAGGAGGTATTGAGGGTTTTTTTTTCCCTTTCTCCTACTGACATCTACCCATCCTATATATTTATGAGTTACATCTAAGGATAATGACATATCCTCGTTTTTCAATGAAATTTCCATCACTACTACCTCCTAGAGTGTGGGACATCCCTATCACTATCTAAATGATGAAACTAGTGAGGTAAACTTTTCCGGGCTAGTTACAGCCACAATTAATGTTGATGAATTTTCATTGTCCATAGTGGGAGGACTCAACCATGGGCTGCATAGGACCTTGTAGGGGTAAAGAATCAGGAAATGTATTTTCCCTTTTAGGGGTTTCCTTCTTATTACTTGTTGTGTTCTTAATGTTTGAAGATACCCTGTGATCAAGCTATCCATCGTAGGGTTTTCCCAGAGGTAAAACACTCTTAAGATAACTGGGTTGTTGATAATATTTGCATCTAAAATATTTTTTTTCATAGTCTAGAGGTTCATGATGTTCCTTTCTACCCCATCTTAGAATTACTTTATATAAGAAACCAACACTTAAATCAAGTTCAACATAAGTGTAGGTAAATGAGAAATTTAGTTTGGGAATGTGAAGCATGAAAGGATTCTACCTTGGGCGACGGGATGAGGGTTTTGCAGTCTAGGGTTTCGTCAAAGGTAGGGTAGAAGGGATGCCGAACGTTGGAGCAGCGCAAAAGGGCAGAACACGGGCTCGGGAACCAGAAGTATAGGAACTAGAGCAAGAAAAGCCCAAAAACTAGAAGCCTGGGGGGTAAAAAGAAGCTCAAGATCTGAAGGAAAGTAATGGAAACGGCGCAGGGGAGGGGAGAGATCCCCTCCTTCAAAGCAGTAATAACGGGAGAAGCGAGGAAGGAACGGCAGAAGGAAGGAGACAGAACAAGCGAAGGAGAGACTTCAGCAGCAGGAACGCAAAGGAAAATGGGAGCAACAAGTAAATGTCTGCCGAGGGCAACGAACAAACCCAGGTTCGTAATACCTCATAACAGATTAGAGAAATATAGAAGTTACATGAAGGATTATGCTTTGATTTGTAAATTTGTAGGATACTGGCCAGCAGAGAAAGATCTTCTCAGATGGATCCAGCAAAGGTGGAAACCAAAAGGACATGTGGAAATAAAGCTGGGGGCGAAGGGATTTTTTACAGTCATATTCTCCAATCTAGAAGACAGGGAAAGGATCTTTGAGGAAGGACCCTACTTCATGAACAATGCTGGATTATTTATGAGACAGTGGGTAGACTGCTACAACCCAGATAAGGAAAGAATGCTAGCAGCCCCAGTATGGATCAGACTCTTTGGCTTACCAATAGAATTCTGGGACCCAGAGATCCTTGAGGGTATAGGGAACACAATAGGATCTTTTGTGAAAGTGGCAGAATCGACAAAGAGGGGTAGATATACAACATACGCAAGAATATGCGTGTATATGAACATAACAGAGCCACTTCCAGATACAATAGAGTTGGAATATCACGATGAGATCTGGCACCAACCAATTGATTACGAGCATATCCCCTTTCGTTGCAGAAGATGCCATGAGTATGGACATCTATACCGAGAATGCCCTCTCACGTTAGCAGAAAGGGAAAAGGAAGCAGAAAATGAGAGGAGAAATGCGGCAAAGAAATCAGGACAGGAGGATGAGAATTTCAGAGAAGTGCAGAGAAAGAAAAAAAGAGGGAACAACAAGACACAGCCGGACAAACAAAAAGGAATCCATATTATAGAATCCCAAAACAAGTTCCAAGTATTACAGGACGAAGAAGTGGAAACAGAGGAGAACGAAGATGAGGAAATAGAAGGAATGGAAGTCACAAAGGAAAATGCAGATAAAGAGGTAGATCAAGTGTAGGAATTTACAGGGTAAGTTCCTCAGAAAGAACACCAAAAGGACACCGCTCACAACCAGATCTCAAATCAATACACCAGTATTTTTGACGTGGTTAAAACCCTCAAAGAGGGAAACAGTCCACGGCCTGAGCCAACGTGGCCACTTCAGGCAATTTATTAATCAAAGAATAAAAATTTACATAAGCTTTCTCTCATAGACGGATTACCCGAACAATGACCCTCCATGCGCTTTAAATAGAACTCATGGACCAATCGGGTGTCAAGCCATGGATCAAGTGTCGGTAATACCGAGGAGAGAGTGAACCGTCGGATCACTACATATCGTGATCGTCGGATTGTAAGTTACAAAATCTACAATGGTAAAGAAACACACTTTACCTAACTCTATACCTAACTCTATGCTAGACCAAGTTGAACTTAACTATTTCCTATGTGTCGGAATATCCTAACATCCCCCCTTAAGAACAACTTGGGATAGGATTGAAGGATTTACAAATATGACACAATAGGAGAAGGAAGGAGGCACTAGGGCCTATCCCCCCTTAGTGACAACTTCCTGAACTCCAAGCATATATCGAAGTTTAGTGAACTTCGCCTCTGTGAGAGCCTTTGTGAAGATGTCTGCAACCTGATCATCCGTTGAACAATATTGCACTTCAAGAACATGGTCATGAATGAGCTTTCTGATGAAGTGCATGTCTAGTTCAATGTGTTTGCTGCGCTGATGCAGGACTGGATCTTTGCGTAGCTGAATGGCACTTTGATTATCACACCAAAGTGTGGTTGGATGTTGCTACTCAAAGCCAAACTCTGATAGGATCTGACGAAGCCACAAGGCTTCCTTACTAGCTTCCACGGCACCATGATACTCTGCTTCTGCTGACGAAAGAGAAATGACAGCCTGTTTCTTACAAGCCCATGTAATAGATCCTGAACCAAGAGTGAAGACATAACCGGCAGTAGACTTCCAATCATCAGGGTCACCAGCCCAATCAGAATCAGTGAAACCAACTAATAGAGGAGCTACTTTGGCACTGTAATGAATCCCAAACTGTACTGTACCTCGAACATAACGAAGTATTCTTTTAGCTGCTTTCCAATGACTTTCACGGGGGTTTTGCATAAAACGAGCAACAAGGCCAACAACAAAGGAAAGGTCAGGACGAGTATGGGTTAAATACAAGAGTTTTCCTACAAGTTGACGGTATAAGGTAGCATCAACTTCAGAAGAAGTACAAGAGACTGAAAGTTTGACTCCAGACTAAAAGGGAGAAGGGGCTGGCTTACAGTCTTCCATGTGAAAATGATGAAGAATATCACAAGCATACTTGGACTGGGAAAGGGAAATACCCTCCTTGGATTGCAAGACTTGAAGACCGAGAAAATAGTGTAAGTGTCCTAAGTCTGTCATTTCAAATTTCTTTTTAAGGCTGGAATTCACATGGTTTATAAGGTTGGGATCACTACCAGTAGGATTAAGATCATCAACATAAATAACAAGGATGATAAGAGAGTTGCCCACTTTCTTGGTGTAGACAATATTGTGAGAATAACACCTAGAAAAGCGAGATTCTAAAAGAAAGCTATCCATTTTGGCATACCAAGCCCGAGGAGCTTGCTTGAGACCATAAATGGATTTCTTAAGTCGATATACAAGGCTAGAGTCTGTTTGGGTGAAGCCAATGGGTTGTTCCATATAGATTTCTTCATGCAAGTCCCCATGCAAGAAGGCAGATTTAACATCCATCTGATGGACTTCCCATTTTAAAGAGGCAGCAAGGGAAAGAACAAGGCGGATAGAGTTCATTTTGGCAAGAGGGGAGATGGTTTCAGTGTAGTCAATGCCTTCAACCTGTGAAAAGCCCTTAGCAACAAGACGAGCTTTATGTTTATCTACTTTCCCATCTGGTCCATACTTGGTTCTGTAAACCCATTTACATCTAACAAGTTTGCGTCCCTTTGGTAGAGGAACAAGATCCCATGTATCATTTGCCAACAATGAATGATATTCTTCATTCATAGCTGCTTCCCAATGTGGATGGCCTGAAGCTTCTGCAAAAGTGTCAGGATCATTATTTACTAGAGCTTGAGCTACTAATGAAGAGGCTCTTTCAAACTGAGAACGTGTACGTCACTGATCTGTAGGATCACCGACAAGATCACCTGCTGCATCCCGAGTAGCACGGACCCATCTTGGAAGTTGAGGATCCTGAGAAGGTGGGGGAGGATTGTCATCCTCACTTTCATCATCTGAAGAAGAAATGTTTTCAAAAGTAGAAGAGATAGGAAGAGGTGGCACATCCGCCGGACTAGGCTTGCAGGACGATTTATTTTCATCAAATTTTACATCTCTTCTAATGATAACATTTTTGGACTTAAATGGAATAAGTCTATAACCTTTTACATCTTCAGAATATCCAACAAAAGTACATTTCTCACTCTTAGGTTCTAAAGCTTTATGCTTTTCATCTGGAATATGGGCCCATGCTTCACTTCCAAAAACACGAAAGTGACTTACATCTGCTTTAATGGAACTCCAAGCTTCTTCTGGAGTGATATTCTTTAGAACCTTAGTAGGAGTGCGATTGATTATATAATTTGCACAATTAATTGCTTCGGCCCAAAAACTAAGACTGAGTCCTTCAGATTGCAGCATACAATTAGCCATTTCCTTTAAGGTGCGATTTTTCCTTTCAGCTACACCATTTTGTTGTGGAGTGTATGGAACAGTATGTTGCATTTGAATTCCATTTTCGGTGCAAAAGTTGATAAATTTGTTTTTAACATATTCTCCACCATTATCAGTTCTTAGCTTAAGAATTTGATGTCCATATTGTTTTTCAACAAAGGCTTTGAAGGCCAAAAATGTGTTAAATACTTCGCTCTTGAGTTTTAAGAAGTATACCCAAGTGCGTCTGGAGAAATCATCAATGAAAGTTGAGAAATACTTGCAGCAAGAGAATGAAGCAACAGGAAGTGGACCACATAAATCACTGTGCACAAGCTGTAAAGGGGCTAAGGCGTGCCAAGAGGCACGTTTTTCAAAACTGTCCCGATGATGTTTTCCGAGTACACATCCGGAACAAACACCATCTCTGCAAGATACCATAGGAAGACCTGTCACCATATTTTCTTTACATAGATGTTGAAGGGAGCGATAGTTTAAGTGACCAAATCACTCATGCCAAAGTTTGCTCACTTCATCATTATGAGCAACAAATACTGAGGGAAGATTTGATGACCCAAAGTTGTGAAACTTATACAACCTTGTGGAATCATCAGCAATACCAGTAGCTAGAATCTGTTTAGGATCTCTT
Organism: Pinus tabuliformis; assembly: GCA_031772625.1. Taxonomy (NCBI): domain Eukaryota; kingdom Viridiplantae; phylum Streptophyta; class Pinopsida; order Pinales; family Pinaceae; genus Pinus; species Pinus tabuliformis. Next base: position 1,619,801,887 of record CM062816.1, on the reverse strand, counting down.
AGATCCTTGATTACAACATCATGAGGTGAAAATTCAACAATTTTACCTTCACCTGAATGAGTTATCTGATATACAGATAGAAGGTTGCAGGATAAGGTTGGAACACATAATACATCATTAAACTGACCATTGTCTAGATGAACAGTTCCAGTCCCTACAACATTAAGAGATCTATCATCACCAACATATATATTTTTGGTGTTACAATCATTTAAAGAAGAAAACATGGCTTTGTTTTTGGCCATGTGATAAGAAGCTCTAGAATCAATGAGCCACTCATTAGAATGAGAAGAAGAAGATACATTTAATGCATAACCAGACTGAGATGATTGACAACGACATGCAGAAAGTGCCATTCCTGAAGATGAAGTTGAAGTTGAAGTTGAAGTTGAAGAATGCTCCACATGGATGTTATGTTTCTTCATTGTGGCTTCCAACGCTTCCATCTTCTTAAAGCATTTAGATTCTAAGTGGCCATCTCGATTACAAAAGTTACAATGTGTATCAGTCTTCTTCCATTTGTTTTTATTGGTCCTATCATTTTGCTGAAATGATCTTTCATTTTGAGGCTGAGTTTGCTTAGGACCCTTGTTTGGTTTAGGACCATTCTTCTTAGGATATGAATTCTTAGGATTCTTTGAATTTAGTTGCTGCTGGGCGGCTAACGCTTTCTTGGAAGAGTTTCCAAGATTAAGAAGACCAAGGTGTAAGAGTTTTTCTTGTTCTCTTATTAAAGAATCACAAAAAGAGTCAAAGGAAGGGGCCTTGTAGTCTTTTCCTTGACAAATGAAAGCTTCCCTTGTAGAATGGAAGGTGGAAACAAATACATAGTAGGCTGGTCCCAACTTAGTAAGGATGGAATAAATAAGGTTACTATCTTCTTTCTTAACCTTAACACCTTCCAAGAGATATCTAAGGGTCTTGAATTTGGACAAGAAATCTTCAATGCAAGAAAAATTATTAGGATCCAATGTAAGCAACTCATTTTCAAGTTGATGGGCTCTAATTTCATTTTTAATCCCAAAAAATTTAGTGATTTGTTCCAATGCTTCATGAGGAGTATCAAGTTCTGCAATATGGAATCTAAGATCAGGAGAAATAGACATCCCTATCAAACCACGTGCTTGATCTTGTCTATTTTCCCATTTTGCAGCCTTGTCTTCATCTTTTGGTTTCTTCTCTTGGCCTGTGGCTATTCTGTAGAGACCTTTACTTCTAAGTAAATCTTCCATGTGGGCTATCCATTGGAAGTAGTTAGTGCTGTCAAGAATGACTTGGCATGGACTTTCCATTTAAAAAAAAAACACTGAAGCTGAAGATGCTGAAAGTAAGTGTTCCAATGGATAGATCTCGAACAATTAGGCTGTTTTAAAAAAAACGGCTCTGAAAAAGGCTTCCGGATGAAGAAGTTATGGCTTTTTGAAAAACAATTGTTGAAGTTGCCGGCAAAGTGCGCGAATGTGCGAGAATAAAAAAAAACGCCCCCACAAAATGGAGATTTGAACCCAAGACCTCTACTCTCTTAAAATAGCTTTGAACCAATTGAGCTATACAAAAAATTTGAGAGAGAGAGAGAGAGAGAGAGGGGGGGGGGGGCCTTGGGTTGCGTGCTTGCCTTGAGAAAGATCTTTTTTCCTACAAAACAGAAACACAAAACCCAACACGAATATGCAAAGAAAAACGAACCTTACGGCTCAAAGTTAGCTTTAGCCAGAAACTAAATATTTTTCTCAATGTTTCTGATTTTCCAAGATCACACTAAGGTGCAGGGAAAAGAGCATACGCATGAGAAAAAAAACTTCATTTCTGTTTCTGATTTAACCAGATCGCACAGAGTCGCAGAGCAAAGAGCATACGCAGAAATGAAAGGTATAGATATGGTAATAAAAAAATCTAAATAAACAGAAACCGAAATAACCAGAGAGAAAATAACAGTAAACTGTAGATAAACAATGTATACCTCCAGATCTTAAAAATGACGCAGATAGGGCTACCGGAAACCTTTTCGCGTGAAACGAAAGGGGTTCCTCATTGGAACAGATGCTTCGAACTCAACAGAGTAGTCCTCTCGGCCCGAAAGCAGTCAGAAACAGTAGATCTAGGAAACGAAAGCCGCATGCAGTTCTACCGGCTTCAGATTTGGATCACCAACGGACGCGGCCCTCAAATAACTCCGATACCATGTAGGAATTTACAGGGTAAGTTCCTTAGAAAGAACACCAAAAGGACACTGCTCACAACGAGATCTCAAATCAATACACCAGTATTTTTGACGTGGTTAAAACCCTCAAAGAGGGAAACAGTCCACGACCTGAGCCAATGTGGCCACTTCAGGCAATTTATTAATCAAAGAATGAAAATTTACATAAGCTTTCTCTCATAGACGGATTACCCGAACAATGACCCTCCATGCGCTTTAAATAGAACTCATGGACCAATCGGGTGTCAAGCCATGGATCAAGTGTCGGTAATACCGAGGAGAGAGTGAACCGTCGGATCACTACATATCGTGACCGTCGGATTGTAAGTTACAAAATGTACAACGGTAAAGAAACACACTTTACCTAACTCTATACCTAACTCTATACTAGACCAAGTTGAACTTAACTATTTCCTATGTGTCGGAATATCCTAACATCAAGTAGATAAAGGTCAAGAGGGTACAGAGGATCCAATAGAAAACCAAGAGGATCAATGAAGAATGGAAATAGACCCACAAAAAACAAAAGGCGAGGAAGAAGAACAAGTAATGACGAAGCTCTTGCAGGAATGGAAGAGGCTCGATGAAAGATTTATTCCAGAGGATCAGAAACAGATGTACAAAGAATCCTTTCAAAGATATAAAGAGAAAAAAGGAATAACTGAAGATTGAAGAGTTGGGAAAATGGAGATGCAGGAAACCAAAAATCTAGGAATGAGCAGTATTGGCAAGGGAGGTAGAAAAAGAGGTAGAAGAACAATGAGTGAAACAATTCAAGAAGTTGGAGAAATGTTAGTTAATTCAGGAAGAGTTATACCTCTCTCAGAGGTATTTCAAACCCCTCCAAAACTTTTTCAATGATCATCACAAGCTGGAACATAAGAGGCCTCAACAGTAGAGGCAAACAGAGGTATTTAAATGACAGATTGAAAAAAGATAAGCCTAGCATAATGATAGTACAAGAAACAAAAATAAGTACTGAGAAAATGAGAGATATTTTGAATAGAAACAAGAATAGATATGAAATGATGGGACAGGATGCGATTGGGAGTGCGGGGGGTTTGGTAATAATTTGGAACCCTGAAGAAATACAATTAGACAATTGGATAAGCTTCCCAAGAATTCTAACAGGAACTGCAAAGATTATAGGAACAACAGAGGAGGTTATTATAACAGGTGTTTACGGACCCCATACCCAAAGAGAACGGGAAAATTTTCTGCAAAATCTAAAAGCAATGAGGAATCTAATCCCTGGAAAATAGTGGATAGTAGGAGGGGATTTCAATCTGATTAAAAGCTTAGCGGAGAAAAGAGGAGGGCTAAGGAGAATGGATATAGCTATGGAACAGTTCGGAGATATGATAAGGGAGCAGGGACTGATCGATATTCAAACTATAAATGGAAATCATACTTGGAACAACCGAAGAGGGGGAGCTAATCAAATTGCATCACGACTTGACAGGTTCTTAATTTCTGAACAAATAATGATGAAAGATGTTTTCATAGAAGCCACAATTCTACCGGTTGCAGGATCGGATCACTGGCCGATTAAGATGGAAATAGATCTCAAACAAAGACCTAATAACAAACCTTTTAGATTTGAAGCATTTTGGCTCAGAAATGAGGGGCTGATAGAGAAACTTGAAGAATGGTGGAAGAAGAGTGAACAAAAAGGGAAAAATAAAATGCATACCTTCCAACTCAAATTAAAGGAGTTGAGAGACAAAATAAAAAAGTGGAATAAAGAAGAATTTGGAAATATACTGAAAGAGAAACAATGCCTAGAGCAAAGAATGAAAGAGCTGCAACAGATGGATATACTAGAAGGTTTACAGGAAGATAGAATAAAGGAAGAAGGAATTATAATAAATCAACTAGAAGAGAGAAGGAAACAAGAAGAGATCTTATGGAGATAGAAGTCAAGGGTTCAGTGGCTTAGAGAAGGGGAAAGGAATACTAAGTTCTTCCATAAAGCAATGATACAACATAGACAAAGAAACAGAATTTTCTCCATTAAGAACCAAGAAGGTCAGTGTGTCCTCCAGCATGAGGAAATAGAGAAAGTACTTGTTAATCATTTCAAAAATTTGCTAAATGAAACTCAAGATAACAGAACAGAGGCTATAACGAAGATAAGTAAGGAGATCCCTAAACTGGTAACCAGAGAACAGAATTTTGCATTGATGAGGAAAATTACTATGGAAGAAGTGGAGGAAATAGTCAGGAATATGAAAAGGAACAAAGCCCCTGGGCCAGATGGGTACACGGTAGAATTCTACCAAGCAGGATGGCACTTCCTTGCTGAAGAAGTCCTAGAAGTGGTGGAGGAAGCTCGAATTCATCAAAGAATATGGCCAGGTATAAACTCAACCTTGTTAACCCTCATTCCTAAAACTACCCAAGCGGATCAAGCTGAAGGCTTTCGCCCTATAGCTTTATGTAATGTTATCTATAAGATAGTGGCATCAGTGGTGGCCCAGAGGCTGAAATCCATCCTCCTGAACATAATATCCCCAGAACAAACTGGGTTCGTAGAAGGAAGACAGATTCTGGATGGATTAGTGGTGGCCCAGGAAGTAATCCACACATTAAAAATGAAAAAGGAAAAAGGAATGTTGATTAAATTAGATCTGTCAAAAGCCTATGACAGATTAAATTGGAGATATTTAGAAGCCATCCTTCAAGCCTTTGGATTCTGCGACAGATGGGTGAAATGGGTCTTAAGTATGATCTCCACGCCAAATTTTTCCATCCTACTAAATGGAGCCCCATCTGCTACTTTTAATGCTTCAAGAGGTCTTCGACAGGGGGATCCCCTATCCCCCTTTCTCTTCATAATAGCAGCAGAAGGATTAGGTAGATATTTCAAAAAAGAATTAAGAGAAAGGAAAATCCAGGGTCTGAGGTTATGGGGCAATCATACTACAGTTACTCACCAACAGTTCGTGGATGACATCATGATATACTGTAAAGTATCCCTGAATGAGGTGAGAAGGATAAAGAGAATTCTAGAGGTGTTTATGAAAGGTTCAGGTATGGAGGTAAATAATGAAAAATCAACAACGTTCTTTTTTAATACAGTGGAACCCATCAAAAATCACTTAACCAGGACCTTGGGCTATAGAAAAGGGGAGCTTCCAACAAAGTATTTAGGAACTATGCTAGACTCATCATCCCTAAAAATAGGAAACTGGAGATCCATTTTGGAAAAGATCATGAAAAGACTTGAAAATTGGTCTTTCCGTACTCTGAATCTTGCTGCAAGGGTTGTATTGCTCAAATCAACCATTCAGGCGATCTCGATATATCCATTATCAGTAATGGAAACACCAAAAGGGATATGCAACAAGCTGATAGAGATATACAGAAAATTCCTATGGGGAGGGCCTAAGCAACAAAAGAAATGTGCACTCTTCTCATGGGATATCCTAACTAAACCAAAAGAAAAAGGCGGACTAGGTCTAAGGGACTTATTTGTTCTAAATCAAGTTGTAGCAGCCAAACTAAGATGGAGATGGATGCAAGGAGGAAAGGACCTGTGGAAAGAAATATGGACAACAAAATATAATATGCCATCAACTCCTGAAGAAATATTAAGGAAACAAGAAATACCAAGAGGATCAGACATATGGAACCTGACTAATCAAAGCAGAGAATTAGTAGATGGAAATATATTTTGGGAAATCAGAGGGGGCCAGAATACGAGATTTTGGGAGGAAGCGTGGCAGCAAAGGGAGAAAATGGTGAATCTACAGGGAATGCAGGATATCTACAGAACAGGGATTGACAGAGAACTCATCTTGGTCAAAGATTATTGGATAGAAGGAAGAGAAAATGAAGAATGGAGAGAATGGAAAACAATAGAAGACTGGAACAGGAATGCAACGGAGGAACAAAAAATCTTGTTTAGTAAGGAATTAGAGTCCAGGAAAATAAAAAACAGAGGAGGCAATGATATTCTACGATGGGGAAAAGAAACTAAAGGAACTTTCACTATTAGGGAAGCATATAATATAAAAATCTAGCAAGAACAGAGGGAAGAGGAGCAGAAATGGAGAAAACTTTGGAAAAATAAATGGTGGCCGAAGATAAAGATGTTCGTGTGGTTGGTAGGGAGGAAATGTATTCTAACCTGGGATCAAATCCAAAAAAGAGGATTCTCAGGCCCATCAAGATGTTGTCTCTGCAACCAAGACGGAGAAGACCAGGAACATTTACTAAATGGCTGCAGAATAGCCCAATTCCAATGGGATAAGACTAAAGATCTCTTTTCAACAATTGAACGAAATCCACAAGATATCATACAAACTCTGTGTAATTGGGGAGAAGGAAAGTTTAAAAGCTCAATGGTGAGAAGAGCCTGGAACATGGTGGCAGGATCCAATGTGTGGAATATTTGGAAAGAAAGAAATGGAATAATTTTCCAAGGGAAAATATCAAATCCGGAAGAAGTTTGGCAAAGGACCCTGAGACAAATCAGGGAATCAATCCTTGCAGAAGTTTGGACAGAGGAAGATTGGAAGACCTCTGAGGAAGAAGCAGAAATCCTAAGAAGGTTGAACTTGGAACAAGGGATGGTCTTTCAACAAAAAACAAAGCAACAACAACCTATCGCTGCCCAAACTCTTGCAGTCTTCCGAAGGCCACAGGAAGGGTTTATCAAGCTTAACTTTGACGGAGCGGCAAAGGGGAATCCAGGTCCAGCAGGATATGGAGGAATCTTTAGAAACAGTCAAGGAGATATAGAATGGATTTATGCAGAACATGGAGGAACTATGAGTAATAACGAAGCGGAATTCATGGCGGCTTATCAGGGCCTCAAAATTGCGATAAGAAATGGATATAGAAAGTTAGAGATCGAAGGTGACTCAGCCCTGGTTATAAACACCATAAAAAAATTAATACAAGGGAAACAGTGGGAGCAGGTCATCAAAAGTTGGAGAACAACGAGCATAGTCCAAGAAATTGAAGAAACATTGAAAGATATTGAATACAAGATCACCTCTCATGTCAAGCGAGAAGGAAATAAGCCTGCGGATTGCTTGGCCAATTGGGGAAGTAAGGAATTAATGGGGAAAGTGGATGACAGTTGGACAAATCAAATGGTGATGACAAGATGGGATAGTTTAAAACAACTCATAGACAACGATACCCATGAAACAACATAATTGTAATCAAAAAACCGTGAAGCTCCTGAGCGGGAAGATAAGGCAGGTGTATTCGGCAGCAAAGATAGGACAGAAGGACGGCGGCCATACCTCCCTGACCATAGTAATTAATGATAATTCAGAGCAGCAGGTACGCAATCCAAAACAAATCTCGGAAAACACCGAAGAGAGCATCATTCAAGTTACAAGGGAGAAAGGAAGTGGAGGACAAATTCATCATAAACAGAAAGGTGGCGATAAATCTATAAGGCGGAACAAGAGAAGGATGAAAGACAGCAAGAAGTTGAAGAAGGTGGCGAGGAAAGGAGAGACCTGGCAGAGGAATCAAAACCAACGTCTTAAACGAGTCAAGATGGCAGCGAGCTGGGATAAAGAAGTCCAGGCAGAGTGGGAGGATTTCGGAGACAGACAATTTGAGCGGAGCAGAATAAAAATTGAGGTCGAAAGCTCAGAAGACATGGAGATTAACCAGGACGAGGGTTTCCGGAGTAAGACTTTTGAAAAAGGACAGAGCAGCAAAAATGTTAAACGAGGCAGAACAGACGGAAGAAGGAAAGCTCGTGAACAAAGAGGTAAAGGTCGACCCCGGCAAGCAAACAACGGAGAGGAGGGAAACCAACCTCAGGGAAGGCGAAAAAGGGGAAGGAAATCTATCCATAGGATGGTTCATGAGGCAGAGTAGGCTTACAATCAAGAAACGAACGAAGACATCCGAAAAATCATTGAAGTCATGGAAAACAGAGTCCTGGAAGAACCGTCAGACCCTGAGATGGAAGAATGGAAATCCCACATGCCTGATCCAGGCAATACCAGAGGTAGACTAACCCTATACCGTCGAGCTCTTCACACTTACTGGGTCCTGAAGCACCTTTTGGCCAAGGCAATGGAACAAGTCGCTGCAGAAATGGTGGAGATGGCTCAGGAATCGATGGCAGCAAGAAAGGAGATGGCTAATGTTGAAGGTATAATGCATCAACAAAATGAATTGATTAAGGAGATTCTGGAGATGCTGAAGGAACTGGTAAAAACCAAATACAACAATGAAATAAAAAGGGGAAGCGCAGAGATTTGAGAGGCTTGTTAACTCTCTCTTTTTTATTTTTGATGCTACTGCTCTGTTTTTGGGAATTTGATTGCATGTCTCATCAACCAGTAGTGAAGATAGGTCTCTTAGTAGATCTTAGAAAGAACAGTCTCCGAAAACATTCTGATTAAAAAGGTTTAATGTTTTGTAAGTTTTTTGTGACAGTATGTAAAAAGAAAAACAGTATTGAATGCTTGATGAAGAGGAACCAACAGATCTGGTTTCCCATATGGGCAGATTGAGGTTCCTTAGTATGTATTTTTCAATTTGCTGTAGATAATAGAAATTCCTTATCTTACAAAAAAAAGTGTAGGTAAATGAGATGATCTCATTGGCTACTTTCTCACTGTGTATTTTGACAAAACTTTCAATAGTGTTTCCAATAGATTCAAAGAAATCATGTTGAAATCACTAGAGGCATAAGTTTGGGAGTCTTACCAAGGTGGCCAGAGTCCTCATGGTTTGTGGGATGAACTATGGAAACCATGGCTAGATTTAGAGTCACTCTTGACCCGAAATACAAAAACAAGGACCTTGCTCAAAAACCCTCTTTCAAGCTTAAATATCCTTGAAGTTGACAACAAAATAACCTTTATAATAGAATAATAGATCTATGTTCTACATCCAATTCTAAAAATCCAATCATTGAGGGCGAAAGAGGATGGGTTGAATCCATTAACACAACATATGACTGCACAATGAACATAAAAATGAATCTTCTCATTCATTTAAAGCGCTAGAGCTTCCAATTAATGTTCAACCATAAAGGCCTAGCCAATAAAAGCCTTCAAGGGTTGGGATCTAGAGCTTTAGTTGAGAGTATCATTAAATGAGAGGGATTTAGAGTCAAAGGATGCCCCATTTTCTTTTGGTACCTCCTCGCAATGTGATAATGAGGGAGATATAGGCATCATTCTTGATGCCACAATCCCTCTTAGAATTTTCAAAATTTAAATCCCTCCCCTCATAAGGGAGTCTCATAATCCACACTCAAATACATGTCAGCTTATAAACTATCTCCATAAGTGAAAATACAACCTTCCATGAACACACAGTGAGGCACTAAGATTTACCAAATAGGGTTTTAAAAAAATTGAGAATTTTTAGACCTTGAAATTACCACTAGCATCCAACTCTTGAATGACATGAGTATTTGGAGCCAAAGGAATCCGCTTTGGCACCAAGCCTACAATGAAGCTTTTTTCAAACAATTCACTCGTAGGCCCACACTAGTCATGAGGATTTGGGTTAGAAATCAAACACTTTTCGAGAAGTATTCTCAAGCTACATTTCCACCACCATTTCAACACTAGCATGTCTTTGGTAGCTCAGCCTAGAATCATTACTCAACCAATCATGTTGATATCTCTTAGTAGTGCTCATGGCCTCCACAAATCCATGTCAGCATCCACTGGAAGTTATATTCCATGGAGAAGGCCTTACAACTGAGGGTGCTATTGTTGTCGACCTGAATCTCTAGATCTATTTGAGCGATGTTCTCAGATCAACCTTCGATCTTGCCTTTGTAAATTTTAGACTCAACGAAGTTTTGGCAGATTCAGGAGTGATAATTCTTGAATCGAAGGTGTCAATACTAGATGTTGGGTTTCTAATTTCGTATTTTTTGGAACTCAGGGTGGGAGTGAGGTTTAGAGTTGAATTTTCAGGTGTCACAGTTTCTATGGGACATGGGGGATCCATTATTTCATGTGAAGACTTGCTTAAATTATGGTGTGAAATAATTGATGGTAGACATGTTATTTACTTGAATATACTTTATTTTCAACTATTTTATTTTGGAATTGTTTTCATGCAAAACTTAATAATAAAATATCTATACACAAATATCTAAAATCATGCATGAATACTATATCCATGTTTTATTATAATACCATGGCCCAATACCATAGCTAATCAATACCACATACCAAAAAACCATAACTCATTTCACAATAAAAAATTGAAATGTAAAACATTTTAGACATTACATATAATATTTATAACATAAAGGGAAAATTCTCCATCATATGGATAGAGAGAGAGGGACGTGGTGGAGGAGACAGAGAAGGAGAGAGGTAGGGAAGAGTGGGAGGGGGGAGAGAGGTTAGAGAAAGAGAGAGTGAAATGGAGGAGAGAGATAAAGGGAGTTACAAGAGAGAGGGATAGAAATTTATGAAGAGAGAGAGAGGAGGGAGGAAGGGGAGAGTGAGATGGAGTTGGAGGGGCATAGAGAGAGAGAGGGGGAAGAAAAAGGACATAGAAAGATACAGGTAAAGAGAGAAGGAGTGACGAGGGAGAGAGGAAAGAGGAGAGTAAGGAAGATAGAGAGAAGGAGAGAAGAGAGAGAGAGAGAGAGAGAAAGGGAAGAGAGACATCTTATATAGAGATAGAGTAGGGAGAGTGAGGGGGAGAGGGAGGGATATAGAGATAGAGTAGGAGGGTAGAAAGAGAGAGATATGGGGAGAGACATAGGGAGGTGGGAGAGAAATGGAGAGAGATGTGAAGCGGATAAGTAAATTGGTTGCAAAGGGAGAGATATTTGAAGTAGATAATTAAATCGGTTGCTCAAGAAAAAACTAACTTGCATAAATTCTAGTGGGTAGCAACCAATATAAATTCTACCAATTTACAATTTTGCTCATGCATAAGCGTTGAAAAAAAATTTAAATAATGGTTGGAAGTAACTGGAGTAAGTTTATTTTTTACATCTTGTTCCTATCCATTTTTAATGGAAAGAATTGCTTAAATTATGGTGGTAAGTAATTAAAGGTAGATATGTTGTTTACTTGAGTATAAGTTATGTCGAAGTATTTTATGTTTGGATGGATTTCTTACAAATAATTATATTAAAAAATCATTAAACCAATATCAAAAACTGATGCATGAATACCATATCCATAACTTATGGCATTTGGGCAAAGAATGTAATAAGATGTTGAAGTTTTGGTCCAATAAAATGTTTGAAAAAATATATTTTTAATGATATTGAAAGATAAATATTTATTTTTAAAAGTTAAACATTTTAATTTTCCTTGGCCAATGCTAAACTAATAGTGGACAACATAAAAATCCATTGTTGGGGTCCTCCCTTGGTAGCGACTCATAATGAAAATATAACCCTATTTAAATTTAATTAATAAGCACATAAAACTTAATACATGCAAGAAAATTACAACAAAAACATGTTTCTTAACCATGGATATCCACCCCCACTTTCCCATGGATATTATTAACATGTAAATATGTTTTTTTACAATAACATAGGCCAATAACATGGCTCATCTGTACCACATGCCAGAAAAACCACAACTCATTTCACAATAAAAATTTGAGATGTAAAATATTTTAAATAGTAAATATAAGATTTATTACATTGAACAATAAGATTGATTACATTGAACAAAAATTATCATGGAGAGAGGGAGAAATATAGTGACAAAGGTGGAGGGTAGAGAGAGGGTAGACATTAAATATAACATTGATTACATTGGAAGAAAATTCTCCATCATATGGATGGAGAGAGGGAGAGAGATAGTGACAAAGGTGGAGGGTAGAGAGAGAGAGTAGATATTGAATATAACATTGATTACCTTGAAAGAAAATTATCCATCATATGGATGGAGAGAGGGAGAGGAGGCGGGTCGAGAGAAGGAGCGTGGAGGGAGATAGTGACAAAGCTCGAGGGTAGTGGGAGAGATAGTGATGGGGAGGAGGGGGAGAGAGAGGGGGAGGTGCAAGAGAGAGGGAGAGAGAGAGTAGGTATTTGAGAGGAGAGAGGGAGGGAGAGAGAGATGGAGTTGGAGGGGGAGAGAGAGAGAGAGGGAAGAAAAATTCAATATAGAGATAGAGGAAGAGAGAGAGGGAGCGACAAGGAAGAGAGGGAGAGGGGAGAGGAGTGAATACAAAGAGGAGAGAAGAGAAGAGAGAGGAGACAAAGGGAAGAGAGAGAGGGCAATCTTAGGATCTTAGGATCTAATGGTAATGATGTATGTGGATTTACCATCTCTTCTTTATCATTTTAGTAACATAATTATATTGCCTACAATAGATTTTTATTTTCGAATTGTAAAAAATAAAATTTGGTTTTTTCACCAATGAAATTTCCATAATCATTTTATAAACAACAAAAAGAAATAAATAATTGTAAACATAAATTTTCTCAAAAATACTAATACAAATCTAGTAGAATCAAAATATCTATGCCTTTTGATGTTTGCATTATAAATGCACATTTCTAAACTATATATTTGGGAGTTAAAAAAAAACATTAATCATAGTATTGTTGATTTTTGCTTTCAACAATCACCAATAGAAAAAGTTGTAGTCTGCCTTTAACCTAATCAATCAGGATTATTTATATTATATTCTGTAAGATATATATTTCAACTTTGTTGTAAGAAAAATTGTCATAGAATAAATTAAAACCTTGACTAAATATGTTTAACTAGAAGAAGATATTTAATATGTTACCAATCCATGTCAAAGTATTCTTATAGGTATGCATGTACCCTATCTTATATGATTTAATTTGTTACTCAATGTGTTATTTAGAGTATCACGTTACTATGATAGTTTCCTCTTATGGTTTCTTCTTCATTTATTTTCTTGACTCATAACACTAGAGTATTTTATCTTGTAAGAAGGGATCAAATCATTTGAGTAGATTACAAATATTATTTTTCCAATTCCTATTCACACACAAATCAAATAGTCTATTTATGTAGCTAACCATTCCAATATTATCACAATCCACTGTGCATACTAAATATGTTTAGTACTAATGTTGTGGTATATCTCACTCCTACCACTTATTTCATAGTGGCAATAAGGAACTAGCCATTCCACAATTATCACAATCGACTAGTGCATACAAAATATGTTTAGTACTAATGTTGTGGTATATCTCACTCCTACCACTTATTTCATATTGGCAATAAGGAACTATTCTCTAAGACAATATCTTATTAACCTACATTACTAGGCGTAAGCTTATAAGAGATCATAGTGAAACCAAAAGTTTCCCATATACACTAGTGCCAATCATTATTTCTATTAGATTTATGGAGTACTAAGTGTATCCTTCCTAAGGAACAAATATAATTTTGTGAAAAATCAAGTTGAAGCATAAGTGTGGCTGGCTTGATAATTGGTACCCAATTTTTATTTTTTTTTGATTGAGGGTTTGATGCCTTGCAGTCCATAAATGAGAAATTTCAAAGGGGCATTCCAGTATAAGTTTACCTGCCAATGGAATGTTGATTTATTGGTGAGAAATCGATAGTTTCTTATGTCATAATATATACACCAGTCTCCTATAGAGGGAAGGTCCTCCCATCTTAGATTATGTAACTAGAACTAAAGTACCATGTGACTTTGATGGAACAAATCCCCCTTATTATATTTTTTTTCTTCTATGGAATTCCTAGATATTAGCTAAATATAACTTTGACATTTTTTCACTGTAGCTTTCATAAGAAACTCTAAATTCTAAAGCTTAGTTGACACAATAGAAGACTGGAAAATAACTCACTGCTCTAATAGATTGACATCACCTAGATTAACTTGGTTATAAATTCTAAATCTTAGTTGACACAATAGAAGACTGTAAAATAACTTAATGCTCTAAAAGATTGACATCACCTAGATTAACTTGGTTAGACATAACCAGATTGGATAAAGAACAACTACAGGACTATTGAATAGTAACTATGAATTCTTCATTTTCTCTTTGTTGTAGGTTTATCATCCAAGAGGATATTTTCCATATTCCAAGAATACTTCCCAATAAATTTTAACAACAATACCTCTCAGGATACTTGTATAAATATAGACACATCTAATGGCTATGATGGCATAACACCAATGATATGGGATCATATTCATTTTTATAATAGAGCCCACTAAATGCTAAGATTGAACCTCTAGCTCTTATACATTTGGCACAATTCTACAATCAATATATCATAATTTTTTTTTCCTACACTAATTCTTGTGTAATATTAATATAATTACAATTCAACACATTTTTGTCTTTGCTTCAGTAACTATTTGATGGGTAAAACAACCACCTATTTAATTTGACCGATACCCTTCTACTCATTACACAACTCCCACCCACCTATTTACTTTGACCCATAACCCTATGCTCATTACACAACTCTAACTACGTTTATTTTATTTTTTTTGCAAGCTTATGCCCTAACTTTATTTTATTTTTTTGCAATCTTATACCCTGAATTGAGAGTAACATGTTGTTTGAGGGATTGATTCTTATACGCTAGTTGATATACTTATTCCTTAGCATTTTTACTAGCACATCCATAAAGATGTATCCACTATGGTTTCTTAATGGTTTAAAGTTTATGATTATCATATCTTTTAGAATAAGTTTATTATATACTATGGGAAATAATAAATCCCGTTTATATGGTACGACTACCCTCCCTATGCTATGCCTAAAGATTTCCACAGGTGCGCATTTACCTACCTAGGTGTATGCCCATACGACCTCCACATGTAAAATTTGTTTTTAAAGTTATTTGTGAGTACTAATCTAGGGAATAGGAAGAACCACTCAATTCTTTCCTGGACCACCTCCTTCACGTGGAGCGTAGGTAATTGGTTATATCCTCAATTATTTCCAACCACTCCATGCAATTGGTTATATCCGGATTCCCAGATTCCACCTTACTTAAATTGTCTATTTTTCCCTTATCCTCGCAAATTCCCTTTCACTCTATCATGGGTAACAAAACATGGCAAGAACAACCTCACAATATTGAGCTTCTCAGAACAAACAAGGTGCATAGATGGTCCTTAGAAAAAGAAAGATTTTTATTGACCCACGGCAGAAATAGTTCTTGATATTTTAGTCTGCCGCCATGATTTGATAGCAAGGAACATCCATATATACCATATTCGCGATAAAAGGAATTACCAGGATACACACATAAAAAAACCATATACTATAAGAAATGACCCTTCAATTCTAGAACAAATACACTCTTCTAAAAGTAGAATGACATGTCCACTTCGCTAATCTAACCAAAGGAGAGGACGAGTTGTGCGAGAGAATCTTTACATTTACAAATCTTGCAAGGATATTTAAGATTAAAATCCAGAAGGACCCGTATCTACTAGAATTCCTTCAAGTGCATCAACAATCTCTGACATTGTAAAACAGAATATGCATATTTTGGTAGAGAACTATTTTAGTTACACGAGAGAGGAATTGTTGAAAAGATCATACTATGATTCGTACTAATCCCAAAAGTCAAGAAAGGGGAGAGAAAACCACAAAATAATCATAGTAGGAGGACAAAGAATTCTGGAAGTACATACCCAAAAGTGTTCCCCTTTAGGGTAGTGGAAGTTTCCCATTCCTCAAGCCTTTGCCCACTCTTCAATAAAAAGGATAAATGAACACATGAATACTCTGAATTACACAATTCTACCGAGATTGGCTAACATCCAGCTAGGAGGGGCTAAACACCTCTGGCCATGCATGGCTCAAATGCTTTCATCTAACAAATTTGTTTCGCTTTCATCTAACATCTTTGTTACTCTTGTTTTCTCATCAAACATATTGATATCGCCAATGGTCTCATCAAACATCTTTGCGACAGTTTTATAATCAAACATCTTTGGGACAGTTTTCTCATCAAACATTTTTATCATTGAACATCTCTTTTAGTCAACATTTTTGTCTGATACGGGATGGTTCCATTTTCTTCGTTTTCTGGTTCAAGTGGTTATAATTCAAGCCAAGCACAAACTATTCATTTTTTCTGGAATAATTTATACAACAAAATTTCTGATTCGATATCTCACAAGTCCACTTCTCAATAGTCCAAAGTGACTCTCTATCACAATGCAGTCAAGGAGTTGATTGTCTCGAAAAGAAAAGATTTTTATTATCTCAAGGTGAATATTTTAGCCAGGAAGAGTTGTTAGATTTACAAAAAAAAATAGAAGATCTTACTATGAATTTAGATGAAAAATAGAGTGTTTAAAAGTGTTCCGAACTTGATTCCACTATTAATTTGTAGAGATATGATTACTGCTAAAGAGTATCTTATTAAGAAGGGTCTATCAGAAAAGGATGAACCTTATATTCATGTTTTAGGTCGGTATACACTAGAGGTAGTCGTGATTCATGTACTAGGCTCAGCCTTCAACTGTTTACAGGATTTATCCATCCCGAGGGTTTCTACTTTGATCCAACATATTGATTCTACTATACTAGTTCAATCAGTGAATATGGGTTTGAAACAAGCTATATGATAAGAAAGATAACAAAAGCAAAGCCAAAGTTACTAGGAGTCATTATGCTATCAGGGTTGGCTTGGTAGAGTTATTGGTTGAAAGAAAATTGATTACTCTTAAAACAAACCTCAGCTATACGGATGTCTTACCAATTTCTAAGGTCGAAAGCTTAGAAGACATGGAGATTAACCAGGACGAGGGTTTCTGGAGTAAGACTTTTGAAAAAGGACAGAGCAACAAAAATGTTAAACGAGGCAGAACAAACGGAAGAAGGAAAGCTTGTGAACAAAGAGGTAAAGGTCGACCCCCGCAAGCAAACAACGGAGAGGAGGGAAACCAACCTCAGGGAAGGCGAAAAAGGGGAAGGAAATCTATCCATAGGATGGTTCATGAGGCAGAGTAGGCTTACAATCAAGAAACGAACGAAGACATCCGAAAAATTATTGAAGTCATGGAAAACAGAGTCCTGGAAGAACCGTTGGACCCTGAGATGGAAGAATGGAAATCCCACATGCCTGATCCAGGCAATACCAGAGGTAGACTAACGCTATACCGTCGAGCTCTTCACACTTATTGGGTCCTGAATCACCTTTTGGCCAAGGCAATGGAACAAGTTGCTGCAGAAATGGTGGAGATGGCTCAGGAATCGATGGTAGCAAGAAAGGAGATGGCTAATGTTGAAGGTATAATGCATCAACAAAATGAATAGATTAAGGAGATTCTGGAGATGCTGAAGGAACTGGTAAAAACCAAATACAACAATGAAATAAAAAGGGGAAGCGCAGAGATTTGAGAGGCTTGTTAACTCTCTCTTTTTTATTTTTGATGCTACTGCTCTGTTTTTGGGAATTTGATTGCATGTCTCATCAACCAGTAGTGAAGATAGGTCTTTTAGTAGATCTTAGAAAGAACAGTCTCTGAAAACATTCTGATTACAAAGGTTTAATGTCTTGTAAGTTTTTTGTGACAGTATGTAAAAAGAAAAACAATATTGAATGCTTGATGAAGAGGAACCAACAGATCCGGTTTCCCATATGGGCAGATTGAGGTTCCTTAGTATGTATTTTTCAGTTTGCTGTAGATAATAGAAATTCCTTAGCTTACAAAAAAAAGTGTAGGTAAATGAGATGATCTCATTGGCTACTTTCTCACTGTGTATTTTGACAAAACTTTCAATAGTGTTTCCAATAGATTCAAAGAAATCATGTTGAAATCACTAGAGGCATAAGTTTGGGAGTCTTACCAAAGTGGCCAGAGTCCTCATGGTTTGTGGGATGAACTATGGAAACCATGGCTAGATTTAGAGTCACTCTTGACCCGAAATACAAAAACAAGGACCTTGCTCAAAAACCCTCTTTCAACCTTAAATATCCTTGAAGTTGACAACAAAATAACCTTTATAATAGAATAATAGATCTATGTTCTACATCCAATTCTAAAAATCCAATCATTGAGGGCGAAAGAGGATGGGTTGAATCCATTAACACAACATATGACTGCACAATGAACATAAAAATGAATCTTCTCATTCATTTAAAGCGCTAGAGCTTCCAATTAATGTTCAACCATAAAGGCCTAGCCAATAAAAGCCTTCAAGGGTTGGGATCTAGAGCTTTAGTTGAGAGTATCATTAAATGAGAGGGATTTAGAGTCAAAGGATGCCCCATTTTCTTTTGGTACCTCCTCGCAATGTGATAATGAGGGAGATAGAGGCATCATTCTTGATGCCACAATCCCTCTTAGAATTTTTAAAATTTAAATCCCTCCCCTCATAAGGGAGTCTCATAATCCACACTCAAATACATGTCAGCTTATAAACTATCTCCATAAGTGAAAATACAACCTTCCATGAACACACAGTGAGGCACTAAGATTTACCAAATAGGGTTTTAAAAAAATTGAGAATTTTTAGACCTTGAAATTACCACTAGCATCCAACTCTTGAATGACATGAGTATTTGGAGCCAAAGGAATCTGCTTTGGCACCAAGCCTACAATGAAGCTTTTTTCAAACAATTCACTCGTAGGCCCACACTAGTCATGAGGATTTGGGTTAGAAATCAAACACTTTTCGAGAAGAATTCTCAAGCTACATTTCCACCACCATTTCAACACTAGCATGTCTTTGGTAGCTCAGCCTAGAATCATTACTCAACCAATCATGTTGATATCTCTTAGTAGTGCTCATGGCCTCCACAAATCCATGTCAGCATCCACTGGAAGTTATATTCCATGGAGAAGGCCTTACAACTGAGGGTGCTATTGTTGTCGACTTGAATCTCTAGATCTATTTGAGCAATGTTCTCAGATCAACCTTCGATCTTGCCTTTGTAAATTTTAGACTCAACGAAGTTTTGGCAGATTCAGGAGTGATAATTCTTGAATCGAAGGTGTCAATACTAGATGTTGGGTTGCTAATTTCGTATTTTTTGGAACTCAGGGTGGGAGTGAGGTTTAGAGTTGAATTTTCATGTGTCACAGTTTCTATGGGACATGGGGGATCCATTATTTCATGTGAAGACTTGCTTAAATTATGGTGCGAAATAATTGATGGTAGACATGTTATTTACTTGAATATACTTTATTTTCAACTATTTTATTTTGGAATTGTTTTCATGCAAAACTTAATAATAAAATATCTATACACAAATATCTAAAATCATGCATGAATACTATATCCATGTTTTATTATAATACCATGGCCCAATACCATAGCTAATCAATACCACATACCAAAAAACCATAACTCATTTCACAATAAAAAATTGAAATGTAAAACATTTTAGACATTACATATAATATTGATAACATAAAGGGAAAATTCTCCATCATATGGATAGATAGAGAGGGAGGTGGTGGAGGAGACAGAGAAGGAGAGAGGTAGGGAAGAGTGGGAGGGGGGAGAGAGGTTAGAGAAAGAGAGAGTGAAATGGAGGAGAGAGATAAAGGGAGTTACAAGAGAGAGGGATAGAAATTTATGAAGAGAGAGAGAGGAGGGAGGAAGGGGAGAGTGAGATGGAGTTGGAGGGGCATAGAGAGAGAGAGGGGGAAGAAAAAGGACATAGAAAGATAGAGGTAAAGAGAGAAGGAGTGACAAGGGAGAGAGGAAAGAGGAGAGTAAGGAAGATAGAGAGAAGGAGAGAAGAGAGAGAGAGAGAGAGAGAAAGGGAAGAGAGACATCTTATATAGAGATAGAGTAGGGAGAGTGAGGGGGAGAGGGAGGGATATAGAGATAGAGTAGGAGGGTAGAAAGAGAGAGATATGGGGAGAGACATAGGGAGGTGGGAGAGAAATGGAGAGAGATGTGAAGCGGATAAGTAAATTGGTTGCAAAGGGAGAGATATTTGAAGTAGATAATTAAATCGGTTGCTCAAGAAAAAACTAACTTTCATAAATTCTAGTGGGTAGCAACCAATATAAATTCTACCAATTTACAATTTTACTCATGCATAAGCGTTGAAAAAAAATATAAATAATGGTTGGAAGTAACTGGAGTAAGTTTATTTTTTACATCTTGTTCCTATCCATTTTTAATGGAAAGAATTGCTTAAATTATGGTGGTAAGTAATTAAAGGTAGATATGTTATTTACTTGATTATAAGTTATGTCGAAGTATTTTATGTTTGGATGGATTTCTTACAAATAATTATATTAAAAAATCATTAAACCAATATCAAAAACTGATTCATGAATACCATATCCATAACTTATGGCATTTGGGCAAAGGATGTAATAAGATGTTGAAGTTTTGGTCCAATAAAATGTTTGAAAAAATATATTTTTAATGATATTGAAAGATAAATATTTATTTTTAAAAGTTAAACATTTTAATTTTCCTTGGCCAATGCTAAACTAATAGTGGACAACATAAAAATCCATTGTTAGGGTCCTCCCTTGGTAGCGACTCATAATGAAAATATAACCCTATTTAAATTTAATTAATAAGCACATAAAACTTAATACATGCAAGAAAATTACAACAAAAACATGTTTCTTAACGATGGATATCCACCCCCACTTTCCCATGGATATTATTAACATGTAAATATGTTTTTTTACAATAACATGGGCCAATACCGTGGCTCATCTGTACCACATGCCAGAAAAACCACAACTCATTTCACAATAAAAATTTGAGATGTAAAATATTTTAAATAGTAAATATAAGATTTATTACATTGAACAATAAGATTGATTACATTGAACAAAAATTATCATGGAGAGAGGGAGAAATATAGTGACAAAGGTGGAGGGTAGAGAGAGGGTAGACATTAAATATAACATTGATTACATTGGAAGAAAATTCTCCATCATATGGATGGAGAGAGGGAGAGAGATAGTGACAAAGGTGGAGGGTAGAGAGAGAGAGTAGATATTGAATATAACATTGATTACCTTGAAAGAAAATTATCCATCATATGGATGGAGAGAGGGAGAGGGGGAGGGTGGAGAGAAGGAGCGTGGAGGGAGATAGTGACAAAGCTCGAGGGTAGTGGGAGAGATAGTGATGGGGAGGAGGGGGAGATAGAGGGGGAGGTGCAAGAGAGAGGGAGAGAGAGAGTAGGTATTTGAGAGGAGAGAGGGAGGGAGAGAGAGATGGAGTTGGAGGGGGAGAGAGAGAGAGAGGGAAGAAAAATTCAATATAGAGTTAGAGGCAGAGAGAGAGGGAGCGACAAGGAAGAGAGGGAGAGGGGAGAGGAGTGAATACAAAGAGGAGAGAAGAGAAGAGAGAGGAGACAAAGGGAAGAGAGAGAGGGTAATCTTAGGATCTTAGGATCTAATGGTAATGATGTATGTGGATTTACCATCTCTTCTTTATCATTTTAGTAACATAATTATATTGCCTACAATAGATTTTTATTTTCGAATTGTAAAAAATAAAATTTGGTTTTTTCACCAATGAAATTTCCATAATCATTTTATAAACAACAAAAAGAAATAAATAATTGTAAACATAAATTTTCTCAAAAATACTAATACAAATCTAGTAGAATCAAAATATCTATGCCTTTTGATGTTTGCACTATAAATGCACATTTGTAAACTATATATTTGGGAGTTAAAAAAACATTAATCATAGTATTGTTGATTTTTACTTTCAACAATCACCAATAGAAAAAGTTGTAGGCTGCCTTTAACTTAATCAATCACGATTCTTTATATTATATTCTCTAAGATATATATTTCAACTTTGTTGTAAGAAAAATTGTCATAGAATAAATTAAAACCTTGACTAAATATGTTTAACTAGAAGAAGATATTTAATATGTTACCAATCCATGTCAAAGTATTCTTATAGGTATGCATGTACCCTATCTTATCTGATTTAATTTGTTACTCAATGTGTTATTTAGAGTATCACGTTACTATGATAGTTTCCTCTTATGGTTTCTTCTTCATTTATTTTCTTGACTCATAACACTAGAGTATTTTATCTTGTAAGAAGGAATCAAATCATTTGAGTAGATTACAAATATTATTTTTCCAATTCCTATTCACACACAAATCAAATAGTCTATTTATGTAGCCAACCATTCCAATATTATCACAATCCACTGTGCATACTAAATATGTTTAGTACTAATGTTGTGGTATATCTCACTCCTACCACTTATTTCATAGTGGCAATAAGGAACTAGCCATTCCACAATTATCACAATCGACTAGTGCATACAAAATATGTTTAGTACTAATGTTGTGGTATATCTCACTCCTACCACTTATTTCATATTGGCAATAAGGAACTATTCTCTAAGACAATATCTTATTAACCTACATTACTAGGCGTAAGCTTATAAGAGATCATAGTGAAACCAAAAGTTTCCCATATACACTAGTGCCAATCATTATTTCTATTAGATTTATGGAGTACTAAGTGTATCCTTCCTAAGGAACAAATATAATTTTGTGAAAAATCAAGTTGAAGCATAAGTGTGGCTGGCTTGATAATTGGTACCCAATTTTTTTTTTTTTTTTATTGAGGGTTTGATGCCTTGCAGTCCATAAATGAGAAATTTCAAAGGGGCATTCCAGTATAAGTTTACCTGCCAATGGAATGTTGATTTATTGGTGAGAAATCGATAGTTTCTTATGTCATAATATATACACCGGTCTCCTATAGAGGGAAGGTCCTCCCATCTTAGATTATGTAACTAGAACTAAAGTACCATGTGACTTTGATGGAACAAATCCCCCTTATTATATGTTTTTTCTTCTATGGAATTCCTAGATATTAGCTAAATATAACTTTGACATTTTTTCACTGTAGCTTTCATAAGAAACTCTAAATTCTAAAGCTTAGTTGACACAATAGAAGACTGGAAAATAACTCACTGCTCTAATAGATTGACATCACCTAGATTAACTTGGTTATAAATTCTAAATCTTAGTTGACACAATAGAAGACTGTAAAATAACTTAATGCTCTAAAAGATTGACATCACCTAGATTAACTTGGTTAGACATAACCAGATTGGATAAAGAACAACTACAGGACTGTTGAATAGTAACTATGAATTCTTCATTTTCTCTTTGTTGTAGGTTTATCATCCAAGAGGATATTTTCCATATTCCAAGAATACTTCCCAATAAATTTTAACAACAATACCTCTCAGGATACTTGTATAAATATAGACACATCTAATGGCTATGATGGCATAACACCAATGATATGGGATCATATTCATTTTTATAATAGAGCCCACTAAATGCTAAGATTGAACCTCTAGCTCTTATACATTTGGCACAATTCTACAATCAATATATCATAATTTTTTTTTCCTACACTAATTCTTGTGTAATATTAATATAATTACAATTCAACACATTTTTGTCTTTGCTTCAGTAACTATTTGATAGGTAAAACAACCACCTATTTAATTTGACCGATACCCTTCTACTCATTACACAACTCCCACCCACCTATTTACTTTGACCCATAACCCTATGCTCATTACACAACTCTAACTACGTTTATTTTATTTTTTTTGCAAGCTTATGCCCTAACTTTATTTTATTTTTTTGCAATCTTATACCCTGAATTGAGAGTAACATGTTGTTTGAGGGATTGATTCTTATACGCTAGTTGATATACTTATTCCTTAGCATTTTTACTAGCACATCCATAAAGATGTATCCACTATGGTTTCTTAATGGTTTAAAGTTTATGATTATCATATCTTTTAGAATAAGTTTATTATATACTATGGGAAATAATAAATCCCGTTTATATGGTACGACTACCCTCCCTATGCTATGCCTAAAGATTTCCACAGGTGCGCATTTACCTACCTAGGTGTATGCCCATACGACCTCCACATGTAAAATTTGTTTTTAAAGTTATTTGTGAGTACTAATCTAGGGAATAGGAAGAACCACTCAATTCTTTCCTGGACCACCTCCTTCACGTGGAGCATAGGTAATTGGTTATATCCTCAATTATTTCCAACCACTCCATGCAATTGGTTATATCCGGATTCCCAGATTCCACCTTACTTAAATTGTCTCTTTTTCCCTTATCCTCGCAAATTCCCTTTCACTCTATCATGGGTAACAAAACATGGCAAGAACAACCTCACAATATTGAGCTTCTCAGAACAAACAAGGTGCATAGTTGGTCCTTAGAAAAAGAAAGATTTTTATTGACCCACGGCAAAAATAGTTCTTGATATTTTAGTCTGCCGCCATGATTTGATAGCAAGGAACATCCATATATACCATATTCGCGATAAAAGGAATTACCAGGATACACACATAAAAAAACCTTATACTATAAGAAATGACCCTTCAATTCTAGAACAAATACACTTCGCTAATCTAACCAAAGGAGAGGATGAGTTGTGCGAAAGAATCTTGACATTTACGAATCTTGCAAGGATATGATTAAAATCTAGAAGGACCCGTATCTACTAGAATTCCTTCAAGTGCATCAACAATCTCTGACATTGTAAAACAGAATATGCATATTTTGGTAGAGAACTATTTTAGTTACACGAGAGAGGAATTGTTGAAAAGATCATACTATGATTCGTACTAATCCCAAAAGTCAAGAAAGGGGAGAGAAAACCACAAAATAATCATAGTAGGAGGACAAAGAATTCTGGAAGTACATACCCAAAAGTGTTCCCCTTTAGGGTAGTGGAAGTTTCCCATTCCTCAAGCCTTTGCCCACTCTTCAATAAAAAGGATAAATGAACACATGAATACTCTGAATTACACAATTCTACCGAGATTGGCTAACATCCAGCTAGGAGGGGCTAAACACCTCTGGCCATGCATGGCTCAAATGCTTTCATCTAACAAATTTGTTTCGCTTTCATCTAACATCTTTGTTACTCTTGTTTTCTCATCAAACATATTGATATCGCCAATGGTCTAATCAAACATCTTTGCGACAGTTTTATAATCAAACATCTTTGGGACAGTTTTCTCATCAAACATTTTTATCATTGAACATCTCTTTTAGTCAACATTTTTGTCTGATACGGGATGGTTCCATTTTCTTCATTTTCTGGTTCAAGTGGTTATAATTCAAGCCAAGCACAAACTATTCATTTTTTCTGGAATAATTTATACAACAAAATTTCTGATTCGATATCTCACAAGTCCACTTCTCAATAGTCCAAAGTGACTCTCTATCACAATGCAGTCAAGGAGTTGATTGTCTCGAAAAGAAAAGATTTTTATTATCTCAAGGTGAATATTTTAGCCAGGAAGAGTTGTTAGATTTACAAAAAAAAAAAGAAGATCTTACTATGAATTTAGATGAAAAATAGAGTGTTTAAAAGTGTTCCGAACTTGATTCCACTATTAATTTATAGAGATATGATTACTGCTAAAGAGTATCTTATTAAGAAGGGTCTATCAGAAAAGGATGAACCTTATATTCATGTTTTAGGTCGGTATACACTAGAGGTAGTCATGATTCATGTACTAGGCTCAGCCTTCAACTGTTTACAGGATTTATCCATCCCGAGGGTTTCTACTTTGATCCAACATATTGATTCTACTGTACTAGTTCAATCAGTGAATATGGGTTTGAAACAAGCTATATGATAAGAAAGATAACAAAAGCAAAGCCAAAGTTACTAGGAGTCATTATGCTATCAAGGTTGGCTTGGTAGAGTTATTGGTTGAAAGAAAATTGATTACTCTTAAAACAAACCTTAGCTATACGGATGTCTTATCAATTTCTAAGGTCGAAAGCTCAGAAGACATGGAGATTAACCAGGACGAGGGTTTCTGGAGTAAGACTTTTGAAAAAGGACAGAGCAACAAAAATGTTAAATGAGGCAGAACAAACGGAAGAAGGAAAGCTTGTGAACAAAGAGGTAAAGGTCGACCCCCGCAAGCAAACAACGGAGAGGAGGGAAACCAACCTCAGGGAAGGCGAAAAAGGGGAAGGAAATCTATCCATAGGATGGTTCATGAGGCAGAGTAGGCTTACAATTAAGAAACGAAGGAAGACATCCGAAAAATCATTGAAGTCATGGAAAACAGAGTCCTGGAAGAACCGTTGGACCCTGAGATGGAAGAATGGAAATCCCACATGCCTGATCCAGGCAATACCAGAGGTAGACTAACGCTATATCGTCGAGCTCTTCACACTTATTGGGTCCTGAATCACCTTTTGGCCAAGGCAATGGAACAAGTTGCTGCAGAAATGGTGGAGATGGCTCAGGAATCGATGGCAGCAAGAAAGGAGATGGCTAATGTTGAAGGTATAATGCATCAACAAAATGAATAGATTAAGGAGATTCTGGAGATGCTGAAGGAACTGGTAAAAACCAAATACAGCAATGAAATAAAAAGGGGAAGCGCAGAGATTTGAGAGGCTTGTTAACTATCTCTTTTTTAGTTTTGATGCTACTGCTCTGTTTTTGGGAATTTGATTGCATGTCTCATCAACCAGTAGTGAAGATAGGTCTCTTACTAGATCTTAGAAAGAACAGTCTTCGAAAACATTCTGATTAAAAAGGTTTAATGTTTTGTAAGTTTTTTGTGACAGTATGTAAAAAGAAAAACAGTATTGAATGCTTGATGAAGAGGAACCAACAGATCCGGTTTCCCATATGGGCAGATTGAGGTTCCTTAGTATGTATTTTTCAGTTTGCTGTAGATAATAGAAATTCCTTAGCTTACAAAAAAAAGTGTAGGTAAATGAGATGATCTCATTGGCTACTTTCTCACTGTGTATTTTGACAAAACTTTCAATAGTGTTTCCAATAGATTCAAAGAAATCATGTTGAAATCACTAGAGGCATAAGTTTGGGAGTCTTACCAAAGTGGCCAGAGTCCTCATGGTTTGTGGGATGAACTATGGAAACCATGGCTAGATTTAGAGTCACTCTTGACCCGAAATACAAAAACAAGGACCTTGCTCAAAAACCCTCTTTCAACCTTAAATATCCTTGAATTTGACAACAAAATAACCTTTATAATAGAATAATAGATCTATGTTCTACATCCAATTCTAAAAATCCAATCATTGAGGGCGAAAGAGGATGGGTTGAATCCATTAACACAACATATGACTGCACAATGAACATAAAAATGAATCTTCTCATTCATTTAAAGTGCTAGAGCTTCCAATTAATGTTCAACCATAAAGGCCTAGCCAATAAAAGCCTTCAAGGGTTGGGATCTAGAGCTTTAGTTGAGAGTATCATTAAATGAGAGGGATTTAGAGTCAAAGGATGCCCCATTTTCTTTTGGTACCTCCTCGCAATGTGATAATGAGGGAGATAGAGGCATCATTCTTGATGCCACAATCCCTCTTAGAATTTTTAAAATTTAAATCCCTCCCCTCATAAGGGAGTCTCATAATCCACACTCAAATACATGTCAGCTTATAAACTATCTCCATAAGTGAAAATACAACCTTCCATGAACACACAGTGAGGCACTAAGATTTACCAAATAGGGTTTTAAAAAAATTGAGAATTTTTAGACCTTGAAATTACCACTAGCACCCAACTCTTGAATGACATGAGTATTTGGAGCCAAAGGAATCTGCTTTGGCACCAAGCCTACAATGAAGCTTTTTTCAAACAATTCACTCGTAGGCCCACACTAGTCATGAGGATTTGGGTTAGAAATCAAACACTTTTCGAGAAGAATTCTCAAGCTACATTTCCACCACCATTTCAACACTAGCATGTCTTTGGTAGCTCAGCCTAGAATCATTACTCAACCAATCATGTTGATATCTCTTAGTAGTGCTCATGGCCTCCACAAATCCATGTCAGCATCCACTGGAAGTTATATTCCATGGAGAAGGCCTTACAACTGAGGGTGCTATTGTTGTCGACTTGAATCTCTAGATCTATTTGAGCGATGTTCTCAGATAGACCTTCGATCTTGCCTTTGTAAATTTTAGACTCAACGAAGTTTTGGCAGATTCAGGAGTGATAATTCTTGAATCGAAGGTGTCAATACTAGATGTTGGGTTGCTAATTTCGTATTTTTTGGAACTCAGGGTGGGAGTGAGGTTTAGAGTTGAATTTTCATGTGTCACAATTTCTATGGGACATGGGGGATCCATTATTTCATGTGAAGACTTGCTTAAATTATGGTGCGAAATAATTGATGGTAGACATGTTATTTACTTGAATATACTTTATTTTCAACTATTTTATTTTGGAATTGTTTTCATGCAAAACTTAATAATAAAATATCTATACACAAATATCTAAAATCATGCATGAATACTATATCCATGTTTTATTATAATACCATGGCCCAATACCATAGCTAATCAATACCACATACCAAAAAACCATAACTCATTTCACAATAAAAAATTGAAATGTAAAACATTTTAGACATTACATATAATATTGATAACATAAAGGGAAAATTCTCCATCATATGGATAGAGAGAGAGGGAGGTGGTGGAGGAGACAGAGAAGGAGAGAGGTAGGGAAGAGTGGGAGGGGGGAGAGAGGTTAGAGAAAGAGAGAGTGAAATGGAGGAGAGAGATAAAGGGAGTTACAAGAGAGAGGGATAGAAATTTATGAAGAGAGAGAGAGGAGGGAGGAAGGGGAGAGTGAGATGGAGTTGGAGGGGCATAGAGAGAGAGAGGGGGAAGAAAAAGGACATAGAAAGATAGAGGTAAAGAGAGAAGGAGTGACAAGGGAGAGAGGAAAGAGGAGAGTAAGGAAGATAGAGAGAAGGAGAGAAGAGAGAGAGAGAGAGAGAGAAAGGGAAGAGAGACATCTTATATAGAGATAGAGTAGGGAGAGTGAGGGGGAGAGGGAGGGATATAGAGATAGAGTAGGAGGGTAGAAAGAGAGAGATATGGGGAGAGACATAGGGAGGTGGGAGAGAAATGGAGAGAGATGTGAAGCGGATAAGTAAATTGGTTGCAAAGGGAGAGATATTTGAAGTAGATAATTAAATCGGTTGCTCAAGAAAAAACTAACTTGCATAAATTCTAGTGGGTAGCAACCAATATAAATTCTACCAATTTACAATTTTACTCATGCATAAGCGTTGAAAAAAAATATAAATAATGGTTGGAAGTAACTGGAGTAAGTTTATTTTTTACAGCTTGTTCCTATCCATTTTTAATGGAAATAATTGCTTAAATTATGGTGGTAAGTAATTAAAGGTAGATATGTTATTTACTTGAGTATAAGTTATGTCGAAGTATTTTATGTTTGGATGGATTTCTTACAAATAATTATATTAAAAAATCATTAAACCAATATCAAAAACTGATGCATGAATACCATATCCATAACTTATGGCATTTGGGCAAAGGATGTAATAAGATGTTGAAGTTTTGGTCCAATAAAATGTTTGAAAAAATATATTTTTAATGATATTGAAAGATAAATATTTATTTTTAAAAGTTAAACATTTTAATTTTCCTTGGCCAATGCTAAACTAATAGTGGACAACATAAAAATCCATTGTTAGGGTCCTCCCTTGGTAGCGACTCATAATGAAAATATAACCCTATTTAAATTTAATTAATAAGCACATAAAACTTAATACATGCAAGAAAATTACAACAAAAACATCTTTCTTAACCATGGATATCCACCCCCACTTTCCCATGGATATTATTAACATGTAAATATGTTTTTTTACAATAACATGGGCCAATAGCATGGCTCATCTGTACCACATGCCAGAAAAACCACAACTCATTTCACAATAAAAATTTGAGATGTAAAATATTTTAAATAGTAAATATAAGATTTATTACATTGAACAATAAGATTGATTACATTGAACAAAAATTATCATGGAGAGAGGAAGAAATATAGTGACAAAGGTGGAGGGTAGAGAGAGGGTAGACATTAAATATAACATTGATTACATTGGAAGAAAATTCTCCATCATATGGATGGAGAGAGGGAGAGAGATAGTGACAAAGGTGGAGGGTAGAGAGAGAGAGTAGATATTGAATATAACATTGATTACCTTGAAAGAAAATTATCCATCATATGGATGGAGAGAGGGAGAGGGGGAGGGTGGAGAGAAGGAGCGTGGAGGGAGATAGTGACAAAGCTCAAGGGTAGTGGGAGAGATAGTGATGGGGAGGAGGGGGAGAGAGAGGGGGAGGTGCAAGAGAGAGGGAGAGAGAGAGTAGGTATTTGAGAGGAGAGAGGGAGGGATAGAGAGATGGAGTTGGAGGGGGAGAGAGAGAGAGAGGGAAGAAAAATTCAATATAGAGATAGAGGCAGAGAGAGAGGGAGCGACAAGGAAGAGAGGGAGAGGGGAGAGGAGTGAATACAAAGAGGAGAGAAGAGAAGAGAGAGGAGACAAAGGGAAGAGAGAGAGGGTAATCTTAGGATCTTAGGATCTAATGGTAATGATGTATGTGGATTTACCATCTCTTCTTTATCATTTTAGTAACATAATTATATTGCCTACAATAGATATCTATTTTCGAATTGTAAAAAATAAAATTTGGTTTTTTCACCAATGAAATTTCCATAATCATTTTATAAACAACAAAAAGAAATAAATAATTGTAAACATAAATTTTCTCAAAAATACTAATACAAATCTAGTAGAATCAAAATATCTATGCCTTTTGATGTTTGCATTATAAATGCACATTTCTAAACTATATATTTGGGAGTTAAAAAAAAACATTAATCATAGTATTGTTGATTTTTGCTTTCAACAATCACCAATAGAAAAAGTTGTAGTCTGCCTTTAACTTAATAAATCAGGATTATTTATATTATATTCTCTAAGATATATATTTCAACTTTGTTGTAAGAAAAATTTTCATAGAATAAATTAAAACCTTGACTAAATATGTTTAACTAGAAGAAGATATTTAATATGTTACCAATCCATGTCAAAGTATTCTTATAGGTATGCATGTACCCTATCTTATCTGATTTAATTTGTTACTCAATGTGTTATTTAGAGTATCACGTTACTATGATAGTTTCCTCTTATGGTTTCTTCTTCATTTATTTTCTTGACTCATAACACTAGAGTATTTTATCTTGTAAGAAGGGATCAAATCATTTGAGTAGATTACAAATATTATTTTTCCAATTCCTATTCACACACAAATCAAATAGTCTATTTATGTAGCCAACCATTCCAATATTGTCACAATCCACTGTGCATACTAAATATTTTTAGTACTAATGTTGTGGTATATCTCACTCCTACCACTTATTTCATAGTGGCAATAAGGAACTAGCCATTCCACAATTATCACAATCGACTAGTGCATACAAAATATGTTTAGTACTAATGTTGTGGTATATCTCACTCCTACCACTTATTTCATATTGGCAATAAGGAACTATTCTCTAAGAAAATATCTTATTAACCTACATTACTAGGCATAAGCTTATAAGAGATCATAGTGAAACCAAAAGTTTCCCATATACACTAGTGCCAATCATTATTTCTATTAGATTTATGGAGTACTAAGTGTATCCTTCCTAAGGAACAAATATAATTTTGTGAAAAATCAAGTTGAAGCATAAGTGTGGCTGGCTTGATAATTGGTACCCAATTTTTATTTTTATTTTATTGAGGGTTTGATGCCTTGCAGTCCATATATGAGAAATTTCAAAGGGGCATTCCAGTATAAGTTTACCTGCCAATGGAATGTTGATTTATTGGTGAGAAATCGATAGTTTCTTATGTCATAATATATACACCGGTCTCCTATAGAGGGAAGGTCCTCCCATCTTAGATTATGTAACTAGAACTAAAGTACCATGTGACTTTGATGGAACAAATCCCCCTTATTATATTTTTTTTCTTCTATGGAATTCCTAGATATTAGCTAAATATAACTTTGACATTTTTTCACTGTAGCTTTCATAAGAAACTCTAAATTCTAAAGCTTAGTTGACACAATAGAAGACTGGAAAATAACTCACTGCTCTAATAGATTGACATCACCTAGATTAACTTGGTTATAAATTCTAAATCTTAGTTGACACAATAGAAGACTGTAAAATAACTTAATGCTCTAAAAGATTGACATCACCTAGATTAACTTGGTTAGACATAACCAGATTGGATAAAGAACAACTACAGGACTGTTGAATAGTAACTATGAATTCTTCATTTTCTCTTTGTTGTAGGTTTATCATCCAAGAGGATATTTTCCATATTCCAAGAATACTTCCCAATAAATTTTAACAACAATACCTCTCAGGATACTTGTATAAATATAGACACATCTAATGGCTATGATGGCATAACACCAATGATATGGGATCATATTCATTTTTATAATAGAGCCCACTAAATGCTAAGATTGAACCTCTAGCTCTTATACATTTGGCACAATTCTACAATCAATATATCATAATTTTTTTTTCCTACACTAATTCTTGTGTAATATTAATATAATTACAATTCAACACATTTTTGTCTTTGCTTCAGTAACCATTTGATGGGTAAAACAACCACCTATTTAATTTGACCGATACCCTTCTACTCATTACACAACTCCCACCCACCTATTTACTTTGACCCATAACCCTATGCTCATTACACAACTCTAACTACGTTTATTTTATTTTTTTTTCAAGCTTATGCCCTAACTTTATTTTATTTTTTTGCAATCTTATACCCTGAATTGAGAGTAACATGTTGTTTGAGGGATTGATTCTTATACGCTAGTTGATATACTTATTCCTTAGCATTTTTACTAGCACATCCATAAATATGTATCCACTATGGTTTCTTAATGGTTTAAAGTTTATGATTATCATATCTTTTAGAATAAGTTTATTATATACTATGGGAAATAATAAATCCCATTTATATGGTACGACTACCCTCCCTATGCTATGCCTAAAGATTTCCACAGGTGCGCATTTACCTACCTAGGTGTATGCCCATACGACCTCCACATGTAAAATTTGTTTTTAAAGTTATTTGTGAGTACTCATCTAGGGAATAGGAAGAACCACTCAATTCTTTCCTGGACCACCTCCTTCACGTGGAGCGTAGGTAATTGGTTATATCCTCAATTATTTCCAACCACTCCATGCAATTGGTTATATCCGGATTCCCAGATTCCACCTTACTTAAATTGTCTCTTTTTCCCTTATCCTCGCAAATTCCCTTTCACTCTATCATGGGTAACAAAACATGGCAAGAACAACCTCACAATATTGAGCTTCTCAGAACAAACAAGGTGCATAGTTGGTCCTTAGAAAAAGAAAGATTTTTATTGACCCACCGCAAAAATAGTTCTTGATATTTTAGTCTGCCGCCATGATTTGATAGCAAGGAACATCCATATATACCATATTCGCGATAAAAGGAATTACCAGGATACACACATAAGAAAACCATATACTATAAGAAATGACCCTTCAATTCTAGAACAAATACACTCTTCTAAAAGTAGAATGACATGTCCACTTCGCTAATCTAACCAAAGGAGAGGACGAGTTGTGTGAGAGAATCTTTACATTTACAAATCTTGCAAGGATATTTAAGATTAAAATCCAGAAGGACCCGTATCTACTAGAATTCCTTCAAGTGCATCAACAATCTCCGACATTGTAAAACAGAATATGCATATTTTGGTAGAGAACTATTTTAGTTACACGAGAGAGGAATTGTTGAAAAGATCATACTATGATTCGTACTAATCCCAAAAGTCAAGAAAGGGGAGAGAAAACCACAAAATAATCATAGTAGGAGGACAAATAATTCTGGAAGTACATACCCAAAAGTGTTCCCCTTTAGGGTAGTGGAAATTTCCCATTCCTCAAGCCTTTGCCCACTCTTCAATAAAAAGGATAAATGAACACATGAATACTCTGAATTACACAATTCTACCGAGATTGGCTAACATCCAGCTAGGAGGGGCTAAACACCTCTGGCCATGCATGGCTCAAATGCTTTCATCTAACAAATTTGTTTCGCTTTCATCTAACATCTTTGTTACTCTTGTTTTCTCATCAAACATATTGATATCGCCAATGGTCTCATCAAACATCTTTGTGACAGTTTTATAATCAAACATCTTTGGGACAGTTTTCTCATCAAACATTTTTATCATTGAACATCTCTTTTAGTCAACATTTTTGTCTGATACGGGATGGTTCCATTTTCTTCGTTTTCTGGTTCAAGTGGTTATAATTCAAGCCAAGCACAAACTATTCATTTTTTCTGGAATAATTTATACAACAAAATTTCTGATTCGATATCTCACAAGTCCACTTCTCAATAGTCCAAAGTGACTCTCTATCACAATGTAGTCAAGGAGTTGATTGTCTCGAAAAGAAAAGATTTTTATTATCTCAAGGTGAATATTTTAGCCAGGAAGAGTTGTTAGATTTACAAAAAAAAATAGAAGATCTTACTATGAATTTAGATGAAAAATAGAGTGTTTAAAAGTGTTCCGAACTTGATTCCACTATTAATTTGTAGAGATATGATTACTGCTAAAGAGTATCTTATTAAGAAGGGTCTATCAGAAAAGGATGAACCTTATATTCATGTTTTAGGTCGGTATACACTAGAGGTAGTCGTGATTCATGTACTAGGCTCAGCCTTCAACTGTTTACAGGATTTATCCATCCCGAGGGTTTCTACTTTGATCCAACATATTGATTCTACTGTACTAGTTCAATCAGTGAATATGGGTTTGAAACAAGCTATATGATAAGAAAGATAACAAAAGCAAAGCCAAAGTTACTAGGAGTCATTATGCTATCAGGGTTGGCTTGGTAGAGTTATTGGTTGAAAGAAAATTGATTACTCTTAAAACAAACCTCAGCTATACGGATGTCTTACCAATTTCTAAGAATAAGGGTTATATGAAAACCAATTTTTACACTATGTTCAATTTTGACTTAAGTCTCCTTCCGATTAAGCTAAATATTCCCATGGTTTGCGAGTGGTTACCTTGGAAATCTAAGGTAGATGTACCTTCAACTTTAGTAGATATGGAAGGTGGTTACTTGAGCGCACTCACCGGAGAATTCTATAATAGCTTTCATTTATTAACTTCTCGTAACTATAGGAATTTCTATATAAAGTTACGTTCTCCACAACAAATGTGCACTGTCTTAAATAGACTGCAGTCTCAAGACTTTGAGATCAACCGTAATGTATTGAAGTTCATTAAGGAAAATCGTGATACCTTAGAAGAGGTGGGTATTCTTATTAATAGAATTCTAGCTAAGGTTAATCTACTAGAGGCATCTCACGTCTTAAGCTTCAGTTACTTCCAGAACAACGACCAAGGAATTCAGGAGGTGTGTAGTTATAACGTGTTGTTAATGGAATTAGTGACGCGGTCGCAGCGAGCTCGTTATGAAGATTTTGTATTAACTCTTGCGAGTGCGTACCAAGGTTATAGATTTTATCTGCCTGCGTTCATGGACTTCCGGGGTAGAATCTACCGCGCAGGTGTATTTCATTTTCACGAAAGTGATTTGGCTCGAAGTTTGATTGTATTTGCATCTGATGCTAAAGCACAAGAATTAGAACTAGAGATTTCTCTCAGAATGCAATTAGCATGTGCTGCAGCCTTTAAGTATCAGAAATTTGTATTTATAGGTCAATCTTATAGCTGGTATCTAAATCACCGTGAAGAAATGATTGAATCAAACCATAGTTTAATTCACTTTACACAACAAGCTAGTGATCCATTTCAGTTTACATCAAATGTTATGTTTAATTAAAGAGTTAGTGATATCGAAAGACTTCGTGGTTTTAATAGTGTTCCAGTTACTCAAGATGCTGTTTGGTATACGACCAAAGTCCCACATTGACTAGAGGTGGGGAGGATCATGGATATATAAGGATGGACAAATATCTCCATTGGTATGAGGCCTTTTGGGGTAAGTCCAAAAGCAAATCCATGAGGGCTTAGGCCCAAAGTGGACAATACCATACCATTGTGGAGATATGTGGTGTCTAGAGTCCTTACAAGTGGTATCAGAGCCATGCCCCGAAGTTATCCAAGTGGATGAATCCTCGGAATACCGAACGAAGGTGGTGGGCCCCGGTAATATCATGATGGGATCCGTGGATGAGCTCGATTAGACAGGCGGTGTGCTCCGGATTCTTCCTGGACGTGTCCTGGTCCCAACACAGTGAAGAGGAGTTGACCTGGGATAGAGCAAGCTCTCGAGGCAGGTGGTGCTCCATGTAAGGCATGTGCTTCCAACGCATTGGAGTGGAGAATCCTAGTTGGTAGAGAGTGGACGGATGGATAATCGTTTGAGGGGAGGCTCGATGGTCCTTTGTTCGAGGGGAGGATTGTTGGGTATACGACCAAAGTCCCACATTGACTAGAGGTGGGGAGGATCATGGATATATAAGGATGGAAAAATATCTCCATTGGTATGAGGCCTTTTGGGGTAAGTCCAAAAGCAAATCCATGAGGGCTTAGGCCCAAAGTGGACAATATCATACCATTTTGGAGATATGTGGTGTCCAGAGTCCTTACAGATGCATCAGCTAGTGCTTATCAAATCATGAGTTACCCATTTTCTGAATGAAGAAATGGGTAAGCTAACAAATCTTCTTCTGTCTCATGACAAGGAAATCCAAGATGTTTATTTGTATTTGAGAGAGATGTTTATTTGTATTTGAGAGAGGAACTTCTGGTGTTCTTGCATTCAAGATTGGATACTCAGGAGTATGTGATCATCGAATCTCGGTTAACGAGAAAGCTTGTAAAATGACTCTTTATGCCATTGATCTATGGGAAGAGTGTTATAACCATGGCTAGTGATATTCAAGAGTTTTATGGTCCATCATTTAGGAGTAAGGATTAGTATCCTCCTACTAAACTTTTCCATGCCTTTCAGGTCAAGAAGTTGATTAACCAAATTGGTTGGTTTTGTTTTGTTTTGGATCAACCAGTACTATATAGTGTGTTGTACTTCACCACTGTGCAAGATTATATGCGTAGCAATAAAGATTATATTTGGGTGTATGAAAGGGCATCTCATAAGAGACGTCGAGTTACTATCCAAGTGCCTACGTTGGATAGGGATAGTTGCAAGACTCAAGTGGCTACCTGCGCAAAATTTATTCATCAGAGGGATGCCTTTATTGTTATGAATGTGGTGGAGCAATTGGCTTTACAAATGAAAGCACCAGTGTACACGGTACACGATAATTTCATAACAACATCTGTTTTCGCAGCAGCAGTTCCCCATATTTATACCAAAATGTTTATGGAAATGGGTCCTCCACTTCGAATCATCAATGAATTTATTCATCTGAATCTGATCCAACCAATAAGAGGAGAGTTGTTTAATGAAGCATCCCCTTGGGACTATGACTGGGGGGATGATCCTATTCCAGGTGAGTCTCTGAGAACTCAATTAAGATCTCTGGAGCCTAAGGGTTTAAAATCTCAGTCCAAATGGAATCAAAAGATAGATGAAACAATGAAATGTTACGAGGTATATGTACATACAGTTGGTGGGATGCGTCATGCTGAGAAGTGGAATGAATTTCATTCACTTATC
The DNA here is from genome assembly GCA_031772625.1 of Pinus tabuliformis. Taxonomy (NCBI): domain Eukaryota; kingdom Viridiplantae; phylum Streptophyta; class Pinopsida; order Pinales; family Pinaceae; genus Pinus; species Pinus tabuliformis. Next base: position 1,619,764,219 of record CM062816.1, on the reverse strand, counting down.
AAGAGCTGGGAGTCTCTCGGTTGTAACTACAACTTACACTATTGAAAATGAATACCATGGATAAAATGAACAAGTTCTTATATAATTTCACCGCGATTGAAGTAGGATATTCTAAATTAATGTTCGATGGGTATTTGATCTGGTTAAAACAGATCGTCGAGAGGGAAAATGCGAGGATCCATATGAGGGCTTGAGAATAGATAAACTCATCTTTAAATATCCTTACCTGCGATGTGCCGACTATGAAGTGATAGCATTGGCTATCATGCAACTTTTAATGGAGTACGCTTACCATACAAGGTTCTCCTATTGGAAATTTACTATTGGTTATGTGATTAAACTCCTTACAGGAGAGATTCCCTTTACCATAGGTAAAAAAACTATTTCATTAAATGATTCTAGCGGTAATGATGTTCCTAACATGGATGTATTTGCACTGATAAGAAAATTAGCCACGCAAAAAGCAGAGGAATATGAGAAATATGTTCTATCAGGTTTATTCATTCACACGTATATTGTTGGTATGCAGGACAAAGAGGTAACTCTTAGTGAGGATGAAATTGATTTCAAAATTTGGGAATTAATTAATTCTGGCATAGGTGGTGGTTCACCACAAGAAGTGCAATCTATGGCTAGGAAGCCTCATTATCCCAATGGTGTAACACCACTCAAAGCTAGGTGTAAGGAAAGGCTGCCTTTCATTGTTGCCAATACAGAGACTATTCTCGTCAATAATGTGCATGTCCATTACATAGCAGGTTTCTTAGTGGTTTACCTGGGTGAAGATCTTGCAACCAAGCCTCATTATTTCTATTCAGATATTTTTCAGTGAAGATGATTTAATGTTCATACCAGAATTTGAAGACACGAGTTATCAACTGTTATACACCTTTCTAGAGCATTTATTAGTAGTTGTTGATCAAACTCAGAGTTGAATGGTCTGCTTCCATAAATTCTCTTGATTTGATGGTATTCTCTTGCCTAAATATTATGGTTCTCATGAATATAAGTACACCATCAAACCGCTTATGAGGAACCTCAACTTCTACGAGTTAGTAGTGTATCGGGGAAATGAGGCGGTGTTACGTTTTAGAGATTCATTAACTCTACTCCAAGGTAGTCTAGATACATTGGCTAAAACTTTATGTTTGCAATTAGGATCTAAAGGCTCCATCCTGCATGATGAAGTGCAAGTGTCTAATCTGAATACTCTTAGACAACAATTGATAGATTATGTGAGACACGATATTCGTCTCTTAGGTGCTGTCATGCAGAAAGCAAAATATATCTATTGGACTAAGTTCCAAGTGGACATCTTGCAGTGCTTGACATTGTCATCACTAGTGATGAGGATTTATCATACAAGATTTTATGATGACAATAGTTGGCCTATCCATATACCAATCGGAATGAAGATACCTTCATTCGTCGTGGGTACTATGGAGGCCATGTGGATACGTATATCCCATATGGGAGAATTTTTACTACTACGATGTTAACTCCTTATATCCATTTATCATGAAAACATTTCATATGCCTGGTGGTAAACCAGTATGGAATGGAAATTTGGAAGGCCAAGACTGGTCCAAATTGTATGGATTCATTAAAGCATATGTTGTGTGCCCACAAACAATTACTCGACCTTCCTTATCCTATAGGGATCATAATAATACTTTAATGCTCCCAACAGGTCAATTCATAGGGGTTTATTATAGCAAAGAGCTAAAATATGATCAAAACATGGGTTACAAGATTACCCCCCTAAGGGGCTACTTGTTCGAGCATATGCCTAGTCCTTTTGATGGCTTTGTCTCTACCCTCTTCTCCAAAAGAAAAGAGGCTAATAAACCTGGAAATGGCACAATGGCGTATGTGTACAAGATACTAATGAACTTGTTGTACGATAGATTTGGTATCAGTCAAGAAAGTACTATAACAAAGGTCGCGATAGAGTAAGATATTACTATTTGACACAGCGGGACAATTTTATCTATGGGGATCAGTTGAGCGATTATTCCTATATTGTCAGTTAGTATATCAATACTTCAAAGGTTGACGACTCAGACTAGAATCCCTCAAAGATATTAGTTGTTCAATTCGCTGCAGCTATTACAACTTCTGCTCGTATGCACATGTATCATTACATTTCAAGACCCGATTGTTACTACACTGATACAGACTCAGCAATTCTAGGAAGCCCTCTTCTAGAAGATGAAATATCCATGGAATTGGGTAAGCTAAAGCATGAGAACTTTGTAAAGAAAGGGATCTTCTTAGAACCAAAGGGTTATGCCTTAGTCATGGATGATGCTAAGGATATCATTAAGCACAAAGGTCTGGCTAAACACTTAGTCAATTTTGAATGGTTTGAGTCCCAATACGCGGATCTCTCTCGCACTCAACGTCTAACTGTGGAAAGAAACTTCAGTATTGATTGGCATACACTCGACACTGTCAACAAGGTGAAGCATGTAACCCTAGGAATCAAAGTGGGTTCCAAAATGGACCCTGTCTATGATAATAACAATGTTTGGGTAGAAACACAACCTAAGGATGTAATAGAATTCGGTGGTCAAGAAAGCACTATTCTCAAATTTGTAAATAAGAATATTCAGGAACAGTTAGAAGAACAACGTAAAGAATCTGCTAGTTTTAAGGAGGAGTTAGAAGAATATGCTCAGAGTATGGCTAATCTTAAGGAGTAGTTATAAGAACAACGTAAAGAATCTGCTAGTTTTATGGAGCAGTTAGACAAGAAAGATCAAGAACTTGCTAAACTATGTGAAGAGATTAAATCACAGTCTGCTGCTAAGCTTCCTCAGGCACCGGTGAGGCTCCTTATTATTGAATCCCCAAGATTAGAACCTACTCAGTTCAACCACCCTACAGAGGGTAAGAAGGTGAAGTCAGATAAGAAGCTTCGAAGGGAGAAGCGCAGAAAGGAGCAGGGCAAAAGGGATAAGAAGGCTAAGAAGTCTAGTAAGCCTCCGTAAGTAGCAATATACAGCTTGGTTGCTAGATATAGCATGGTAGCATGGTAGCATGGTACAACATACGGGATGGTACTATCCCTCCTTGTTGAAGTTTCGGCGAAGTGCTTTCACGCAAGTCACTATCAGCAAAGAACTCCTTGCAGTGGTAATACACCCTCCTCTGACTCATTCCCTTCTAATTGATAGCTCGGTGAGAAGCCCTATATCAAATAGAGATTGGAATAGTCATGTACCTCAGCGATGTGAGGAAATGACATAGCTTCATCAGAGTCTAGATGGTTTTACTTACATATATGTCTGAATGAAGATGAGAGATGGTATTCCGCCAAAAAAGGTACCCGTCCCCAAAAGGATGGGATGGTCAAAGTACATTTTTGTGACCCTTTAGAAAGGGGCCCCATCAAGGCTCAAGGAGGGGCCCCTCATTAGGAGACCGTGCCTACAAGGAAAGTCAGAAACTTAAGGATGGATCAAAGATCAAGGAAGGCTCAAGGTCCCTCAAGGTCCCTCATTAGGATGCTCTTTAGGGCCCCATCAATGCTCAAATCTCAAGGCTAAAGGAGGGGCCCCGTCAAGGCTTCAACCGATCAGGCAAGACAACTTATCGGAACATGGTTTTCAAGATACAATAAGCCTACCCTCTGATCCTCTACGAGAGGGAAAATCCTGTAACTTACAAGAAGGAAAATGAGAAACTAGTGGGGCTACTAAAGCAGAACCATAGTTGTCTAAACAAGGATCTCCTGAGATTCCAGACCTAGGGAGTGTTGTAAAGCCAGCTTGGGTTGCTAACTCTTTGTTTATTATGGAAGCACCCCTTGAAATCCCTGAAGATTATTGGCATATCTTTGATCAAATGGTAGAACAACCACCCGAAGGTCAAACCTCGACATTAGAATACCCCATATTTGACCAGGTGGCCGATGCCCCTATGAAGGATATTACACCGCAGAACATCCGAACCTTCCATGGGATCATCACAGAGGATCCTGATGCTTTCCTGTTTGAGTTTGATGTCCTCTGTAGAGGATACGACTATACCACTGACCCCCACAAACAAAAATTATTCCCTTCCAGGGGCAACTTTAAGATGGTTTATGGGTCTAGGTGGGTGAATCATCAATTCTTCGGATGAAATGAAAACCTCCTTCCTTAAAAGATATCAAGACTTTTGTAAAACTAGGGAATTGAAAGATGAAATTTTCAGGATGACTACAAAAGATAATGAAACACTAGAAGAATATGTAGAATGATTTAATTATAATTTGCAGAGATATCCACACACTACCCTACCAAAAGAAGTCCTAAGAGCTATATTGATTAAAGGAATCAAAGAGGAATGGGTAGAAACTCTAAACTTAAAGGGAAAAGGGGATATTTCTCAGGAAGAGTATGAAAAAATCATTCATTTGTATATTAGGTGTTTGCGAAGAAGTGCACGTACAAGAGCAGCTAGCTGAGATCCAATGAGCAGAGGAAGCAAACCACATAGTGGAGGTATAACACAGATGGAGATTGGAAACCTCCTAGAAGATTTTAAGACGGATATCCTAGGCACTCTTACAACATAGCTAGACATTCCACAGGCCAAGCAAAAGCAAGCTTTAGTAGAACAAAATTTGGCCATCTTCTACCCATGTTGTCCAAAGAAGTAGAGCCAACGAGAATGCCCGTTAGACATGATTCATACATGTGCCATTTGTACTAAATATCACGATGCTGAATAGTGTCCATCATTATCTGAGCTGAAAGAAGTATTCAAAGAAGCAGAGGAGGAAACGAAACCGATATATTTGATGAACCAGCTTTGACAATTGCAAGCTAAACCTATAGTTATGTCACAAGAAGCATCCCAATTTTTTCCCTCATCGTAGTTTAATCAACAACATAACCTTGGGGCAGCCTAGCAAGGCTAATCACCCTACCCAAACTGGCAAAGTCTGCCATTCCGTATGAAATCCTAGCTAGCACAATCTTCTCCAAAAAATGATTGGCCGAATTCTCCTTTTAGTCTTGTCTGGCAAGGAAATCCCTATCAATCCTAGTAGCCTGCCTCCCCCTCTCAAAATCCGAATTAGTCTACAAACTGGTAGTGACCTCTAGGGATATCCAATATACCTACGGGAATAAGCCCCCAACCTCAAACTGCATTGTCAGCAACTTATACATTACAACATAATTCTCAACCTCTTGTACAGCCACAGTTACTAGCTCAACCAAACCTGAATCCTAATAAGAGGCCAGTCTAATTGGTACACATTATTGAAAATCTAGAATATGAGATTGAGCAGAAAGAATGTAATGAGCACAGATTGAGCTCAGGTCGTGTCATTACCCTTGAGGAAGATAGTGACTAACCTTCAATTGAAAGTGTAACTCCACCTATACATATTCCATGATCTGTACATGTTCCATGACTTGTAAATAATACTGAATCAAAGCAAGAAGAAGAAACATATCAACATGATGACCCTGAGAAACTTATATTCACTTCTCCTTTGTTTCTCGAAAGACTAGTGATACCTAAACTAATCACTTATCCTGATTTCGATCTTGTAGGGGAACTAAAATTTTTTTGTATTAAGATTCCTCTCCTCCATGCTATTCAAGACATCTCGATCTATGCCAAAGCCATCAAATATTTATGTGTAAAAAGGCGTATGAGGAAGGTAAAAAACTCACCCACTATCCATGTTGTAGGAACCTTAACTGATTTACTCCTGGGAGAGGTTACTCCAATAAAGTACGAAGATCCTGGAAACCCCATAGTAACAGTTCAGCTATACAGCCACTCTTTCCAAATACACTAGTTGCTCTAGGAGCTGCCATTAACATATTAACAACCGAAACTTGTCAAGCACTTGGTATTATAGCCTTAGAACCAACCACGACTTTATTATAACTTGTTGATCGATTAGTGGTAAGACTAGAAGGGACTTTACAAGATATTACAGTTTTTGTTGACTCATGGGAATATCTAGTAGATTTCCTAGTTATAAACCCAAGGAGTAAGTTGGATGGGCATCATTTGATTCTAGGAAAACCTTGGCTGGCAACACCTAATGCATATATTGGCTACAGAGAAAGCAACATGACAATCACAAAGGGAGATGTTGTAAAAAATTTGGCCCCTCTTGCCAAGCCAAGTTTTCCCATTGTAAAAATATGTAAGTATCCACCAATGTACCTGGAAGAGAGCATCCATTCACCACTCATAGTAGCAGAAGCACTAGAATTTAAAAATCAAACTGAAGATGACATTATCAACAATTTTATAAATCATCCAACCAATGTGGAGTGTCGCATGCTGAAAGCAATTCTTGATAACGAAGCCATGGAAGATCTCCAGAAGGATATAGACGACCAACATATTCAAACAATTGTTGTTCTGAATAGCAAACTAGTTGAGATCGAATGAGGCAAAGTTATAAATATCAATGCTAATATGGAGAGTGAACAACATAAAAAACTTATCCATGCATTGTAGAAAAATAAAGGGGCTTTTGCCTCAACAAAGGTTGAACCGTCACCTCAAGGATATCGTGAAAGAGGATTTATAGAAGCTACTTGATGTAAACTTTATTTATCCTATCTCAGACAGTCAATGGGTCTCCCCCTTGGTGGTCATCCCTAATAAAACGGAAAATGGTGTATTTGTGTAGACTATCGAGAGCTAAATAAGGCGACACAGAAATACCACTTTCCCCTCCCATTCATTGATTAGGTCCACAATATGTTGGCAGGGAAGCATTTCTTCTCCTTTCTAGAGGGCTTCAATGGGTATAATCAAATTCAGATTGCCCTTGAAGACCTGGATAAAATGACCTTCACTTGTCCGTAGGGCACATTCGCATACAGGGTATTACCATTTGGCTTGTGCAATGCCCTAGCCATGTTTTAGAGAGCTATAATAAGTATCTTTGCTGATCTAATAAATGAAGGACTAGAGGTATATATGGATGATTTTACTCCATATGGGGATGATTTTGATCAAGCATTACAAACAGTAGAAAAATTCTTAGAATGATGCATCGCTACCAGGTTATGTTAAAGCAATGTCAAGTGTCACTTGATGATGACCGAGGGCGTGATCCTAGGATATTACATCTATGCAGCACGAATACGGGTAGACCCAACAAAAATACAGGTAATTATTTTATTGCCTACTCCTTGCACCCAAACGGAGGTACGTAGTTTCCTAGGATATGCAGGTTATTATCGTAGATTTATCAAGAATTTTTCATAGATTATGGCACCCTTATATGCTCTGATTGGAAACATTGATTTCAGTTGATCTGACAACTGTGACATATCTTTTGCAGGATTAAATAAACTAGTCTCAACAACACTAGTATTACGTCGAACAAACTAGGAGCTGTCTTTTCATATTTCCATGGACGCATCAGATGTAGCCATAGGCACTGTCCTCGGCCAAGAGGAGGACAAGAAACCTTATGCTATATATTACATTAGCAAAAATATCACCCCCACAGAACTCAATTACACAGTAGCAGAAAAGTAATTCTTAGCAGTTATTTATGCAATAAACAAATATAGACACTATATAACTGGCTACCAAGTCTTTGCGTACGCTGATCACTTTGCCATTACATATCTAGATAATAAACCAATCACAAATGGTCGAGTAACACGATGGTTATTTCTTTTGCAGGAGTTCAACATTACCATTAAAGATCGTCTAGGAAAGGAGAATCCCATTGCTGATTTTCTATCTCAAATTCCGAAGGTTAATGATCCACTGGTGGTAGATGACCAATTCCCGGATGAGCACCTATTTGCTGTGATGGTTAAGACACCATGGTATGTAGATGTGGCAAATTATCTGGCAGTAGGGAAGCTACCTAAACATTTAACAACAAGGGAAAGAAAATTGATTGTTCAGCGCAGCGCACGGTTCTCTTGGATAGGTGGATATCTTTTTCATATGGGGGCCGGCATGTGTATACACAGATGTATCCACGAAGATGGGATCCATGACATCCTAAAGGCTTGCCATGACAAACACTCTCGGGGACATTTCATAGACCGAAGGACAAGACATAAGGTATGACAAATGGGCTATTATTGGCCCACTATTTTTAAGGATGCTAAAAAATATGCCCAGGCTTGCGACAGTTGCCAAAGGATGGGTCAGCCTGGTCAATATGATGAAATGCCTCTATGACCACAATTTTTCATAGAACCCTTCGAGCGTTCGACATTAGACTTCGTAGGTCCATTCCATCCGCCTTCCAATCAGAAGGCCTACATACTGGTAGCCACAGATTATGTGACAAAATGGGTAGAAACAGTAGATTTACCAAAAGCCACAAAGGAAGTAGTAATTAACTTCCTTTTTGGGCTATTTGTGTGGTATGGATTACCATAAGAAGTGGTCACAGATCGGGGAAAGAATTTCACAAGTAACAAGATTACTGCCACCGTCAGAAACCATCATATCATGCACAATATCACTTCTTTGCATCACTCGCACGTGAACGGGTAGGTAGAAAGCGCCAACAAGGTTATAGAAGTAATTTTGACCAAGGCAGCCTCAACGCACCGACGATATTGGACTGCTAGACTACCAGAGGCCTTGTGGGCCTATCGTATGACTTGGAGGAATACTACTGGATACTCTCCCTACTAGCTTGTGTTCGGTAAAGAACCAACTTTTCCAATCGAATTTGAAATAAGGACTCTAAGGATGGCCCAGGAAGTGGGTTTAGACTTAACAAAAGCTCAAACCAAGCATCTTCAGTAATTAACAAACTAGATGAAGCTTGATTGCTTGCTTTGCAATTAATTGCAATAATACAACATCAAAGAGCAAAATGGCATGACAACCTTATCAAGAAGAAAACGTTTCAAAAAGGGGATTGGGCACTTCTGTACGATTCCAGGTTCCAGGACTTCCCAAGCAAGTTGCAAAGAAGATGGCTTGGCCCTTATGATATTCAAGAAGTGCATAAAAATGGTACTATTACCTTGACTACCATAGATGGGTCCGGCCATTCCTTTAAGGTAAAGAAGCATCAAGTAGCCTCTATCATCAACCTCTTACCAAAGAATCTTTCTGCAAGTAGGTACGCGAGGACCACTCCATGCAAATTCTAGCTGCAGGGAATGGCAACCCAACAACTTTTTCTTTAAAAATTTGATTTCTTGAAAAATTGTAAATAATGTACATACCTTTGTAGGCATCACCATGTAAATTTGGAAATTTTTTTTTTTGTTCAAACAATTGAATTCCTGTCATTCAATTGATTAAATAACATATCTATTTTTCTTTTGTAACTCATCGTTCAAACAATCGAATGTTTTCCATTCAATTCATTGAACAACACATTTTTTGTTGTTTAAACAATTGGACGTTTGTCGTTCAATTGATTGAACACATTTTTTTTTTCATTTTTCATTGTTCAAACAACTGAACGTATGTCGTTCAATTGATTGAACAACACATTTTTTTCATTTTTTACTGTTCAAACAACTGAACATTTGCTGTTCAATTGATTGAACAACACATTTTTTTTTATTTTTACACATTTTTTGTTGTTGTCGTTGTTCAAAAATTGGACATTTGACATTCAGTTGATTGAAAAAAACGTTTTTTTTTTTTCATTTTTTGTTGTTCAAACAACTGAACGTATGTCATTCAATTGATTGAACAACACATTTTTTGTTGTTTCATTGTTCAAACAATTGGACGTTTTCCATTTAATTGATTGAACAACACATCTTTTCATTTTTTGTTGTTCAAACAACTGAACATATGCCGTTGAATTGATTCAAAAGTAAACTTTTTATTGTTTTCGTTGTTCACACAATTGAACGTTTGCCCTTCAATTGATTGAACAACACAATTTTTTTGTTTTTCGCTATTCAAACAAGTGAACGCTTGTCTTTCAATTGATTGAACAACACATTTTTTTTGTTTTCATTGTTTACACAATTGAACAACTGCCGTTAAATTGATTGAACAACATGTTTTTCTTTGTGTTCCCACAACTACCGTTCAATTGATTGAACGACACATTTTTTGTTCATTGGTTTTCAATGTTCAAGTTATTAAACAATTGTCGTTCACTTGATTGAACAACACTATTTTTCTTATTTTTTTTTGTTGTTCAAACTATTGAACGACTATCATTCAATTGATTGAACAATGCATTTCTCCTTATTTATTTTTATTTTTTGATTTTTGATATTTCTAAGCAAACCACACCTTTTACGAGCTAAATTTTAAATTTTTCTCATTTTTCTCTTGATCATTATACCATGATCTTCTTCTTTTGTATTGCAAATAAGTGCCTTGTGCATTTGTGCCTCTTCTAAAGAAATATGGTAATAACAATGTCATTATAAATTCTAAAACCCTTTTATTGGTTATATTTATTCATCAAGCTAATATGGTGTATCTTTATAATGGCTGTCTGAACATCTTTTCTTTTGGGACAGATCAGAAAATGATTCATTACCTTTAATCCATGACGGCTTATGTTTATACTTCCAAATGTATAAAACTCATCGATATAATGTTAAGGGATATGAGTATAATACTTCCATTGGCATCTTCTTACTTCTTAAACCATCCCTGATTCTTAAGGAGAAAATGAGCCTCCCTCTTTACAAGAAAAATTGCAAAAGCAAAATAAAACAGAAAAATTCTTACAACATTGTCCAAAGAGGATAGAGGGTCTCATCATGAGCCAGCCTACCATGATCATAAGAATGTAACAGGTGACATTGCAATTTTTCTACCAAACCAAGGTAATGATCTTCTTGATAATTAATTTGTCAGAAGAATAGGGGGTCTCATCATGAGCCAATGTGATCATCTTTGTTTCACCCTGGTGAGTGGCACTATGGTTATCTGGTCACCATGCGAGCATAGTGGTCTCTTCGTGACAAAAGAAAGAAAAAATTAAACTGTAAAAATGACTTTGGCTCATTTGGGAGGGTTAAAAAGCAATCCTACCAAGGCTATGAATGCTTGTTGGCAGTAGTGGCATTGAAGTGTTATCTTATATTGCCATATGAAATCTACCCCTTATCACCTATGACTCTATTTATAAATGAAAATCTCCATTTGGTAGCACTTTTACAAGCTACATGGCATGGTAATTTTTATTTATATTTATCATATTCCATATGTCTGTGTATTAAATGACAACCATTAAACATAAACGCTGATTATGCTGATGTGATTAATTCCACTTATGGTAAAATATTTGACATAAAGACTTGATATTGTTGTTTTTATTTTGGTCAATTCACGTTTGACGGTGCATGCCACTTAAATGCTTTATTTATTTGCGTGTTGTTCTTTTTAGATTGGTTGTGGAAATTTATTTCACATTGGTTATTTGCCTGTTTTTCGCGTACTAAAAGGACGTGGATGCCCTTCTCTCATCAAAGGTGGGGGATGGCCTGCGTATGGATAGCACGTATTCCAGTTATGAATAAATGTGTGATAATCATTGGGATTACCTCCGGAGTACGATTTGCATGATGTGCAGGAATATGTAATAATTAGTAGGAAATTCTGATTGGTCGAAGAATGGCAACCATTATGGAGGGCATGCGAACATACAATTTTACATGAAGTATGTCTGACACAATGAATGACTTAAATAAAAACGATAATACTTATCTAAGTAGCATCATTTCCTTTATAATTGTTGTGATATACATTGTTGCTATGTTGTATTATAGGGGTAAACCATAATTGTATACACAGGAACTAGACTCAATTGCAATAACTATGGGCAAAAGAGCAATTCGAAGTGAGCCTCCAATACTGATGGTGTCGGACGAAGCCCGCAAAATCCTTGAACATGCTGGCTGGTTGCAATACTTAAACAGATTGCAGGGATTCTGTTAGTGCTTGAAATTTCACCTCAGGCTGAAAAAGGTAAACTCCAAGGCAACATCAAACCACTTAGCCTCGTAGCTAGCCCTACGGGGCAGGAGAGGGCTCTCTCCGGTCTTTCTCGATAAAGATATTCAAAGGGAGAGATAACCAATAAGGAAACACTAATTTTAGGCTAGTAAACTGATAAAAGGTTTGAATTGGGAAGTTTTAATATTTTGGTGGAAAATCGGGGAAAGGCAATTTTGAGTGCGGGGATTGGACACAGTTTTTGCAGGGGGTTCTTTGGGGCAAGGTAGGAGACTGTATTGATGCCTTTGAATTAATTGAATGGATAGGAATGACCGGTGAGGGGCTAAAGAGAGCAAGAAACCTTCAAGAGTTCTCTTTAGACAGATGAAAACATAAATATTAAGCAAACATAAAAGCAGAGCATGGCAATCATGAATTCTACTTTAACACTTCATTTGCCTAATTTGCAGAAGGAAAAGTGAGAAGATGAATCACATAACAAACTTACAAGTACAAAGAGAAACACACCATCAATACATGTAACCATAGGAATCCCAAAAAGGACTGCAAAACCCTGGTCTTTCTTCCTTTGCCAAAATTGTAGAGATACAATGAGTAATACAATAGAGCTTTCTCCCTCAAGAGTCCAACCTCTCCAACCTCTGAAAATGACTAAGAAAATACATAATATAGGCAAGCTAACACCTTTCCTTGCCTCTAGGGGTCGAGCTCATCCTTCTAGGAGCTGTTTCAACCAATTCTAAACTGAGCACTAAAATCTATGCAGTCAAAACAACTTGCCTCTATAAGCTAGGAAACCAATTCATTCATTAAATGTTTGCTATTTCATGACTGAATCTTCTAGAATAGGTAAATAAGTGTGATTTAAACATGAAAATACATAAATTACATCAAAGAGGGTGAAAAATCCCATTACAACTCAAAACTGGTCAAAGCTGGGCGAATTCCTGAGCTGTAGATGAATTCCTGTGAAAATTGCCCAACGGGTCGCACCCTCTTCTTGAACAGGTCACGCTATTTTGGAGCTGATGTTTAGGTACTTACGGGTGTCGAAATGAGGTAAAAGTGGGCTTGTTGGAAAGCTCTAGATGTCTACTTTCCAACCCAAGTGGAAGTTCTAAATTTGGTGGTCATTTTCCCCTCCAAAATTGCAATCTCCCAAGACTGCTTCCTGTTTGTCAAAAAAAGTGGCAGAAAGTCATTTTTTGCTTGTTTTTTGACCTTCTGGAGGCCCAAAACTTGGTGAAATTTCTTGGCAATGGCTGAGCAAGTGTATCTTTGCATGATAAATCCAAAAATGCTGAGTTTTCCCAAAAAGGAGTTGCCCAACGAAAGGGTCGCGCGCGGCGCGCGACCCGTTGGGGGCAAAAACCTGTGTTTGGCACAAAAAATTCACAATTGACAAAATTTTCTCCAAATTTCTTGAAATTTGGGCTGGGAGTCCCCAATCAAGTACCATTCTCAGTCAAAGAGGCTTTGGCCAAAATTTGGAGTGGATCGGGACTTTTCCGTCGTTTTAGTGCCTTGGCCAACCTCCTTGGATCTGGCGATTGTATTTTTAACATTTGTTTAAAACCATGACACCTGTGCAAAAAGTGAAGGACATTTTTCTTCTTTGGCATGTTCTGGACAAAAACCTCTTTCAGTTTTCCCAAATTCATCTTTTATTGCTCTGAAACATCTTTTGAGTGAAACTTATCCCAATGTGTGAAACAAGGGATTTTGCCGAAATGAAGCGAAATGAAGGGGATAGGGGGCTTCTAAATTCTTGGGGAAATTTTTGGGAGTGGGGAGGGATGTTAGGAAGCAGGGGAAAGTGGAATCCCAGAGATTGAGCGAGGGGAAGGGGTCCAAAAGGGAAAAACACAGGCAAAACCTAGAAAATTGCCACGTTGTAGCTAGAAATTAGGGTTTGTGCAAAAATGAGGAATTTGTGGGATCTCAGTGATGGGAAGCATTTGATAAGGTACATGAAGGATAGGGGAAGGTGTATGAACATCTGGATACAAGTTTTGCCAATGATTTGACCGTCCACGAGAAATCGCCTTCAAAACCCTAGGAGAGGGAAATGACCTTACCTAGGCGCAACTGATGATCCGGATTTAGACAGGAACGCAATAGATTACAGAGATAATGATAAATACAGAGATGCAATAACCATAAACACATAGATGCAGCGGAAATAATGCTTCATTTCATTAATGGAAAATACTGAAATATGCTTACAACCAGAAATGGAAATAAACCAGCTAGGGCAATGGTAGTTATCTCTGAGAAGAGATGTGCGGCTACATGCCTCTGAACTGTTCCAAAACTGTATTACAATGAGGCTCGAAGGCCTATTTATTGTTGAGAAACAATGGAAAACCCTTCACATACCAAAACCTAACCCTAGAAGATGAAACGCCAAATTGTGGGCCCCGTTTGGGTAAATTGGTACATCAATTTCCCGGGGTCGTAACTTTGGCATACGATCTTCGTTTGACGCGTACGATAGCTCGTTAGAAAGATCTATCCGAGTACTACCACTTTGGGAGGCAACATAGGGCTCGGTTGCCCCAGAATTCCAAAAAAACGTCGTTCAGGGCCTCAAAACGGCTCCGGAAGTTCAGGACCCGAAAAAACTGCTAAAAATAGTAAACTGTGCTACAATTAAGGAAACTGAAAAGACTGAAAGAGACAGTTGTGGGGGTCCAAATGGGTTGGTGGGTGGCCACCAACATCCACCTGGATCATTCCTCCCCCCTTAGGAAGCAATGGTCCCCATTGCGTTGAGTTCCTCCATCTGCTGAACTTGTCTTGCAATCTCTGATGTGTCCAGTGATGGTGGGAAGCATGGTCGATGATGGTCCACATTGAATACTAGGTGCAAGCGAAGGAATGGAGGAATGCTGTGCTTCAAAGCATTGTTGCCCATAGCCTTGGTACTATTGTGGGGACCATGTCGGAGTGGTCGGAGCTTCTGATGGGCTCTTGTAAGGCGTTCTTTCTGCAGATGTAACCAAACTTTGTTGCCCACCTGAAACTTGTGTGGTACCCCTGTGGGTGAGGAGAAGTTGTTCCTGTGTTCTGTCATGACCGTATCCCTTTGTTGCTGCTGCTGCGTGGATGAAACCTTTGCAGGGGTCATGGATGTAGCAACGATCTTCCCCTTACTTTGGGAGTGAACCAGGCAGATGAATTTCCTGGTCTGTGATATGAGCTTGCTGCCTTTTTTGGTAGTGATCAAAGATGTGGCGGTAGGTGGGGCTACCTCTGGTATCCTGTATAATGAATCATTCAAAGAAATAATGACAGCACGAGGCCTGGACTCATACACAGCATGTCGCCTCCACAAGTATGGCTGGCCTAACAATACATCACAAACATCTAGAGGTGTAACATCACACAATACCTCGTCTGTGAAGGGCTTGATGCTGTAGGGAAGGCGGCACTGCTGGCGAACTTTCAGATCTCGTCCTTCATGAAGCCACCTGATACTGTACGGCTGCGGGTGTGGTGTAGTCGGTAGGCCCAACCGCTTCACAACCTCTGCTGAAATGAGGTTCTTTTGGCTGCCACTGTCGACAATGAATTGTAGCGGCGAACCCTTCACCCACATCTGTGAGTGGAAAAGACGCTCCCCTTCCTCTGGATTTTCGGGCTCATCTTTCTGGATCTTGGCGGTGGCAACAGTGGCGCTGGGATCCGCATCAATGATCTGCTTCCCTTTTCCATTCCCCTTGTCGGGTTCTGGCTCAGGGTCGGAACATGCATCTGATTCGGAAGCCTTCAACTCGGCCACCAGCGACTGCTTGGTCCGACACTCACTTGTGTTATGAGTGGGACTCTTGTGGAACTCACACCACTTCCCTGTGTCCTTCTTTGGCTTCATGGTGTTATTCTTTTCTTGCGGCTTCGACGGGTTGTCTTGGGTCACCCCGCCTTGGCTTTGTCCTTTGGGCTTCGGATTTGCAGATCCAAAGTCTCGCTTCTTCTGTTTGAACTTTTGCTCGATTTTGACAGCGTATCGGTATGCTGTGCCGAGTGAGGAAATGTTCAAGAACACCATCTCTTCCTGGATGTACTTGTGCAGGCAGCCACGGTATTTGAGTACCAGATGTAGCTCAGAATCTTTGATACCCAACTGTGTGCGAAGGGTATGAAAAATGTTTGTGAACTCCGGCACATCTTGGTCTCGTCCCTGCCGCAATGTGGTCCATTTGATGTATTTGTCCTCATAGCTTCCGACAGGGTAGTACTGCTCCTTGATGGCATCCCGAAAGTCATTCCAAGTTGGTGCGGCTGAAAATAGTCAGCCTGTATTTTCATCCTTCTGCTCGCAGTAGGTTTCCCACCAGTCCTTGACGTGGGGGGTTGCTTTGAGAAGAGCGAAAACAATCTTTTCCCGATTTGAAAATTCATGAATAGAAAAATACCCATCTAGCAGATTTAACCATTTATCTACGGCATCTGCGTCTATCTGACCCTTGAAGATGGGGATTTCAAAATTAACTTGTACCTTAAACGGTGTGGCGTTTCCAGAGTCGCTGTTGGAAGTCGATGCGTCGCCTCTGGGTAGCCGCTGAAGGATCTGCGCAAAGCTATCCATCATCGCGTTCCTTTGCCGCTCGAGGGCTTCTTCGAGCAAGATTTTGATAGGATCTCCTGCCCCCTCGTCTTTCTTCTCATCCGCCATGGGAGGCCGTCGGGATTTTCGAGGCCGGTCTTGCAAAGGTTCGACCAGTTCAAGCCCCAACTCCTTATATCCCGACCTCGTTGGGGACATGCAAAGAAAAACAGAGAAAAAGCAGACTGCTCTGATACCACTGATCCGGATTTAGACAGGAACACAATAGATTACAGAGATAACCATAAATACAGAGATGCAATAACCATAAACACATAGATGCAGCGGAAATAATGCTTCATTTCATTAATGGAAAATACTGAAATATGCTTACAACCAGAAATGGAAATAAACCAGCTAGGGCGATGGTAGTTATCTCTGAGAAGAGATGTGCGGCTACATGCCTCTGAACTGTTCCAAAACTGTATTACAATGAGGCTCGAAGGCCTATTTATTGTTGAGAAACAATGGAAAACCCTTCACATACCGAAACCTAACCCTAGAAGATGAAACGCCAAATTGTGGGCCCCGTTTGGGTAAATTGGTACATCAATTTCCCGAGGTCGTAACTTTGGCATACGATCTCCGTTTGACGCGTACGATAGCTCGTTAGAAAGATCTATCCGAGTACTGCCACTTTGGGAGGCAACATAGGGCTCGGTTGCCCCAGAATTCCAAAAAAACGTCGTTCAGGGCCTCAAAACGGCTCCGGAAGTTCAGGACCCAAAAAACTGCTAAAAATAGTAAACTGTGCTACAATTAAGGAAACTGAAAAGACTGAAAGAGACAGTTGTGGGGGTCCAAATGGGTTGGTGGGTGGCCACCAACATCCACCTGGATCAACTGAAGCATGAACAAGGTATAAAATGACTCATTAGACACTGAGATGATAATGACAACCCTATGAATGATGATAGACTCAACTGAATAGTGACATAGATGGGCATTTGGGAAACTTTGAAAAGAGTGGGAGCAAACCCTAGACCTAATGCCTAGTGACCAAATTTTTCTTGAAAACTCTTTGAAATGACAAAATTTGACTTGGAAACTCTGAGACCACTTTGTAAGAGCATATTTGATCGCTGGAGGAAGGCTGGAAAGACTGACACTAACATTGGCTCCCATGGGGATGGTAGCTCCTTGGAGATGCCAAGAACCTTAGACCTCTGGGAGAGCAGACTAGTGTTTTCCAACCATTGGGCAATGGAGTCATTATTTCGGCAAACGACACAAGACTTTGACTCATTTATTGACTGAAACCTGACTCAAGCCGACACAATTATGAAACCAACATGACTGAAAACTCACTCATAAATGACTCATGACTGACTTAACGAAAACAAGAACTTACAAAGCTTATTGAATGGCAGCAGTCCATCAAGATTTGAAATCATGATGACAACCACCTGTGTTTCTTACAAGACAATATACCATCAAACTATATCAAAATTCCGATGCAACCAATCAAGCAAATGCCTTCTTGATTGATTCTCCTGATCAGATCTTCTGGTCAACAATGAATACTGGTAACTGGGCATCCAAAAATATAGCTGACCATGATCTCCTTCATCACTGAACACAACAATAATCGCTTTCACTGCTGACTGTAACAAATCTGCCATTGGATCCTGGAAAACATGAAGAATTGACATTGTCACCTCCTGCTGAAAGAACAAGGTATATTTTGTTTCAAATTCTGATCTGCCTTCATCATGTGCTTCAGAGAGAGTATGTTCCTGGGCCTCAAAAAATTCTGAACAAATGGATGGGCAGATCTCTTCTTGGAAAAAAATTTCAGCACATGAAACATATGAAGAGGAATCTGAATGGAAATCCTGAATGTTTTGTTCTTCTATGGTGTGAATGTGCTGTAGGTCATCTTCATATGATATCACAACCAAATTATCAAGTTCCTTATTACTTTCTTCAATATTATCAAGCACAGTATTATCATTTAGATCGTTTGCCACAAATTCACTCAAAGAAACTTTTTCACTTGCTTGAGCAAAGATCTCACCTTGTTGTTCATGAGCTGACTGAATGACCTCCTCATGAAGACTCGGTTCTAATGACAGACTAGCAGCACGACTGAGAACATTTGAATCCATACCGCTGTCTATGATCTCAACAACAAAATTCTCCTTTTCAGGATTCAACACAAGGTATGCTTGGTCATCACAATCTGAATCTAGAACTGAAGTAGTTGTCCTATATTCTTCAATCTGCATGATGTCTTCTTCTATGGGCAGATCTGAAACGACACTTTCTCTTTCATCATCGTCCACCATATGACCATCTTTAGCCTGCTGATCTTGATTCTGCTGCAAAATTTCCTGATCATCTTGATGGGTATCCACTAGGTTCTCTTCATGTTGCTGAAACGGATTTTCATACAGAGCCTCCGTGATCTCAACATCCATAAAATTATCATCTTCATAACATTTCTCAAGGCTTTCAATAAAACTATGTGCATGCTAGCAACAGTCTTGAACTAAATTTAATGATGGATAAGAGTCCTTATATCGTTCAATGGACATAGTATGAAAATCCTTTAAACAGTAAATACAAGCAGGCGGCAAACTTCCATACCATGATTGGGCTCTACCTTCCAGAGTGGCCAAGAATATCTTCATCAAGCAATCTTCAGGAAAATCCACCTTCAACTTGCGAATATGCATATGAAATCTAACTAGATGTAAAGCAGCATCCTTCTTACCATCATCTTTAAATGTAGGCAAATTCCTTGACCAATCTACCTTCGGAATTTTATTTGGAAAACCAGGGATGTGATCTCGGCTCAGGGGAGCGTATCTTCTTGCAATCCGATCCATCTTGAAAAGCTCAAAGCTACTAATCTTCCTGCAGTGAAGTCACCATGAAGCATTGATCTTTGGAGTTTTCAGTGAAGGAGTCGCCAGTGAATGATTTCAGCCTTGTCAATGTCTGATCGTTTTCCACCATCAACAATCAGATCTGAACTTGATACATGTGTTGGGGTAAAATGCAATCGAAGTGTTGTTTTCACAAGCTCACGGAGATTGACTGGAGCAGCGTTTATCTACTTCCGCTTATGCAAAGCAAAAGCGTTTCGAAGGCTACCTGGCATAACTTCAGGCTCCGTCTAAGACTTATGAAACCAACACATCAATCCACAAACAAGTTTGTTCTCCCCAGTATGGTCGCCAATATGTTAGCGCTTGAAATTTAACCTCAGGCTGAAAAAGGTAAACTCCAAGGCAACATCAAACCACTTAGCCTCATAGCTAGCCCTACGGGGCAGGAGAGGGCTCTCTCCGGTCTATCTCGATAAAGATCTTCAAAGGGCAAGATAACCAATAAGGAAACACTGATTTTAGGCTAGTAAACTGATAAAAGGTTTGAATTGGGAAGTTTTAAGATTTTGGTGGAAAATCGGGGAAAGGCAATTTTGGGTGCGGGGATTGGACACAGTTTTTGCAGGGCATTCTTTGGGGCAAGGTAGGAGACTGTATTGATGCCTTTGAATTAAGTGAATGGATAGGAATGACCGGTGAGGGGCTAAAGAGAGCAAGAAACCTTCAAGAGTTCTCTTTAGACAAATGAAAACATAAATATTAAGCAAACTTAAACGCAGAGCATGGCAATCATGAATTCTACTTTAACACTTCATTTGCCTAATTTGAAGAAGGAAAAGTGAGAATATGAATCACATAACAAACTTACAAGTACAAAGAGAAACACACCATCAATACCTGTAACCACAAGAATCCCAAAAAGGACTGCAAAACCCTGGTCTTTCTTCCTTTGCCAAAATTGCAGAGATACAATGAGTAATACAATAGAGCTTTCTCCCTCAAGAGTCCAACCTCTCCAACCTCTGAAAATGACTAAGAAAATACATAATATAGGCAAGCTAACACCTTTTCTTGCCTCTAGGGGTCGAGCTCATCCTTCTAGGATCTGTTTCAACCAATTCTAAACTGAGCACGAAAATCTAGGCAGTCAAAACAACTTGCCTTTATAAGCTAGGAAACCAATTCATTCATTAAATGTTTGCTATTTCATGAATGAATCTTCTAGAATAGGTAAATAAGTGTCATGTCAACATGAAAATACATAAATTACATCAAAGAGGGTGAAAATTCCCATTACAAGTCAAAACTGGTCAAAGCTGGGCGAATTCCTGAGCTGTAGAAGAATTCCTGTGAAAACTGCCCAACGGGTTGCGCTACTTTGGAGGTGATTTTGAGGTACTTCCAGGTGTCCAAATGAGGTAAAAGTGGGCTTGTTGGAAAGGTCGTGATGTATACTTTCCAAACCAAGTGGATATTATGAACTTGGTGGTTATTTTCTCCTCAAAAATTGCAATCTCCCAAGACTACTTCCTGTGTGTCAAAAAGTGGCAGAAATTCATTTTTTTCTTGTTTTTTGACCTTCTGGAGGCCCAAAACTTGGTGAAATTTCTTGGAAATGGCTGAGAAAGTGTATCTTTGCATGAAGAATCCAAAAATGCTTAGTTTTCCCAAAAAAGAGTTGCCCAACGAAAGGGTGGCGCACGGCGCGCGACCCGTTGGGGGCAAAAACCTGTGTTTGGCACAAAAAATTCACAATTGACAAAATTTTCTCCAAATTTCTTGAAATTTGGGCTGGGAGTCCCCAATCAAGTACCATGCTCAGTCAAAGAGTCTTTGGCCAAAATTTGGAGTGGATCAGGCCTTTTCCGTCGTTTTAGTTCCTTGGCCAACCTCCTTGGATCTAGCGATTGTATTTTTAACATTTGTTTAAAACCATGACACTTGTGAAAAAAGTGAAGGTGGTTTTTCTTCTTTGGCATGTTTTGGACAAAAAACTCTCTCAGTTTTCCCAAATTCATCTTTGATTGCTCTGAAATATCTTTTGAGTGAAACTTATCCCAATGTGTGAAACAAGGGATTTTGCCGAAATGAAGCGAAATGAAGGGGATAGGGGGCTTCTAAATTCTTGGGGAAATTTTTGGGAGTGGGGAGGGATGTTAGGAAGTAGGGGAAAGTGGAATCCCAGAGATTGAGCGAGGGGAAGAGGTCCAAAAGGGAAAAACATAGGCCAAACCTAGAAAATTGCCACGTTGTAGCTAGAAACTAGGGTTTGTGCAAAAATGAGGAATTTGGGGGATCTCAGTGATGGGAAGAATTTGATA
This sequence comes from Pinus tabuliformis, assembly GCA_031772625.1. Taxonomy (NCBI): domain Eukaryota; kingdom Viridiplantae; phylum Streptophyta; class Pinopsida; order Pinales; family Pinaceae; genus Pinus; species Pinus tabuliformis. The sequence continues at coordinate 1,619,742,554 of CM062816.1, read as the reverse complement.
AGGTACATGAAGGATAGGGGAAGGTGTATGAACATCTGGATACAAGTTTTGCCAATGATTTGACCATCCACGAGAAATCACCTTCAAAACCCTATGAGAGGGAAATGACCTTACCTAGGCGCAACTGAAGCATGAACAAGGTATAAAATGACTCATTAGACACTGAGATGATAATGAAAACCCTATGAATGATGATAGACTCAGCTGAATAGTGACATAGATGGGAATTTGGGCAACTTTGAAAGGAGTGGGAGCAAACCCTAGACCTAATGCCTAGTGACCAAATTTTGCTTGAAAACTCTTTGAAATGACAAAATTTGACTTGGAAACTCTGAGACCACTTTGTAAGAGCATATTTGATCACTGGACGAAGGCTGGAAAGACTGACACTAATAGATTCCATGAAGAGCTAACGCTGGAGTTTCTGCAAAATCTGTAGAATGGTAGTACAATGGTCAAATTTATAAGCCTGGTAGTTTCAGAAGAAGTCCTGGCTGAAGTCACCTGACTTCCAGCAGAAGGGGTGAATGGGTAGACAAACATGTACTTTTATACAAAACAATTAAAGCCTTCCAAGACCCAGGTGAATGGCTGCTACAAACGGGGAAAGGAATTCATCCTTCGGCATTGCTGCAACCATGGCAAGAGCTGGCGATCATCATCCAAATATATATCACTTGCGACAGCCAGCATGATGTGGTAAAGCCTCAAAAACTGAAAATCCTAGCCATTTTAAAGAAAGGAATCTCAGTTAGTTTACCATTTTATTTAAATTCCCTGTTACACGATGTTGTGCTATGGGTAAGGACAGCCAAGGACCCACATAGTGTAGTTAGCCATCATGGGTTAATTAAGTTAATCATCACAAATAGATTGGCACAACAACAATTAACATGGGACAGTATCATAAATCGTACCTTGGCTGCACCCCGGAAAATGAGGAAACAGAGCAGCAAGGGCCAAGAACCCTAGGCCCAAAGAAAACATTAAAAGGAAAGAGCCTCACTACACCCCTAGAATCAGCTAAGCGTAGATGCTCGGTGAGAGTAAAAGCCCAGTGGTGCATTCCAATCCAAGCAAAAGAAGCCAGACCATCCCGTACACCTCCTCTTAGTCCTCAAGGCCCTCCTTTGCAATACTATGAGGAGGAAGTGGGAAGGGTTTTGGGAAGCATTGAAATGTTTACCAAGGGCAGGGAATACTAAAAGACAGAACTATACCCTTGATCGGTCGTTCCCTGCTGACAATTCTGGTCATGAATAAACATGTCCATGCACTGATGCCATGGAGGAGAAGAAAGAGTTAATTCTTGATATGGAAACACCCCTCAAAGTTGAGGAGCATGAAGAAACCTTGAATGTGAACACTTGGAGGATGCCAATCAACCAAGTGTTATTCCCTTTTCAAAGTCCCCTGTGGACAAGGCCTACCAAGAAGAAGACCACGAGAATGATGACTATTCAGGAGATACCATTGCATTGGGATCTCCTGAACACAAAATGAATAATAATTATGAGTTGGAAGGAGAAATCTTGTCAGCAAACACAACTCAAATTGGGAACATTCCTGATGATAACATAATGTAGCCTATGAAAGTAACAGAAAGTAATGTAGCCCCAGATGGGAGCCCTAGAGTAGAAGAGCCCCACAAACATAAACTTAAAAAGGTTCTCAGAAAATACAGAAAATAGAAGCAGGTAATCAGGCAGTTGAAATATTGGCTAAAAGAAGCCACTAGAACGAGGAAATTGAAAGAAGAAATGGAGAATGCAGGGACACAAATAGAACAATGTTTTGCAAAGGATGTTGAGACTCAAATAGAGTTTCTTAAGGGTTGCCTAAGGGAAACCCAGACTAAGCCTACTATTAGAGAAAATACTCTCATACAAATAGAGGAGCCCTGTATCTTTTCACAGGGAACTCAAACGACCTACCCCACTGTGGACATTACTATCGAGACTGATACTGAAGAAAATGTTCAAGTTGTAATTCCGGAAGTAGTTGAAGCTGCTATGTAGACTGACTTAGAGGAGAACAAAGATGCAAAAGTCCAAACAGATGAAATGCCTCTTTACACCCACTTGGTTAGAGAAGTTGTTTTTAGGAAATTATAGAATGAGCTTTTAACAGTCCACTGAGATCTAGCTCAACACAAGGAAAAGGTGGTCCCTTTTCACGAACACCAAGGGCTAAAGAAAAAATTCAAGGAACTTACCAGGATAGAGGATGAGACTTTTTCTCAATACAAGGCTGAGCAAAAGAAGGTTGAAAATTTAGAGGGTCAATTGCAGAAAACCAAAGAACAAATGGAGACCATCTATTCTCTCTTTTTCGGACACTCTATCTTGTCGAGTTCCCGCTACTAATTATGCTTTATTTCTTATGGAGAGATATCTCCTATTAAAAGTTAAGGCCACTAAGGCTGGTAAACCAGTAGAAATTAAAACCACTCATGATTTTATCAAGTGTTTCAGAGAACACGATGAGAAGTTTCAGTACCTCCTTTGTGAGCTCTATATGCATTATTTTGTTTTAGAGGATGACAGGGATAGGCACCCTACCCCTTTCAAAGGAGACATTTAGTTTTAGGTGTTCCTTTCCTTTGCTGCGAATCAGCTAAAATGGGCCAAGGCATACAAGACATTCAAAAGGCGTGAATATGGCATTGACCTATGGGTCGGAGGAGAACCTACACAGCCACTACTCCTATCTGTCCGGCACAAGCAGTTTATGAGGAAGAACAGTGTCATAGGAAAATTGTGGCCTATCCATATTAATAGCATTCAGGCCGAAAAGGAATACTTATAGGATATTAAAGAACAAACCTTGGCTGCATCAAAGCAATGATGGGAAGCTTCTAGTAATCCTATGAGGGGTCGGGAGCCATTCGGATACCATAATTTCCAAGTTGCCTCTTCCCATTTTTTCAAATATAGCAATATGATTTTAACATTGGGACCAGATTGGATAGTATGCTGCTACGGAACCCCAATCATATGGTACCCTCTTGACCGATACCGTCATGATTATAACTTAGAAGATCATGAGGTAACCGAGGCTTTAACTTTCCTCAAGCAAAAGAATGGTTTTAGGAATTACAGGGAAGAAGTATACCCTACTAATTCCCTCAAACAAATGCATCTGAAGTATACTCTTGCATGAGGATGTGCAACAAGGTAAGCTGGGGAGTATGTTGGGATGAGAAAAAGGTATGATTTCTCTTCATTTAATGCTTAATTTATCATTCATCCTTATAATATTATGTTTGTTTATAGAATAAAATGAGGAAAACGTCAGTCAAAGTTAGAAGAAACTATTTGGTGATAGAATAGGTGAATTTGGTATGAAAAACTGATTCTTTGTTATCTTTGTATGTAGAGATGTGATTGGGAAAAAGCTATTTAGTTGGCAGGACATCACGAGGACATAAAAGGGAAAAAGCCACGACATATGGGGTAGACAAGGAAGTGGAAGATCAGTTCAAATATTCTTGTTTTATCATATGATCAGATTTTATATTACGAAACCTCAGGATCTCCTGATCCTGAGGATTAGCTTCTATCCAAGTTTGCTTTTTATGTTATATAAGGCCAAAAGGCAACTAGATAAGAGTTTAGACTTTTAATATGTAATTATTCTCTTTAGAGAAAAAATATTGTTAACTAAGTGACTCTGTCAGTTGTTACTTTGAAGTTAATGAAATAAGGTTGCACTTGATACATCTCCGTGTTATGAGTTTTTATTAAGCAGAGGCTTCTCGCGACTCTGGGCCCAGTCACAAGAAGTTCCACTGCTCCTTTGTGTTATAGTTTACATTTAGTATTTTTACTTGATTTAATGTTTAGTTATTTTATTTATCTTGAAGATTGGTGACATTGATTTATACCGTTGTTCGCTTAGATTTATATTGAAGCTGCAAGATAGAATTAAGTAAGCGCTATGATTAGAATGAGTGAATGTGTGGTTGATTGTTGTTCAAATTGAATAGATGTTATCATAGATCTTGAGAGACAAGATTAAGTAACTTATATGGATTGCAATATAGAATGTTTACCATTTAGGAATATTTTATAGCTGTTGTTGTTCACTTAATGATTGGTGTTCAATTTCCGATTTTTATTGATGTTTAGTAATGCATATTGATTTGAGTTGTTATAGATTAGTAGTTTTGTTCGATAATCATAGTTGCTTTACTTGATTAAGTGTGATTAGTCTCAAGCTTATTTGAATAATTCTCCATGTAATTCTCATTTACATTCAAGTTCGAATTGGTTTCGGAACAAGTTGTATAGAATTGCATAGGGTGTTGCGAGCATTCCTTTCAAAAATAGTTCTTTGCAGAGTTGAGTGAATTGAATTTAAGAATTGGAATTTAATTATTGCAACGATTCATCATTAGATAACCTCTAGCTTCACTACACACACTATGTTGGCACTCTTGAAATAGAAAAACTTACCTTGGATTGAAAACTAATTTAGGGATTAAAATTGCCTATAAAAAGACATCTTAGTGAGCCAACATAAACCATTCAAGATTATCTAGAATCCCATCTAGAAGCTTATCATGAAAGATTCATCTCTATCCCATTCCTCATGGGATTTGGAAAACATCTCCTCCCTCTTGGTGCTCCACCCTCCAAGTGGTTTATTTTATTAATTTATTTAATAATGAATTTGCTTTTCATATTACATATCACCTATCTTTCCTCAGCTTAGGTGTAGAATAGTAACCCACAAAGGAGGGTATCAAACCTAGCTTTCCTCAACTTAGGTTAACAACATTTAAAACACAAGGGAGGATATCACACCTAGCTTTAACTTAGCTTAGGTTTACAGTAATGTAGTACACAAGGAAGAGGTGTTACAGTTTCTACTTTGCATCTAGGAAATAGGTCTTAAATTTTCTCTTTACATAAGCAATGCATAGGTAGAAGGGAGGTATCAATGTTACACATTATAGGATGGTAATGATTCCTTTTGATTTATTTATTAGGTTGTAAAATGTGTAAGTTACCTACAAAATCATATTTCAATGTTAACAAAGATTTTTTTGAGAACATTACTCGAACTAAGTGGGGAATAAGAGCTATTTGATTTTGTATCTTCATGATAATCTATTTGTATATAATTACATCAATCCTCAACCCAATGTTCTAAGTGATACTCATATCACCCCATATGGATGACATAATTAGTTTAATTCCCTCTAGTTAAATCCCTTGCATTGGCGTTCATAATTGTTTGGAGAAACATCTTCTTTCATATGAATTCTACATAACCAGGCATACCATTACCGCTTTAACCAGTTGCTTTCTCACCCACCTAACACCCACAATGACCAATTTTAAAATTCTTTCTAAATGTTTCTTCATTGTATGAATGTGATAACATTATGAACAATCCAAGGTTAACTCCTTAAGTCCCACAGGGGCTGCTCTAGCTTCCTTGAAATTCACTAACTATAAGGTCCATGACCATTTACCATGTCATCTGCACAATCATCAACTTCAAATCCAAATTCCATTTTTCTTTATGGTTAACATTCTATGGTCAAGTTTGGTTACCGCATAGCAATCACAACTATGGTTATATTATTGTGGTAGTAACACATTACCCTAGTTGAGCATATTTTATCAATGCGACCATTATTACAAAATATCGTTGCTCCTTAAATTTATGTACTCCACCTAACTTCGCTAGTACATTTATTAAATTCATGTGTTCACATCTCAAGGAAGGCATGCCTTGACATTAAGTCGTGGGGATGATCGACTCATGGAAGACCCCGCCCCAATACAATGAAATTACCCTTTTCATTAGGCTAGTGATATAGCATAGTGGTTTGGTTATTTTTCTTTTCGCTGCTAGAGATATATTTGCTAGATTCATGCATATGCATTTATTTATGTATCAAAAACTTCCTGACACATGATATTGTACCTCCAAAATCGATTCTCCATTAATAATTTTGCATTTCATCCCACTTAGGGATTGAAGTGATTGTCCCTTATTGCCATGCATGCCCTAATCAAATGGCCGCATGTGAGCTATGGGCAATGTGTAGTAGTTTGGTTGAACGACAAGGCTTCATTCTACTTACCCTGTTCTTTCCTTTCTGGTGAGCAATAAAAACAATGCTATTGGGCATTGAGTGCTATATAGTACCTCCTTTGTATGCAGCAGGGAACTATCACCATCCCCATCCATGTCCGCGACAATGAATGCGATTATGGAAATGAATGTGATTACCCATTTGGTGGAAGCCAACAATGAATTCCATGTTTCCCGCTTGCGATTACCCACCCTTTTGATTATTGCATCATCTCCCAGGATTTACCCTTTATTTTACATATTTACGATGAACAAGGTATGGTCATTGGGTGAGAGCAAAGATATCAGCAAGGCATATTCAACACTGTTTTCCACATCTTGAGTTGTTACCAAACATGCACAAGGGATATTTGGCACTGTTTTCTTCTTCCTGCTCTGTTCTCAGACCTGCAGAGGTAAGTTTACGAAATTCATATATATGTGTTTAATGCTCTGACTAATGCCTTGTATGGGTAGAGCTTCCCTAACTAATGGTCTCTACCTTCCAGGGCTCCCCTGTAAACGCTTCCAGACCCATCGGTTCCATGCAGCTCCATGTTAAATCTGGCTTTTCATTTGAACTTTTTATATATATATACAGTATGTAAATAACAAACTCTATATCACTGTCATCTTAATCAGAGTGACTCAAAATGTATATCCACCTACACTGCTATGAATGAAAATATGAAATAATGGAAAATGTGGTACATGATAACTAGAGTTATATCTGGAAATGCAAGTAGGTAGAATCACTTGACCCAGATTTTCCATAATAGACATCCAAATTTCAAATAAGTATACCTATCCACTTATCCCTGCCATACAAATGTGTTTTCCAACAATTATTTCACTCTAAGCATTCTCCAATGAGTTGTGGAGGATACAATGCATATTGCATAACCCAAGATTGTGTGTTCATGCTTTCTTCGCTCTCATCCACTGCCACCACTGCTCTCCTCTACTTTTTCCTCTGCTCTTCAGCCATTTTTGCAATTGAAACAAAATTAAATGCACCCCAAAAAATGTGATGGGCCTTCTTTGGTTCTTCTCTTTGCTGCAAATTGCAATGAAAGAGGAAGTTCTGAGCCCCTAATCAAACCAGGGAGTTCTTTAATAAATATGGTTTTTGTGAGACTAATTATGCCTTCGCTTTTACCTTGTGCCTGCCATGATGTCAAATTTGTGACCACTATCACTAACCCCTGGCCATAAATTGCTCGGCCTACCCATTTGAGAATCCACTCATTATGTCATCTAACCTTGCATCACTTAATAAATCAATACTTTCTTCGAGTAGATTTAATGTTTTTTAATTTAAAGATAGAATCACTTCATATATTTTATCTTATTTATGAATTTTTGTTCACTGTATATCCATCCTCGTATCAAGCACCACTGAGATTTGTTGGTTTATCATGATCATGGCACATGCACTCTAATAGATGTTCATTGTAAGAAGAGATTCAATGATGTCATTGAAAGAGCGGTCATCACTATCTACAACTTAATGAATAAAGAAATTAAACCCTATGTTTAATACTCTTAAACTTTGAAACCTATATTTTATTATTTAAAAAAAAAATTCTCATTTCAGGTTAAAAAAATATTCCATTTCATGCCTTAAATCAAGCATTCCATGTTTAAGTGCATATTAATAGAGCTTGATTAACTTAACTAACACTCATTAATATAAGGACAAGTTTTCATTACGATTTTGTTTTGTTAATAAGAATTTGGTGTTTTTGGTTGATTTACTTTTCTTAACATATAAATTTAGTATATTTGGATTAATTCGAGTTTTTTAACATAAAATTAAGTTTTATGGAATATATATATATATTTTTTATTCTAAAAACATTTACTTTTGAGTTAAATAATATTTGTTGATATAATTTGGTTCATTTGTATTATTTGTGCTTTATTCGTCTCCAATTTTAAAAGAGAATGGTTACCGAAACCACAAAGAAATGTATGTTTAAAATAAGTCAAGGTTAATTCAAAAGCTAAAAAACATTCTTAAAGTGGCCAACTCTTTCTGTGTTTGATATGCATTTGTGCATTTACCTACAATTTCATTCTTCTTATTTTATAGCTTGTTCCAAATTGACGTTTCGCATTGAATAGGATTCAATACCATATGCATTGGAAACTCAATAACACCATTTAGTACCATATGCATCTGATCTTCAACTTCTCTTTGCTTGTAAGAAGAGATGTTATTTTCCTTTAAAACTACTAAACAATGGCAATTTTTCCATGTAATTTCAAGCCTCTAGTTGTGCAAAATGGGAATCCATTTGTGTGTTACGTGCACTAAAAACTCAATGACATTATATCTCTACCATATTGGGTTGCATGCTTTTTCAATTTAATTTAATTAATTTGGACTAATTTTGCATGTGAATTTGTTATGATTTTGGTTTCAAAGATGCATATCTACTCATATTTATCTAGGTACATTCAATTTATAATACACATTTGTTAAAATAACTGTGAGATTAAATATAATTTTTATTTATTTAATTGAACACTATATATTTTTGAATGAAAGCTTATAGCTAGCCTCTTAAGAGAAACGAAGTGACATCGTTTTCAATTTGTTTTTCTACTTTTCACAAGTCACATAACTTAACTAGTAAAGGAGTAAGTGATCCATAATCCACACATATTTTTCACTAACCAAATCATTTTTACTTCATTAGTAGTGGAACTAGGAACCCATTGTTATTAAAGAAAGGGAGTAGCCCCTGCTTCCCTTGCATCTTTTAGACGATTCTCAGGTTGCATCTAAAAGCTTTCTCAAAGAACTTGGTTTTCCATCTCCCTTTCTAGGCTCACATATTGTAATAGGAAGGTAGTAAGTGGCCCATCAACCACACATTATATTATCTGCAACTAAGGAACAAACATAACTTAGTGTAAGTAGGGGATTTTGTAAAGGATCATCATATATCCACGTCATTTCACACTTCTTATGTTCACTGTGTGACTTACACACACATTGCACTACACACACTAAGCTACTCTATAATTTGAACAAAGCGCATCAAGTTTCAAGAGCAGTTGTACATAGTTCATTTGAGCTTACTTTTTCACACCATAAGTGGAGAAAGACACCTAAAAGAAATCATAACTTGAAAAAACTAAATTTCCACATAGGGGCCATAAAATAATTCATATTTTAGGTTAGGACTGTTTGGGGTAGGAATCCAATAAGCTGCCATATGGCCATGTTATATTTTGAAACATAGAAGTTGTCTTTTAGGGTGTTAGAGCCTAGATTGACCTCAGGCTGAAGAAAGGCAATTCTAGGGTAACCACAAACCAAGCTTAACCTGGTAGCTAGCCATACCAGGTCAGGAGAGGGCTCTCTCTTTTATGGATCTTAGTCAAAATGACTAGATCAGATGGGATTTTAGGCTAGGTATAGTAGCTCAGGGGATTTTGATTGAATTTGTTGGTTTTTTGTGCTGGATCAGATGGAGCTAGGCAATTTGGGTCTGGGAAATTAGGTCAGAGTACAGGGTGTTCTATGGGGCAAGGTAGGTATAGGCTTTTACACTTGAAATTGAGTGAGGTGAGATATCTAAGACTAGTGAGGAGCTGAGGAGGGCATGTAAAGATAATGTATCCTTCTCAAATAGTAGAAAACATAGAATATTGAATGGCTTCCCAAGACAGAGCACTGTAAACAATGAATTCTACCTATCTATCTTGACATCATTCAGTTAGAAGTAATGAAACAGATTGTGGCATACATAAAACATGTGAAAAACTAATAATATAAAAAGAAACTATGCAAAAGCACCATACCACAAGTATCCCATAAAAATAGCTACAACTCCTATTAATTTCCTTGTCAAATTGCTTACAATGATGTACAATATTGTTCAGAGCATCCAAGTGTATCCAAACCTTGAAAATGAGAAATAAAATACATGATATAGACAACCAAACCACTCATCCTGACCATCAGGGTTCGAATCCATGAGAAGAGAGGCTGTTACAACCATTTCCAAACATGGACCAGGAATATAGATAGTAAAACTACTTGCCTCTATAAGCATGGAAACTGATTCATTAGCCTCAAAACCACCTCTAACTAATGAATCTACCTTCTAACACTACATCAATTACATCATAAAAACAACCATGAGGAGAGAGAAAGTGAATTCATAGTGAAAATAGACGAAAATTTGATTTTCTAGGCAAACTGGTCAAAAGCGCAGTGGCAATTTCCACCTACTTTTGGAGGCCTTCCCCTTAACCAAATTGAGCCAAAGATAGCTCATTGGAAAGGTCTTCAAGTCTAGTTTCTGGAAGAACTTGAATTTTTGAATTTGGAGGTCACCGTCCCCCTCAAAAATTGAATCTTCCAAGACTACTTTTGTGTGTCCAAAATGAGGTAGAGAGGTCATTTTTTGGTAGTTTTTGGACCTTTCGGTGACCCAGATTTGCTTCAAAACTTATGAAAATTTCTAGGGTGCATGTTCTCATCCTCTCGAATCCAAATATGCAAAATTTTTGTCCATCTTATACTCCAGTGAAAAGCACAACGTCCAGTTTCCTGTGTTGAAAATTTCAAAATTTGAAAAATGTAAAAAATCTTCAAAATTTTCCCAAATTTGGCATGGGACACCACCATCAGTTGCTTTGACGGGCTAGTGAGGCTTCGACTAATATTTTAAACTTATCTTGGTCCTTTTTTCTCTTTAAAGCCTTACTCAACCTAGATTTAAGCTTCCTGATCCTCATGTTACAGATTTTGTTGCGGGTCATGTAATCGTAGGCCATGTGGCGGATCATCTTCTAATCCCTATTGGCCTTCTCAATCAGCCTTTTGAGATGTATGTTGACCCTCTCAAGCCATGTTTCCCTATCATTCTAAATCTCTTGCTCAATAGGAGTAAACTTGTCACGAGCCTCTTTGGCCATTTGCCTGTTTTCATTGACCATTTGCAGCTCCATGAGGATTTTCTTGTTGCTCAATTGTTTGTTTTCCTACTCTAGATATCTAGTGATGAACTTGGCTCTTTCTAAGTTATCAGCAAAGGATTGTGTTTAATCTTCTCTTCTTGAATGATGATGTCCTTGACAATTTCTTCAACCTGTGCTTCCAGGTCAATGATGTCAACTCCATTATGAGTAAAGTGTTGTTGTGGCTCCTCATGCTCAATGAGATCAAAATCTCTTTCCTCCTCATCACCAAGATCTTCCTCCTGCACTTTTTCCTTTCCTTTGCTCAACTACTCAACTTGTACCTGTTTTTTCGATGACAAAGGCAAAGCCCCTTCCACACCTTTTGGAGCAAACAATTGCGTGTGGACTAATGATAAAGGAAATGCCCCTTCCAGACCTTGTGGAGAAAACACCTGCCTAGTAACTACAAAAAGTCTCCTTGTGCCTCTTTGATATGTTGCTTACACTGGCACCTCAACAATTTTGGTTTCCTTGGACTCTTCCCTTGTTTTTCCATGGCTAGAAGGCCCACCTTCTTCTTGATGCACTAGTTAAGGGATCTATGGACCTTTAAACATCTCATGAGAAATTAAAGTCTCCCATGGAATGTTAAGAAGGCTAAGCTAGTGTAGAACAATGATTTCAATCAAAGAGTAATGGTAGATGATGTTCAACTGCTGGGGGTATGATTTCCTCTGTACAATATGTGCCATTTTCTCAATGTTTCTAAACATGAAGTAAGGGAGATCCAACATCTTTACTCTAGTGAAATGCATGAATCTAATATGATAGGCATACAACCGGGAGAACCTACCTTCACAAGTGAAGTACTTGATAATAATCCTCATCAAAGGCACATACTTGCTTTCAAAAAACTTAAAGGGGAATAACTTCTTCACTTGATTTCTGTATTTAGCCTTGATATAAGGCTCATAGTAATCCTCATCAAGATCATGACCCTTGTACCATTTTTCACCCACATTAGGGATTCTAGTGGCCTCTGAAATGACAGCTGATGAAATTGTGAAGGTTACTCGGCAAGTGTCACCTCATTGTTATGCAAATGAGTCACAAAAAGTCTGTCCAAATCATGGTGAAATTGAACTCTCTCCACCATCTCACTAAATTCAAAACATGCTTGATGCCTGAAACAAGAAATTGCAAGTGCGCAAGCCTGTAACTCTGTCAAACTAGTGGGCTCCTCTATGATGATTTTTCCTCCTTTACAAGGCTTCCTTTTTTGTATGTTTCTCTCCCTCGATCTGTCACTAAATGTCTCTTCCTCATACTCATGATCACTGTCTCTTTCCATTATTTTCCTTTGGTTTTGAAAAAAGTGGTTGTATATAGATAATTGTGGATAATACTGTGGAAATAGGGTGGAGGAATGGAATGGGTAGAGTGTATGGAGGAGGGAGTGTGAAAATGTATGTGTGAACAGGGTTTAGGGATGTGAGTAGGGGAGAGAGTGTAGGGCTTTGGAAATTGTATGTGGGAATGGGATCTAGGGAAAAATATATGTGGGAATGGGTTTTAGGGAACAATATATGTGGGAATGGGGTTTAGGGAACAATAGAAAATGGATAAGATAGGAAAACACTAGTGGAGTGAGGAAAACTAGGGTTTTGAATTTGGGAGTGAAAAAACACCAAAACTTGACAAGTAAAACCCTAAACCACAAGAGATCACTGATATACTTACTTTCAAGAGAGGAAAATTGGATGATTTGAGGTGAATTTGGTGATTTGGCATGATTTGAGGCTCTGCTGGGCAAAATGCAGCACCACCTACAGGAGCGCAGCGCTGACCTGTAAGCACAACGCCCATGTATTTTTGCATTGGGAAATGCTGCTAGAAGCATAGCACCACCTTAAATGCACAACACCTTCCTCAGAAGTGCAACGCCAGCCAAAATCTTGAAAAAACGCAACAACTTCACTGTATTTGCTCGATGGCGCTTGAAACTCGACCTCTGATCTCCTTATGGCACTTTGATCTTCAACAATAACACAATGGGATGAAAACTAGGAGGATGGATTTATATAGCTTCACCTTTTTTATTTTTTGTTTATGGAAACACACTTTTATAATGTCTAATTGTCTTTTACAATGCTTTGTTTTTCATGTTTGTTTCTTTTTACATGGCAAGTGGAATGATTCTAAGAATCACTTGATTTTGTAGTGGCAGGTACTTGGCAACATCACAAGCTTTAGGAGGAACTTGAGAACAAATATTAGATATAGAAGCATTAAAATTACATCATGAAGAAAGATAAAAAATATAATACTCTATTTTCACCTCAAAACATGTTTTGAGGTGAGAACTACATTCATCTTCTCACCTGATAAATTATGATTTTAACAATGATTATTGACCTCCTCATATGCTTGCTGGCCCTTATTAACATATCATCACTGAATTTGACCATGGAGCAAAACCCTAAGACCTAATGAGGCCAAACACTATGAAATGGATTGCGAAATGAACACGAATCATGACTGAAAAGTATGAGAGAAGATCAACAAGTAGATATCATAAGGGAAAAAGTGAAGTAACCCCTACAATTAGTGGATCTATGACCTAATGGAATGCAACCTCATCAGAATGAGACTCTTACTATGAAATGCAAAAGAGAAGATTTTGATCATTGATGGCACTGTGAAGACATTGACACTAAAATTGGCTCCAATTGGGATGGTAGCTCCTTGGAGGTGCCAAGAGCACCATAGACCAGATAGACTTATCCATTGGGCATTGGGGTTAAGACACTTCAAAGACTGAAAACTGACACTGTGAAAACTGACTCAAGACTCAAACTATGACTAAAAACTATTAAAAACCGGCAAACCATACATATTCTTTCAAACTTTATAGCCTTCACCTCCGGCCCCAAGCTGGAATGACTATGTACCTTGAAATCTTGCAACGAAAGCGAAAATGGTATATACACTGATCATATCATGGTTTTAGAAGTTACCTCAGAAGAAGTAGTGCTTCAGGAGCCTACCATTGACTGGCCCTCCTGAACAATCCTATCCATCCATTTCCTTTAGCAGAAATGAATTTTGTCCTCTATATGAAGCAATCTTATAGGGTCCCTTCCATAAGTTTTTGAACATACCATGCTTACCTTTATCTTCATCCCTAGCATCCCATCGCAACACTACATCCTCAAGATGGAATTTATCTGCTTTTGTTTTTTGGTCATAAATCTTTTTGATTTTTTCCTGTAATTTGAAAGTTTTTTGGAAAACTTCCTCCCTTGTTTGTTGTAAATGAATCATTTGATTTATTCTTCTCTAAAAGTCATCCTCCTCACTGCATACCTCCTGTAAAAGTTTCACAACTGGAACTGCAAGAGATGCTGGAAAAAATGTGTCAATGCCATAAACTAATTCAAATGGAGACATACCTATGGACTTCTTCTGGCTCACTCTGTTAGCCCACAAGGCATTAACTAAATTTCTGTGCCAACCTTTCTTATTTGTTTCCAACATCCTCTTGATGATATTCACCAATGACTTATTGGATGATTCAACTAGACCATTTACCGGTGGTGGGTAATATGTTGTAGAATGACACAAAGTAATCTTATATTTGCTGCAAAAATCGATCATCCTCTTTGATTTGAATGAAGCTACATTATTTGTGATGATTTTACTAGGACAACCGAAACGAGATAAAATATTTGATTCTAAGAATTTAATAATTACTGTATGAGTGGCTTGTCTGGTCGGAATTGCCTCAATCCACTTGGTAAAGTAGTCGGTTCCTATTAGGATCCATTTGTGCTGCGCTGACGATGTTGGATGGATTTCCCTGATAAAATCGAGTCCCCACTGCTAAAATGGTGCATTGACTTCAACCGGTTTTAGAGGAAGAGGCAACGATTTTCTTTTCCCTTGAAAGACCTGACATTCATGATAGCTCATGATTGTTTTGTAAACATCAGGAAAAAGTATCAGCCGGTAATAGCCTACTCTCAACACCTTGTTTGTTGTTGTCTTCCAGAACAAGTGACCACCACAATCATCCTTGTGAAAGTCATTCATCACCTGCTGAGCCTCATCTTCTACAAGACAATTAAGTAATACTTGTCCTAGATCTTTCCAATAAAGAGAATTATTGAGAATGCATAATTTAGCAACTTTAAGTTTGAGAGATCTACCTTTGTTCTTTTTCATCCCCGGAGGTGGTGAGAGGTGCTAAAGCACATACACTATGTTTGAATACCATGGTGACTGACGTAACATTTCAGACACTTGAATCAAAGAGCCTTCTTCTTCATCTTCTGACATGGCCGCGATAAGATTTATATCTAAAGCATGCAGATTTGATTTCACCATTAACCTTGCCAGGCCTTGTCCTTTGATTAGCTTTGTAGGCTTGATCTCTAGATCCTATTCCAACATTGTTGCAATCCATTTTCCCCACTTTCCTTTTGGATCGGTTTGTATCAACACATCCTTGACCGCTGCATTAGGAACATATGCTAAGATG
Source organism: Pinus tabuliformis (assembly GCA_031772625.1). Lineage (NCBI taxonomy): Eukaryota > Viridiplantae > Streptophyta > Pinopsida > Pinales > Pinaceae > Pinus > Pinus tabuliformis. The sequence continues at coordinate 1,619,727,001 of CM062816.1, read as the reverse complement.
TGTGAGTGCAAAATATACACTCTGAAATCCTTCAAAGATTTGACAAGAGCAAAAGCATTTTTTTCAATTATGTTGTACAACAAAGTAGCATCTCTAATGGTTTTGATGAAAAATACAATGGACTTCTCCAACTGATCTTTCTTTTGCATTAAAATTGCTGCCATGGTATGCTCAGATGCAAATGAAAATATGATGAAATCTTGCGTATAATCGAGACTAATCAAAACGAGGGCTGTAAATAAAACATACTTTACCAGATTAAATGACTTCATAGCATCCTCCGTCCATTTTACCACGTTGTCCTTCTTTAACATATTAGCAATTTCTCTTAAATGCTCAGCTAGATTGGGTACAAATCTATGTAAGAAATTCATACTACCATTAAAAGCTTGTATTTCTTTCTTATTCCAGGGAAAATCTATTTGCTGAATTGCCTGCACCCTTGAAGGATCAATGCGGATGCCTTATTTTGAGATAATATGACCAAGAACCTTTCCTTCATCCATGGTGAAGAGACTTTTCTTAGGATTCAAAGATATCCCGAATTTCCTACATCTTTGAAACACAATCCTTAAATGATGAAGATGCTCATCATCGGAACTTGAAAACATTGTCAAATCATCTAAATATACAACCAGAAATACATCCTTTTCATTGGCAAAAGCGATGTCCATGGCACAATGAAATGTGGCTATAACATTCTTCAAACCAAATGGAATTTTAGCATAATGAAAAGTTCCCCAAGTGGTGGTAAATGCAGTCTTATCTAGGTCATCTTCATGCACTAGGATCTAATTATACCCTGAATATCCATCGAGTAGTGACATACTTGATGCTCCAACCACTCTTTGAAGGATATGATCCATCTTTGGTAGTGGGTAGTTGTCCTTCAATGATACCTTATTGAGATTCCGGAAATCGATACACAATCTTATTTCCCCGGTCTTCTTGCGTATAGGAACAAGATTCGAAATCCAATCAGAAAATCTAATTGGGACAATTATACTAGCTTTGAATAGCTCGTTTACCTCTTTTTCAATGGAAGGCAACAACTTGGGATTGATTCTTCTCATCTTTTGTTTGAACGGCTTCTGATTTGGCTTGATGGGAATAGTGTGATGAATTATATCTTTGTCATACACCTTCATATCTGAATAATCCTAGGAAAATACATCAGAAAATTTAAATAACAATCTAAAATATTTAGACTTTAACTTAAGAGTCAATGTTTTGGACAGTTTCACAAACTTGGGCTTATCTCCTGTTGCAAGATTGACATCCTCAACACCTTTGTCTAAAGGCACCAAGCTTGGCTTTCTAGCCACATCATCTTGATTGAAAATTCCTTCTAAAGGTATGAGACCTTTAGGAATAGTGTTGTCTTTCAGCTGCCATATCTCCATTTGGTTCACTTCAATCTCTTGGTCATCGGTGTCATCGTCATCATCTATGGAAGCATCCTTGTAATTTCCCTCATTCTACAAAACGGTGTTGATCTCCTTATCGTCCCAAAAACCCTGCCAATACCTTAAATTGTCTAGAATAGCAGGCTGGTGTTTGACATGGATCTCAAAATTGTTGTTGGAATTCATTGGAATCTTCAAATTACTTGCAGTAGTGGTGAGTGAATCTGCAATAACATTTTGAGCATGAGGTACTGTTGTCAAAGTATAATCTAGAAACATTTGTAAGATATCTAAAACTGCATTTTTGTAGGCTCTCATCCGTGGGTGTTTAGCTTGATATTCTCCCTTGACTTTCTTGATTATCAGCTCCGAATATCCATAGACTGATATCCTTTTTGCATTTAGCTTTTTCAGAATTTTCAAACCTGCAATCAACGCTTCATACTCGACTTCATTGTTATAACAGTCAAAGACCATTTTGTATGAACATATTATAACATTACTAGGAACTTTATTCAGCCGAAAAGTAGGGCTGTGAATCCAAATCCCTATGCCAGCACCATCCTTACCCACAGCTCCATCAAAATCCATTCTCCAAAGACCCGCCTCTTCTTCTAGATGCTGAAATTATGTTTCCTTCTCTTTCTTACTTTGACTGATCTCTTCATTTTTCTACTATTCAGTGTCTTTTTGCTACTAATATGTGGACTGCTTAGAAGTACTTGCGATTTTTTGTCTTTCTTGATCAAGGGATGCTCTAAAATTTTCTGAAATTTCTGGAACATCTTCTACTTCAATTAACTGACTATCAAGATCATTCAAACCATTATCTGAATATAGTACAAATGAATCTAAATTTGTATGTATAGCATTAATTCGATGATTAAGCGGTTTCTCCTTGATAGTAATCATGTATTTCATTTTCTTGTCGTTGTATAGTTTTCTCAATTGGCCAAACATAGGAATGGTAGCATAGGAGAAATCTAGTTGTAAAGTCCCTTTAAGCTTTGCACCCTACGATCTGAATAGAAGCATACCAAACCATGGTGGAATTCTAGCAAGAACCACATCCATCAAAACATTCTTGGCTGGGATTTGGTTTAAAGTTACCACCATGTCTTTGATAAGACCAATACAATGGGCCCTACCAGAGTCAAAAGAGTATAGGTCATGATATTTTCAAGTAATTTCAAGGCCCATTTTCTCCATGATGGCTTTTGGCATTAGATTATAGGAAGCTTCAGAGTCAAACATGGCATTATGGAGGACATACTCGTGTAGCCTAAGGCTTATATAACATGGAGGAACTTCACTATCCTCAGACTAACCTTCTAAGGCAGGGCCAAAAATGAGCTCAGGGTGATCATCTTCTACATTGACCATATCAGATAAAGGATCTATATGCAAAATTTTGGACACCTAGGGTTTATAGCTGCTGTTCTTAATGAGCTCAATCAAAGGAATTAAAACTTTTATTTTAGCAATCCCATTTTCTAAACTAAAAGTGAAAAATTTATCTACCTCTTTGACTGGAAGGTCCTTCTTTTCAACTCTTTCTATTGCTGCACATTGCTAATTGTTCTTCTTGTTTACAATGCTATTTGTGGATGGTCCTTTGCTGGAAGTCAAATCAGCAGGCTCTTCCCTTTCTTCTGAATGTTTGAGGAGTCATTTTTGAGTTGTGATTCCTTTCTCTTTTGAATTGCGCTGACTGGTATATCCCTGCTTCTCAATGAATATTGCTTCTGCTGTGTTGTCAATTCATTCATACATACTCGCTGATAATCATCCGACTCATCCTCCAAAGCTGCCTCATCTGCCAGTATGTAGTCTTCATCCCTTTGGGTATCTGGGACCTCCAAATATTCTTCATCTTCGTCAGAAATATGGGCAATCCATCAGCAATAAAGAAGTGATTCGCCTCAACCACCGGATCATCATCATTTTCATCCTCTATTCCATGCACATAGTTTTGTTGCAAAGGAGTTCTGACCTGCTGTTGTTGTGACGACTGATATTGTGCCTTTTTCTCCCTTTGTTTAATCCTAAATTGGGGCTGCTGCTATCCTCTAAAGTTTGGATTTATGATTGTTGTCTCAGGATTATCTACAATTGTCAACTGGTCAAACATCTTCTCAATTTTCTGGAGTAAATTATCTGCCTTAACATCGGAGGAAGATGCTTCTTCCTTTATAGTCACCTCCTTTCCAGCTTTCATCCTTGCACTTTTGGCCAACAGATTTTCTTCTACCCTCATAGCGTTTTTCTGCATATCATCAAGTGTCATAAGATCTCTTTCTCACAACTGATATGCCATATCAGCATCAAAACCATATGGAAATTTGATTAATGCTAGCCCCATCAGTGGTTTAATATCAGCTGGAATAGCATTGTAGACTGCATTAAACCTCACACAGTAATCTTGCACACTTTCACCCACATTCCTTTTGATATTTTTCATACTCAAATGGAATTTGGAGTGGGTTATTCTTTACCTCCCACCAGTTTAGGAATTGTCTATGCAAAACCAGTAAAGTATTGATAGAGGCCACCGGTGAGGCTCGGAACCATTTCTGAACCTCGCCTCCAAAATTCTATACAAATAATCTCATGGACACATTTTCTGCATCTACCTCGTGAAGGTCAAAGAAGTCATTCATCTTGTCAACATGTTACTGCGCTGTAATACTTTGAGTGGCATCGAAAATAGGTATATTACTTTGGTAATCAGTGGGCATATCATCTAGATTCTGAGGTAGAATGAGGGGTGCATATCGAGTAGCCATGACTTGAGGTGGATTTGAAACTAGTGTTGGGGTAACTAGGGGATTTGGGACAATAAGGGGAATTGATGTAACAAAGGTGATGGGCGTTTGAGGGGTAGTGATAGGCTGATGAGGGAGTAGTGATAGGCTGATGACTAGATACAAGGTCTTGCTAAAAACATCCCTTTTATCATAGGCATACAAACAAAGTGGATGTGTTCAATGATGCTAAAATATTCTCACGACAATATAATCTCAATGGATTCAACATTATTTAAAAATAAGTACGGGGTGAGTACACACTTATCATAAATCTAATTCATTTATTCAACCCCATTTTAATTCTTTTATCTTATATAAATATAATTATGTAGTTTGTTTGTAATGTAGTATCAACTTTACACTAATGGTTTTCGACAAACATCACAATGGGGCTCGAGTAGCTTGGGTGATATCATCACGCAATACTATAGTTGATATTTCTAAATGGATGTCAACTCTCTTTGCCATTGGAAATAAATAGCAACCAGATTGGCATGTTAAAGCCTTCATTACAGATGATGGTACTGCTCAAATTGAAGTGTTAAGGTGATGTGTTTATTTTTTTTATAAGAGACATAAAAATATTATTAATGTATATTCTCTCTAAAAATTATGTTAGTCTAGGTCTTCAATCAACTATACAATATTATTATGTATGTGACATGTTCGTTGTGCATGGTTGAAGAATGTTGGAAACAAAGTCCAAGGAAGGGAAAACTAAATCCACATTTTCCATGCTTTAGGAGAAATCATGCACACATGTGAAGATGATGAATCTGTAAAAAAGGCAGTTGAAAATTTATTTGAAGGATTGAGTGACCATACAAAGTTTTTGGAATATTTTAAAACAACTTGGTTAGCCAACAACAAAATATGTAGGTTTCTTATAAGTGGATTTAATGACTCTATTTTGCATGTCATATGTATAGTTATTAATTCATAACCAATAAATTTCTTTCTACAGATATGTGGGCAAAAGCCTACAGAAATTTTCCACATTCCAATTAAAATACAAATAATGCAATTGAGTCTTACCATGGGTATATTAAGCAAAGGTACCTAAGTGAGAAGAACAATGTATGCCATAGGCGAGTTGATTGGTTGATTTATGTGTTGTTGACAAAGGTTGTATTATATTACAATCATATGCAACGTTTAAAAGAATTTGGTTTTCTAATACTTAGAAAAATTGAGGAACAACTGAATTCATCCAAGTGTAGAGCTAACCAAATCCGAAATGAAGATTGTGTGCCTGATGAAAAGAGCAACACAATTATTGGGTTCGTAGCCAAAATATGAATACTCGTGATATTTGGGACAATGTCATATATAAAGATTCCAATCTACACTTCTATAATTGCAAGTGGGCCCTAAATGGAAATGTTTATAAACATGTATTGAAAGTTGAGATGTTGGTGAGTAACATTAGTTTGGGTGAAAATGTATTGCCTAATGTCACTAATCCCACTACATAAATTCCTAGAATTTATTTGATTCGAATGCATCAGCTATATTGGGCCCAGAAATACAAACAGAGCTTTTGCCATGCTTTTATTCTCCTCCCAATCTAAATTATTATAACGAAACAAGCATTGATGATTTAGACAATTTCTCATATAATGCTGAATCGACCAATGTATGACAAGATAGTGCATTATTTGAAGATGATGAGATGAAACGTGTCAACTCATCAACTCATGAGAAATTGAGATCCATTAAACAACTTGGTAGACAAAGCATGTCAAGAATACAATAGAATGTTTTTCGATACTATAACTCCATCCAATATCATTAACAAGAGAAAACATAGTTTCTTGAGCCCAGTCAATAAGAAAAGGCGTTGTGGTTGCAAGTCAAAAGCAGGGAAAGATAAACTATAATTTGAAAGGGTTGGACAAGTTTGTGCAAAAAAAAATAGCATGAATGAACAAATGGTGTTATCTTCTCCACAAAAAAGAAATGTCGACCACATGCTTGAGTTAGTGCAACATTCTATTATGAACTTTATGAACTATATGAAATTTTTTTGTTATTACAGTTGACGGGCCAACTTGTCCACTCCAATTACTTGATGAGCATGTCGATGAAAGAAACTATATCATTGGAAACACTTCTCCAATAAGTATCATCCCAATTTCCTCCCCGAGGGTGCTTCCCCCTATTGTACAACCAATGGGGATGTATTTGTGGCCACACCCACCACCTTTTTCCTTCATAAATTCTCCCATTCCTATAACCACCTTCCCAAACGCTTCCCCATTCCCACCCCTACCCTTTAACCATCCACCCTTCTCATTTTTGCAATCATCCACCCTTAACATTCCAATTTCCCCCCTAGGGTGATCCCTTGCCCTAGGGTTATTCCCATTATCGTACAACCGATGGGGATGTATCATCACCCAAACCCACTACATTTTTCCAATTTTTCTCCCACCATGCCTTTATCCATCACCCTTGAACCATGCCTATATCCATCACCAAGTGCTCCACCATCTACAGAGGAAGGACAGTCTTCTCCATTGCCTTATATCTTCATGGGGAGAATGAGTAGTTGATCAAAAACTTATCATTAATTAAAGAAATTGATTATATGCATTTTGGATCTTACAACTAATTGGTTATTGATTTTTTGCAGCAATATCAATTTGAAAATGCACTTGGGAGTGCCAAGAGTGGCGATGGTGACTTATACACCCAATTTGTAGATCATTCGTGAGGTCGCTTTTCCATAACGTCATTCATGGGCATGAACTTCCATTATCTATTTTGGTAATGAAATTCCATTTTGTAGAAAAGAAAAACGTATAGCTAGACAAATTTGGAATACAAATACATGAATTTGAACTTGTGTGTATGACAATGTCTTCATTGAGTTTTAAATTCATGATGTGGAGTTGATGTTATATTCTATCACTGTTACACAGTTTTGATGAATGTAATTAGAATGGATTTATTTGTTTCGTTTAGAAGTTATCAAGTTTGCAAGTTAAGTAATTGTTATATTTATATCTTACTCAATGTTGCACACATGAACAAACATATCATTACCAAAGAACTTTGCTTAGTTATAATAATAGATGTATCATGTACATGAAGAGATCATATATATGGATTTAGATTTATTTAAATTTTTAATTTATGAAAAAGAAAACTAAAGTATTTTTAAAGTTGAATTTATGAAAAAGAAAAGTACATGCCTTATAAGAAAATATTCAAAAATAGATAAAGGTTTGAGCCTTTACCACTTCAATACTAACATTTAAAGATGAAAACTTTATTGATAAGTGGTGTAGTATTATTTAAGTTTTTTTTGTTTTGTTTTGTTTGTTTTTTTTTTTTTTTTTATTCTATATATATTTTAACAATTCCTTTATTTACCTTTGGAGCCTTGTAATAGATTGGACCCCTATAGGCTGTGGGTTAGGATGTAATCTGTATAGCCTTGTAATAGCTTTGGACCCCTAAAGGTTGTGGGTTGAGATAGCCGACTCTAGAGCCCTAGATATCTTGCGCAATACATAGCTTGGCACTGTTATGCCGACGAGACACATCAAGAGGAGGTTGTTGAGCTAAAGTTTCCTCAAATGGAAGCATGATATGTTTTGTCCTATTAGGTTGTCTAGTTGTCTCTACGCAATTTTGTCCTATATGGGTATGAGTAAATTGTAATATTCTTTTGTAAGTGAAATTGTCAATTGTGGAATGTAAAGGGTCATGATGTAATTGAATACTCCATAGTTGTGATTAATTAAAAATTTTCATTGTTGTGCTTTTTTAAATTGAAAAAACAATTAAATTCTTTAAATTACAAAGCAATTATTTGACTATGTATTATAAATACCTTATCTTATCTTAATTTAATTTGTTTAAAAAAGTTCTTATTTTTTAAAAGAAAATAGTATTATTGTGTTTTTCTAATGGCAGTGTAATTGTTTGACTTTATAATATAAAGATGTGAAGTTGTTTAATTTTACAATAAATTTTACTTCACTGCTAAAATTTGATAATATTAAAAGTTAGAATTTTGTTGATGGAACGAAGAGACAATATCTCACTAGATTTATGAAACATGTACATGGGGATTGTATCTGCGATTTCAAAGTTCATCATCATACTTTCACAAGGTTTACAGGTCATTTCAAATGCTAATGATGTTAGAAAATTTTGGGTCACACCTAGAAGACTATCCCTTTTCGTGGAATAGGGAGTAGATTGAAGGAGTCTTATTGGTCCAAGCATGGTTTTCAAAGACGAAACATTTCAATAATGTCTAATCGTGTCAATGTTTGTTTTATTTCAATGGTGTAAGCCTTAAGATATTTTATTATATTTATGGCTCAAATAAGAGGTAGTGCAGGGGGCATTTCCATACTCTGGAACCCTAGTGATCCATTTTTACCATTGGATCAGTATGCCCTGTATTTTATCTGGAAAATTCAGACATATTGGGGCTAAAGATTAGGTATTATTATCGATTGTCTATGGTCCTCATATTCTAGGGGAGAAATAATATTTCCTCCAAGATTTAGGAAATATTCACACAATAAGTGAGGAAAAAATTTGGTTGATTGGGGGATATTTTAACCTCATAACCTCGCTAGAAGAGAGAAAGGGTGGGATAAGATTGTAGGATCTAGAAATGGATCTCTTCCGAACTTGGATTGTGGATTTAAAAGTATTAGATATTTCAACCATCAACAAGATATTCACATGGAACAACTAGAGAGGTGGAGCCCACCAAGTCGCCTCCAGGTTAGATAGATTAATGGTCTTTGAAGACCTTATCAATAAGGAAATTTTCTTCGAAGCCTCCATTATGCCATGTCTAGGATTCAACCATTGGCCAATCTGGCTAGAAATGGATCTTAAGTTGAGCCAACATAATTGACCCTTCAGTTTCGAGTCCTTTTGGTTATGGGACACATGCTTTCTGGAAAAATAAAAGGATTGGTGGACCTCCATTACAATTCAGGGATACAATGTAAGAGAACCTATACTAGCATAGAAATCGCATTCTAATGATTGGAAGTTCAACCCCCAAGAAGTGTGAACATTATCTACTCTCAACTTATCCCCGCAAATTCTTGCATGTTCATATTGGAACTTAAAGTTGCCTCTCACTCTCAACGAATCTCCTTCTCGCTTCTCATGAACCCTAAGGATTTTCTCAAGCTAATCTTCGATGGGGCATCCAAAGGTAACCCTAGGGATGTGGGTTTTGGAGGGGTCATCAGGGATTCACGGAGCCGGGATGTCAAAAAACATAACCCTAAGAGATGAAGCACTAAACTCTTGGCCATGTTCGGGTAAATTGGTATATTAACTTCCCAGGGTCGTAAATTTGGCATAAAATCTCTCTTTGACGCTCAAAATACCTTGTTAGAAATATCTATCCGAGGAATAGAACTTTTGAATGACCATCATTGGTGAATGTCCCATGTTGGTCCCAATTTTCCCAAAAAACATCGTTGAGGGCCTCAAAATGGCTCCGGAAGTTCAGGACCCGAAAAATTGCCAAAAATAGTAAATTGTGCTACAAATAAGGAAACTGAAAAACTAAAAGAAACAATGGTGGGGATCCAAGTGGAATAGGCGAGTGGCCACCAATATCCACCTGGAATAGTCAATCGCCCTTCTCATCTAATAAAATCCATAAAAGCATAAAATAATTCCTTTATCTCTTACAAACCATAGAGATAAGGAAACAATAAGTAAATTATCCATGATATAAGAGTGGGTAGGTATATAGATCCCCATTGATGCCTTGAAAATGAGGTAAATGTTCTCATAAGACAATATGCTCATCTTAAAATACATGCCCATCTCACGTAAGTGGCATCATAAAGTGGACAACTCGCTCAATAATAAAGTGCAGGGGCTCTAAAGGTGTAATGTTTCCACCAAAAGGTTCAACCTTTCATCATTCAAGTGTCATATCACATACAAATGTGCCACATCCTCTCCAAATAGGGTATATAATCTCATCATGTGTGCCAGATCCTGAAAGGCACAATGCCCTCCAAAGTAATGGAACAACCTCCAAAAGAAGTGGGATGTCCTTCGACAAAATATGCGTAGGTGGTATTAAAAATGTGTAAGTAACCCTCCCACATCCTCCAAAAATTCAAAGCTTATGCCAATGTCACATCTATGAAAAATACATCATCAAAGGAGAGTCTCTAAATTTCTAAGTGTGACCATCAATTGGGGGAATGTACACAACTCAATGCAACATAATGTCATACGTAAATTCCATTAGGTAGATCAAATTAAGTATTATATTGAACTTTACAATATCTTATAGAATATGTGCCACATGTCAAGTTCGGTATTGGATGATCATCATCAGCCTTTGTTAGGTGTGCTAGTACCCAAGAAGAGTGATGTGTCCTAGGAAAGCCATCAAAGGGTATCTATAATGACAGATAGAATGGTATGGGGTTTGACTTCAAGAGTGGTCGTACATAGTTATGTAAGGTTATATAAGATTTTCATCCACTTGAGCACCTTTGCAGAAGGAATGCTTATGCATTGAGTTACCTTTTCCTTAGCATTATGCCTTACTACCCCTTTCTTTCACTTTATTTCATATATTCCCCTTTTTTAACTTATACATTTTATTGCATGGGGGCTTGGGATACTCTTATTTAGTCAGTTTTAGGTATGTGTTCCATTGCATAGGACTTGGCATAATGGTCTCATAGTGACAAGGTAGAGATCAATATTTACTTTGGATTTTGCTTTATCATTCATATCCCTTTGTTTTCCTTTCAATTTTGAACTTACATCTTGTTCATTCCTTGTTATTTTTTTAAATATGCATTAACCTTGAGCATTTAAGCCCCTTATTCTCATGGGAATATGAAGCATGAACCTATATGTGTGGCATGTAAAAACCAACCCAAAAGGCTGGAGAATGGGGAAGGGAAATATGGAAATTTTTCTATATTGATTGAGACATGGACACCTTACACCTATCAAAGTCCCATAGTAGTACCTCTCTACCTAAGGATAACTAAAATTAAATAAAATATGATGATGACCATCAAGGTGCAACAAGATAGGTGACACAAATTCAAAGCTCCATGATCGATTATAAATTCAACCCTTGATCACTAGATTTCATGAAAAATGCATGTCATTTTAACAATTAATATGAAGAAATAAACAAATACATGTCATTAAAAATTAATATGAAACTACAAACTCATGTACTTCATGTGTGTGACTCACCAAAATTTTCAAGTGAGTAAGTTTAATATAGTTTGATGCATCTAAAGGGAAATTGTCTATTGATGAACGCAAATGTTAATTGTGGAATTACTCCTATGTTCAAGAGTCATACAAGAAAAATCTCCTCTAGCTACCTCTAAACGCGAGGGGGTAACAAGGACTAAATAACCAATTTTGCATTTTTCTTGTCCCCTTCATTCAATTTATAACAACCATAAAGACATTAAATATTTAGACGTTGGTGATCCCTTTCAAAGTAGCTAATTATAAAAATAGTTTTAAAGATAGAAACTCGACATACTTGTTGGAACCTCCTCCTAGTCCGACCTTATCATTACATAAATGAGTATAATTTACCAAAAAAAAAAAAAACCCTACCCCACATGAGGTTGGGTTACCTAGACAAGCTTGCTCAAAATAACCCCAAGGCCAAGATTTATTTATAGGCTCATAACATAACTACCTCTAAGAAGAAATATTGGGAGAGTACTTAAAGTTGAAAAGGATAATTCTACTATGTAAGGCACATTGAAAATAAGGTCTTTAAATATTGTAAAAAATTATAAAATTGATGCCCAGCCATATACCTTAGGATAGTATTATACAAAGAGCCTTAGAATATTTTAAATTTGGATGATACTACCAGTATTTGAAGCAATTAGTTATTAAGTCTCAGTACCACCCATCTCTTACACCTATCAAGGTTTCCATATCCTACCAAATTTGTGTTGAAAAATTACAAGAGATTAACAAAATGGTTTATTTCCTTCTCCTCCATTTGGCATAAGGAACATCCATGGAGATTGAGCCTGTTCCATTTTTGCAAAATCTCCTAGGTAAAGGCATTGTTCAATAAAGACAGTGATATAAACAGGTGACCTCGGGAAAATCGTCATAAATTTCTCTCTGAGCATCAGATTGAAATTTCATCAGAAGGTATAGAAAGATGACAGACTGTGGTTTTATATGTATCTTTTGCAGATCCAAAGGTCGAAACAATAACACCTGGCACTTCGTACAAGGTTGATCTACTTACAAAGTATATAAGAAGGTCACCTTGGGAGATTGGGCATAACTATTTCTTAGAGAATCAAATTTCGATCAGACTGGTGGAATTGGAAAGAGGACGCAAAGGGATATTTCATATCATAATTTTAGACCTTGGAGATCCGAATTTATAGAGTTACAGTCATTTCAAGATCGAGCTCCTAAAATGAGGAAGTTTGATGGCAAGGATATGGTAAATTAGATACTCCAGATGGAACAATATTTTGATCTATATGATGTAAAACTATTACAAAAGGTATGTATTGCATCTTTATATTTAGAATCAAATCAATTTTTAGGGTATAAAGGGCTTTGCTCTCGTAAACCACTTGTCACTTGGTCAATTTTCACAGAGGAAATGATAGCACATTATGAGGACACAAAGAGCAACACATTTAGCCAATTGATAAATCTCAAACAAAAGGGTTCAATGGCAGAGCACATTGAGGAATTCCAAAAATTGAATATAAGGGTAAATATATTCTAGAGAAGCAAAGGATTTATGTCTTCATAGGGACTTTAAAGGATAACATTCAACATGAGGTTTGTCTTTGGGAACGTGATTCATTGGAGAAGGCATTTAGGTTGGCAAGAAAAATTGAAAGTGGAATTACGGAAACAAGGAATCCTACCACTCACAACTATAAATGTGAAAGTTTTTTTTCTCCTATCTTTCCACAACCTACAAGGTTTACACCACAACAATTGGAAGAAAAAAGAGAAAAAGGGCTTTGTTACAATTGTGATAGAAAATACACTAAAGGTCATAAGTGTGCTCAGAAGAAATTATTTTAAATAGATTGTGAAGAGTAGGAAGAAAAGGATAAAAAAATGTCAAAAGAAGAGCATATACACCAAGAACCAACCCCGAAGAAAGAGTAAATGAATCTGATCATATCTTGTAAAGCATTGGCAATAACTACCACTCCTCAAATTCTCAAGATAGAAGGACATATCAAGAAGAAATTTTTTCAAGAAGTGAAATATCACATCGAGCATCAAGAAATGAATCTGACCATATCTTGTAATGCATTGGAAGAAATTACCACTCCTCAAACTCTCAAGATAGAATGACATATCAAGAAGAACAAGATTCAAGCAATGAAAGATCACATTGAGCGTCAACAATAGGTTCTCCAACTTTTAAAGGATAATGCCACTTTGGTGCATAATCGAATGAAAAAACATGGAGATCAACATCATAATGAAAGAAATTTTGATGTAGGTGATTGGGTATTTTTACGGCTATACCTCAAGCAATCTATTTATGAGAAGGAAATGTTGGCAATACTACATGCACTTAAGAAATGGTGGCCTTACCTAATGGGAAGACACGTCAAGGTAAAAACAGATCATGATAGTCTTAAATACTTTTTAGAACAAATATTATCTTCAGAAGAACAAAAAAAGTGGGTCACAAATATATTGGGTTATGACTTTGAAATCATCTACAAAAAAGGGAAAAAAACATTGTTGTAGATGCACTCTCAAGAAAGGATGAGGATGTGGAAGCATTGTTTTGTGCTATTTCTATTATCCAACTAGATTGGATAAACAAAGAAAGAGATGAATGGAAGAATGACGAAGAAGTGTGGCCACTCATTCAAAAGTTGCAGAAGATTCCAGTTCAAATAATATTGCCAAAACTTAAAGAAGAAGGAAAAGTGATATTGGAACCTGAAGTAGTCACAGAAACAAGAAATCAACAACTACGGAATCGATCAATTTCAGAGTATCTCATCAAGTGGAAGAACTTACCCACTGAAGATTCCACATGGGAGGACGAGAATTTTATACAGAAGCATCCAAAACTAATCAAGCATTGAGGACAACCCTTTTTGAAGGAGAGGGGCATGTTAGGTCCCTATACTACTAGTGTAATCCCTTATTCTTATTAGTGCAACCCCCTTATTATATTCTTGTGCCCATGTAGTCCCCATATTGCTATTATAGTGCCCCATAGAGCCCATTATTGTTATTGTTGTGCCCTTACATTATTATTGTTATGTTGGCTTTGATTACATTATGACCCATTAGGCTCCTATATATAGAAAGGAGGTCTTGTCATTTGTATCATCCAAGAATTGTTCATTTGTGTAATGTAAACGATTTTTCCCCCTCGAAGAGGCTGATTTCTAAGGCGTTGATATATCTTTTCTATCTTTTTGTGAACTAGTTTCATAACAAGCTCCCACTAGAAGGGAGCACCAACCCCTAATCTGATTATGAGATATTGCTGGCAGGAAGATTCGACTTCCTCACCGAAGGCTCCAACCCTCACTAACATTCGTGGACCAAGTTTCATATATTTTCACACTGGATCCAATATCAATACTTAAGCTCAACAATAAAATTTTAGCTCATCGTTGTAATACAATCATCAACCTCTAACACAACTGAATATACCAATCACTGAAACCAAATCAACTGACACTTAATCAAAACTCAACCAATCAACTAGAATAGTTAGATCATTGTAAAAACTACATAGAATTGAACTCATAATAGTGCATCAACACATAGAATCAACTGCAACCCTCATCATTCAAATACCAAAATGTATACACTTCACTTAACGCAACGTGCGTGCATACGCTCTTTTCTATAGAGAAACCTGCATGAAGATCTTAATATACCAAAACCTGAAAACTTGTAATTTTGAATCAGACACAGAGTTGACCATAGACATTATGAAATATTCTATTATCTTACAGAACCCTCATACACTCAGCAACATCAATAATATTTCCAATTGATCAACATGTAAGAAAATTCAACTTCATCATTCAATCAGTTCTACTTCAGACCCATACCAATATGAGGACATCATTGACAGACAATAGAGAAATAGGATCATTCATGGGGTTGATCAGTCATTTATGAACAAAACCTTTACTTTATATACATGACTTTGAAGAATTGAACCTGCGTGTATACACGTTTTTTCCGAGACCAACCAATGTATAGATCTTCAAATTTTGACCTAAAATTGCACAACTTTCACAACTTTTGAAAGATCGAGATCATAATATTCAAGGATAAAAACATGCGTGTGTACTGAGATCTAGTCAAATCATCAGTAGATCATACAATGAAAAGTAATTTCAAGTCTCATGATCCTAATCCATCATTGCATTCATTAATGAATAATTGTTTTGAGATCTATGTGACAATTGTGGCCCTTAAAATAAAAATATACTTCAGATTGAAGTATTCATCGAAAATCCTTTTCACTTCAACATATATCACTTTGATCTTCAATTATTTACATATTTTAACCTTTATTGAATACCACAAGTCAAAACTACACTAGGGATGGTAGTAATCTTTGATGTGATCAATATGTGTTGTCGCGATCATTACTATGGGCCAATACCATGTTAAAAAGACCCTTCATATTTAGAATACCATGTTGGAAAAACCATATGCTACTTTTCTTCACCAAAATCGGGTGTATACGCAACTTGGCCTGGGCAAACCCGCATATAGTTCTTGAACTTCCAACTTTATCATTCCTCTGCCTCTGAACTACCACGCATTTTTCAAAACACTGTGTCACATCTATAAACATATTATGTTTATACCTTTAACAAGTAGATTTTCATCAAGAGACAACTTATCAATTAGATTTTCATTCATCAAATAGGTTGTCATCAAGAAAAACTCATCAGGTAAGTTGCCATCAAGGACAACACCTAATCCATAATGCCAACAACAAATTGCTTGTTAGAGTCTTGCCTTGGCAGGGACTCACAATGAGAACATCACCATATTAAAATTTAATTAATAAGCACATAAAACTTAATACTTACAATTTTTTTTTTACAATAAAACATGTTTCTTAACCATGTATATCCGTCCCTACTTTTCCATGGATATATTTAACATGTAAATAGGCTTTTTTTACAATTCCATGAGCCAATTCCATGACTTATCTATACCACATGCCAAAAAAACCATTACTCATTTCACATTAAAAAATTAAAATGTAAAATATTTTAGACATTACATATAACATTGGTTACATTGAAGAAAAATTCTCCATGAAATTGATGGAGGGAGAGGGAGAGGGTAGATGGGGAGAGAGAAGGAGAGAGGGAGGGATATAGTGGCAGAGCTTTAGGGTAGAGAGAGAGACAATGATGGGGAGGAGAGAGGGAGGGAGGTGCAAGAGAGAGGGAGAGAGATGAATGAAGAGAGAGAGGATGGGAGGGAGAGGAGAGGGTGAGTGGGAGAGAGATGGAGTTGGAGGGTGAAAGAGTTAAGGGGAAGAACACTACTCTTGAGGTAGAGAGAGAGGGAGTGGAAAGCGAGACGGAAAGACTAGGGAAGGAAAAAGGAAAGAGAGATGGAGAGAGAGGGAAGAGAGAGAAGGTGTACATATTGAGGGAGGGGGGAGAGGAATGGGAGAGAGAAGCAGAGAGGGAGGGGGGAGAGGAATGGGAGAGAGAAGCAGAGAGGGAGGGAGATAGTAAATTAGAGAGAGAGAGAGAGGTATGGGGAGAGAGAGTGTGAGATAGGATAGGAAGAGAGAGAGAGAGAGGAAGGAAGAGAGAGCACTTGAGAGAGAGAAGAAGAGAGGGAGTGAGAGACTATAGTAGAAGGGAAGAGAGAGAGAGAGAGAGAGAGAGAGAGAGAGAGAGACGGAAATGAATCCATCCTATATAGGGTATATGTACGTATAAAAACCAACCTAGGTCTATCTTAACTCTGGATCCATCAAATATCGAGAGGGATCAAATCTCTTTTCATTTTAAAAGAGGTTTGTGTCAAGAAATATGATTTGTCTCAATGCTTGATAGATCAAGGGTTAAGATAGATTTTGGCTAGTTATAAGTACAATAAAGTTATTATATAAGTAAACAAGTAATATATAAATAAATATGATAGTATAATGAGAAAAATATATTAACATAAAAACCAAATTACAATGAACAATAACATCAAACTTAGAATAAGAAAAATAAATAAATAAATAAAAAACAAGAAAACACTCTTTTATTTCATCTTAAACATAAATATATATGTATATAATCAAACTCAAATTAACATCATATAACCAAAATATTAAGTTACTATATAAAAATAATAAAAAATAATATAACATATTCTATTTTAAGTCACAATTACAATTACATTAATTCACCAATAAAATTGAATTAGAAAAAATATCACATTAATCATTTATATTTTATCATTTATGTAGAAATTAATATTATGTCCATATAATAGGTAAAGTTGGTCTTTAATAATTATAACATATATATCAACTACTATTATTATTTAAGCCTCATCGTCATAAATAATTTACCTAATTACAAAATACAATATTTTGAAAAAAAAATGTAGTAATAAGAATCATTGTCTATTGGGGATTGAGATAGAATCACATTGGGAGCCTTTTGGTTTCGGGATGAGGGTGCTTATTCCTGTGTAAAATCCATAAAATATGTAACTACTACTATTAATAAGAGTAGTTGTTTTTTTCTTCATGAAATTTGTTTTAATGATATTAACATTATATAAAATTTGCTAAAAATAAATTTTATTAATTTAATAATAATTCTTTTTAAATTTTTTTGAAATTATCCAATAATAAATTAATTTCAATAATAAATTAAAATCACCAAATACTAAATTAAAGAAAAACATATAATAAACCAAAAAATGTTAATACTTAAGACCTTTCTCGCTTAACCATAATTTCAAAAGCATCTCATTCTGTACATGTGATGAGCTGGTTTCATTTCATTGCCTTCTTAATTATTTTGGAGTAATTAGGAGATCCGCTTTGAAGGTATCAATATTGTAATTATGATTCATAATCCATAAGTTTTGAAGGATATTTTAATATGATCTTCCAATGTAACATGTTCTTGTTTTGATTTTATATTTGATTTCTATCTATTTTTAAAACAAAGACTTTTTTTTAAGTGGATACAAAATTTTCTATGGATAGAAAAATAGATTATATTGAGTACATCTAGTTAATATTTGACAAAAATAATATACTTGGGAGATCATTCCTCCAACCAAGTATAACATACTAAGCACTTTTTCTACCTGTAAACAAATATGAAAATATCCATTCTAATATCGGAGGTGTTTAGGTTTTTTTCCTCTAAGGATAATGACATATCCTCCTTTTTCAATGAAATTTCCATCACTACTACCTCCTAGAGTGTGGGACATCCCTATCACTATCTAAATTATCAAACTATAGGTAAACTTTTCCGGGCTAGTTATAGCCATAACTAATGTTGATGAATTTTCAATGTCCATAGTGGGAGGACTCAACCATGGGCTGCATAGGACCTTGTAAGGGTGAAGAATTAGGAAATGTATTTTCCCTTTTAGTGGTTTACTTCTTATTACTTGTTGTGTTCTTAATGTTTGAAGATACCTTCTCATCAAGCTATCCACCTTTGGGTTTTCACACAGGTAAAACACTCTTAAGATAACTGGGTTGCTAATAAAATTTGCATCTAAAAGATTTGCTTTCATAGTATAGAGGTTCATGATGTTCCTTTCCACCCCATTTTAGAATTATTTTATATGAGAAGCCAACACTTAAATCTACTTCAACATAGATGTAGGTAAATAAGATGATCCCATTGGCTAGTCTCTCAATGTGTATTTTGACAAACCTTTCAATAGTGTTTCCAATAGATTCAAGGAAATCATGTTGAAATCACTAGAGGGGTAAGTTTGGGAGTCTTACCCAAGTGGCGGGAGTCTTCATGGATTGCGGGATGAACTATGTAAACCATGGCTAGATTGAGAGTCCCTCTTGACCCCAAAAACAAAAACAGGGATCTTGCTCAAAAAACCCTCTTTCAATCTTAAATATCCTTGAAGATGAGAACAAAATAACCTTTAGAATACAATAATAGATCTATGTTCTATATCCAATTCTAAAAACCCAATCATTGAGGGCAAAAAAGGATGGGCTGAATCCATTAACACAACATATGACTGCGCACTGAACATAAGAATGAATCTTCTCATTCATTTAGAGAACTAGAGCTTCTAATTAATGTTCAACCACAAAGGCCTAGCCAATAAAAGCCTCCAAGGGTTGGGATCTAGAGCCTTAGTTGAGAGTATCATTAAATGAGAGGGGTTTAGAGTCAAAGGATGCCCCATTTTCTTTGGTACCTCTTTGCAATGTGATAATGAGGGACATAGAGGCATCATTCTTGATGCCACAATCCCTCTGAGAATTTTCCAAATTTAATTCCTTCCCCTCATAAAGGAGTCTCATTATCCACACTAGAATACATGTCAGCTTATAAATTCTCTCCGTAAGTGAAAATACAACCTTCCATGTACACATGGTGAGGCACAAATATTTTCCAAATAGGGTTTTAACAAAAAATGAGAATTTTTAAACCCCCCAATTACCACTGGCATCCAACTCTTGAATGACATGAGTATTTGGAGCCAAAGGAACCCTCTTTGGCACCAAGCCCACAATGAAGATTTTTTCAAACAATTCACGTGTAGGCCCACTCTAGTCGTGAGGATTTTGGTTAGAAATCAAACACTTTTCGAGAAGACTTCTCAAGCTACATTTCCACCACCCTTTCAACACTAGCATGTCTTTGGTAGCTCGGCCTAGAATCTTTACCCAACCAATCATGTTGATCTGTCTTAGCAGTGCTCATGGGCTCCACAAGTCCATGTGACCATCCACTCGAAGTTAGTGTCCATGGAGTAGGCCTTACAACCGAGGGTGCTATTGTTGGCGACTTGAATCTCTAGATCTGTTTCAGTGGAGTTCTTAGATCAACCTTCGATCTTGCCTCTACAAATTTCAGACTCAGCGAAGTTTTCGCAGATTTAGGAGTGCTAATTCTTGAATCGGAGGTGTCAATACTAGATGTTGGGTTGCTAATTTCATATTTTTTTGGAACTCAAGGTGGGATTGAGGTTCAGAGTTGAATTTTCATGTGTCATAGTTTTTATGGGACATGGGAGATCCATTATTTGATGTGAAGACTTGCTTAAATTATGGTGCAAAATAATTGACCATAGATATGTTATTTACTTCAATATAATTTATTTTAAAGTATTTTATTTTGGAATGGTTTTGATGCAAAACTTAATAATAAAAAATCAATACACAAATATCTAAAAATCATGCATGAATACTATATCCATGTTTTATTATAATACCATGTCCCAATACCATAGCTAATCAATACCACATACCAAAAAAACATAACCCATTTTACAATAAAAAATTGAAATGTAAAATATTTTAGACATTACATATAATATTGATAACATAAAGGGAAAATTCACCATCATATGGATGGAGAGAGAGGGAGATGGCCGAAGGGGGGTAGAAGGAGAGAGATATGGAAGAGTGGGAGGGGGAGAGAGAGATTAGAGAAAGAGAGATTGAAAGCGAGGAGAGAGATAGTGGGAGTTATTAGAGAGAGGGATAGAGAGGAATGAAGAGAGAGAGGAGGGAGGAAGGGGGCAGAGAGATGGATTTGGAGGGGCAGAGAGAGAGAGAGAGAGAGAGAAGAAAAAGGACATAATAGAGATAGAGGTAGAGAGAGAGGGAGTGACATGGGAGAGGCGAAAGAGGAGAGGAAGGAAGATAGAGAGAAGGAGAGGAGAGAGAGAGGGAGAGAAAGGGAAGAGAGAGAGGTTATATAGAGATGGATTAGGTGGAGAGAGGGAGGGATATAGAGATAGATTTGGAGGGTAGAAAGAGAGAGATATGGGGAGAGATAGAGGGAGGTGGGAGAGAAAGGGAGAGAGTTGTGAAGTGGATAAGTAAATTGGTTGCAAAGGGAGAGATATGTGAAGTAGATAAGTAAATTGGTTGCTCAAGAAAAAAACTAACTTCCATAAATTCTAGTGGGTAGCAACCACTAGAAATTCTACACATTTACAATTTTATTCATGCATAAGTGTTGAAAAGAAATATAAATAATGGTTGGAAGTAATTGGAGTTAGTTTATTTTTTAAGTCTTGTTCCTATCAATTTTTAATGGAAAGAATTTCTTAAATTATGGTGGTAAGTAATTAAAGGTAGATATGTTATTTACTTGAGTATAAGTTATTTCCAAGTCTTTTATTTTTGGATGGATTTCTTAGAAATAATTATAATAAAAAATCACTATACCAATATCAAAGAACCATGCATGAATACCATATCCATAACTTATGGCATGTGGGCAAAGGATGTAATAAGATGTTGAAGTTGTGGTCCAATAAAATGTTTGAAAAAATATATTTTTAATGATATTGAAAAATAAATATTTATTTTTAAAAGTTAAACATTTTAATTTGCCTTGGCCAATGTTAAACTAATAGTGAACAAGATAAAAATCTATTGTTAGAGTCCTCCCTTGGTAGGGACTCATAATGATAATATAACCATATTTAAGTTTAATTAATAAGCACATAAAACTTAATACATGCAAGAAAATTACAACAAAAACATGTTTCTTAACCATGGATATCCACCCCCACATTCCCATGGATATTATTAACATGTAAATATATTTTTTGACAATAACATGGGCCAATACTCATGGCTCATCTATACCACATGCCAAAAAACGCATAAGTCATTTCACAATAAAAGATTGAGATGTAAAATATTTTAAACAGTAAATATAAGATTGATTACATTGAACAATAAGATTGATTACATTGAACAAAAAATGTCATGGAGAGAGGGAGAAAGATAGTGACAAAGATGGAGGGTAGAGAGAGAGTAGACATTAAATATAACATTGATTACATTGAAAGAAAATTCTCCATCATATGGATGGAGAGAGGGAGAGATGGAAGGAGATAGTGACAAAGCTCAAGGGTAGAGAGAGAGATAGTGATGGGGAGGAGAGAGAGGGGGGGGATGTGCAAGAGAGAGGGAGAGAGAGAGTAGGGAAAGGAGAGGAGAGAGGGAGGGATAGAGAGATGGAGTTGGAGGGGGAGAGAGGGGAGGGGAAGAACAATGCAATATAGAGATATAGGTATAGAGAGAGGGAGCCACAAGGAAGAGAGGGACAGGGGAGAGGAGTGAATACAAAGAGGAGAGGAGAGAAGAAAGAGGAGACAAGGCGAAGAGAGAGGGTACATAGAGAGGGAAGAGGGGCAGAGAGAAGGAGGGAGGGAGAGAATAGAGCATAAGGGAAGAGAGAGAGAGAGAGAGAGAGAGAGAGAGAGAGAGATGGATCTATCCTAGATACGGTATATGTGTCTATAAAAAGAAACCTATATTCATTTAGAGAAAGAGATCAAATCTCTTTTACGTTTAAAATAGGTTTGCATCTCAATAAATTTGTTTTGTGTCTTGGTGCTTCATAGATAAAGGGTCAATATGGATCTATGCTAGTTATAAATACAATAAGAATATTATATATGTAGGTAAACAAGTAATATACAAATAATGAGGAAAATATATTAACATAAGGCAAACTACAATGAAAAATAAAATCAAATTTAAAAGAAAATAAAAAATAAATTAAAATTAAAAAAATGCAAAAGATACTCATCTACCTCATCAACTTAAACATAAAATTATATATAAAATCAAATACACATTAACTTCGTATACCCAATATAACCAAAATATTAAGTTACAAAATAAAAAAATATAACATGTTCTAATATACTAACTCACAAATACAGTCACAAATAAAACTGAATTAAAATTGATATGACATTAATCATTTAGTTAAAAAATAATATTAATAAATTAATATTCTCTAAATATAATAGGTAAAGTTTGTCTTTAATGCTTAAAGCATATATATAAAGTATTATTTAAACCTTATCACCATAAACAATTTAACTAGTTACATAATAAAGATATTTTGAAAGCCCTACATAAACCGTATCATCATTGTCTTTTGGGGATTGGGATGAAATCACATTGGAAGCCTTTTGATTTCTGGATCATGCAATCATAGTGCTTATAATAACTTTTTGAAAAAACCTCTTGAGATTACGTATTAATAAATTAAAGCGAAACGTATAATAAGCAAAACATATAATAAACAAAACCACGCTAATATCAAAAACCACGATTCCCATCATGCTTTTCATGATCTCCAATACTGAGTAGATTGTGCCTCGGTCTCAGCGCCTTCTTCAAGCTCTGTCGGACGCCGGCTTCATTGAGTCGGCCTTTCAATCTGCCTGGGGACAGCTGCAGAAATGGCTAGAGGAAGTCCTAGAAAAGGTCACAAAATCAGCGTATATGGTAGATCGAGAGTGGGAAAGATCTCCCTGCTCAAAATCATTTACAATTACTACAAGAAAGAAGTCAGTGGTTTCTTTGATGTCTTCATTTGCGTTACAGTTTTTGGGAGCTTTGAGATTGAACAATGTCAGGATTCCATCGCTGAGGCACTGAATCTAAGTCTAGAAGGGATTTCGACGGCTTAGAGGCAGAAAATGAAATTGAATGCTTCTCTGGAGAGAAAGAGATTTCTTCTGATATTAGACAACATGTCTAATGAAATAGATCTTATAGAAGTGGGCGTCAATATTGGGGATGATAATGGTAGCAAACTCTTAGTCTCCAACCGCAATAGAGAAGCTGTTGAAAAAATGAGGGCAAAGGACTTTCTGGAAATAAAACCTTTGTCTTGAGAGGAGGGCTGGAAATTATTTAGAAGAGGAGCTTTTGCTGATAAAGTTGTTCCAGAGAATATAGAGACTAAAGCCAAAAAAAACTTCCTCGATCTACAAAGGTTTGTCGTTGGCCATCGATGTAAATTTGCGAAAAGGCTCAAAATGATTGGGAAAGAGCATTGAAGTTTTTGGAAAGCATAAATACTTCCTTCCAAAGGAGCCAGAGGAACATTGAAGCACATATTTATCAACAGTTAATATGGAGTTTTAATGATCTATCTGATTCCCATCTACATAAATGTTTTCTAAGTTGTGTATCATTTCTTGGAGATAAGGAAATTCCCGTGGAGACGCTGCTACTAGTATGGGACGCTGAAGGGATACTTGACAGGGCAGAGATGCCTTATTTGTTGGATGCTCGGTGGCATTGCATAAAAGTACTGGTAAGTAGGTTCATGCTGGAGACTCAGTATATTGTTGATGGTGACTATCATACAGTGGAGTATTTAAAGATTCACCTCTGTGAAATGGCGATTTACATAGGTAGCCAAGACTAGGAGAAATTCTTATTTTTAGCAGGTCAAAAGTTGCAAAACTTTCCTGGTGAAGGAGAGACCAGGGATTGCAGACGCATATCGGTTGGACATACTGCTATAAAGGATCTTCCAAATGATTTGAAATGTTCAAAGCTTGATAGTAACCAGTTGAAGGTTTTGGATTTGTCAAGTACATCCATAGTAACATTGCGAGACACAGTGCAGCAACTTCAGTAGCTTAAGTTTCTTAACTTGGCCAGGTGCACCAAACTTGTTGATTTGCCTGACAGCCTTTGCACTCTATCTAGCCTTCAAGTTTTGAATCTTAGTTCTTGTTTGGCATTGCGTTCATTGCCAGATCTTGTTTGGCATTGCGTTCATTGCCCATTGCCCAATCAGATAGGAAAGCTCAAGAATCTAAAGCATCTCAGATTGGATGCATGCTACAGTTTAAATGAGCTTCCAAAAGATCTTTCTCAACTCACTTCATTGAACACTCTCATCTTTCCATTAATGGAGTCTGTTTGTGCAGTGAGTGTGGAGGATCTTTCAAAGCTCTCCAATCTAATAGAGTTGACCACAGTGATAACATCAGAAAATAAGGAAACTCTACCCAACAGTATTTGTGAATTCCAAAATATGAAGATATTGCTTTTGCACTCAGGTTACAAATTGAAGGTGCTCCTTGGGTTCGATAAGAATAAGAATGAAAGTGTAGATGATAGGAGTGCCTTGGACAAGAATAGGAGTGAAAGTGCAGATGATAGGAGTGATAGTGTAGGTTACTCTTTTCCAATATTAGAAATATTAGTTCTGAGAAACCTACTTAAATTAGAAAGTCTTGCAAGGTCATCTGAGATCTGGAATAAAGGGACAATCTTGTGATAAGTGTTTTGGGGCTTTTTGATGCTTTGGCTTCTGGAGTCGGGCCAGACCCGCGCGAAATGAGTATTGATGAATACATCAAGTATGCTAACCCTCCAACAGTCCACAAATATCAGGTCCTCACCTCCTACCCCATGACTCCAACTTTATAATATCACAGGAATTGGTTGGATTTATAAGTTTGCAATTTGAATGCTTCACAAATTTTTCAATGGGAATGAAAATCTATAAATTATTTGGATAGTGTGACAGGAATTGGTTGGATTTATAAGTTTGCAATTTGAATGCTTCACAGATTTTTCAATGGGTTTTTTTGTTGTAATGAGAATCTAGAAATTATTTGGATAGTGTGACAAGAATTGGTTGGATTTATAAGTTTGCAATTTGAATGCTTCACAGATTTTTCAATGGGTATTTTTGTTGTAATGAGAATCTAGAAATTATTTGGATAGTGTGACAGTAATTGGTTGGAATTATAAGTTTGCAATTTTAATGCTTCAAAGATTTTTCAATGGGTTTTTTTGTTGTAATAAGAATCTAGAAATTATTTGGATAGTGTGACAGGAATTGGTTGGAATTATAAATTTACAATTTGAATGCTTCACAGATTTTTCAGAAAGCTAAATACATTTTGTTCTTACATTTTGAATGCTTTATAGATTTTTCAGAAATCTAAATACATTTTGTTCTTTTGTTATAATATAATTAGTTATGTAAACTAAATCTTTAAAAAATGGGAGAGCAAAGCATCCTCAAATGTTTCTTAACTAGGTTTATTTTGTAATAAGACATAAGAAATCATTTTGAGGAAGCTAAATACTTTTTGTTCTTTTGTTATATTATAAATATTTTTGTTTTGTTATATTATAATTAGTTATGTCAACTAAATCTTTAAAAACTTGCAGAGCAAAGCATCTTCATATGTTTTTTAACTAGGTTTGTTTTGTAATGAGAATAAGAAATCTTTTTGATAAAACTCAAGGAAGAGGTTACAACTTCCAATTTTTAGAGGTTCAATGTTGATCAAAATCCTTTCTATCTTTTGAAAAGTGTATCTATGGAAATTCAAGTAATCATCCAAGGCACAGATCCAAACTGGGTAAGCACTTAATCTGTGAGATATAACTATTAGATCTGAAGCCTATCTTCAAGATCCATTCGGTTGGATACAATGGGCTAAATAATGGTAGGCTCGCATTCATAAGATATTATCCATAAAAGTATATAGGGTTACTGCATAAAAGCATTCTTGTAGTTATTCATACCAAGAAGTTAATCTACCAGATCCTTTTAATTCGAATTCACTTATGTGCTGCACTTGAAAATGGCAAGGTCTTTGCATGGTTGATAACAGAGAAACATTGTTGTGGTTGTTCATATGAAGAAGCTCTAACTCTGTTTGATCGCAGATGGATAGAATATTGAATCCTTATACTCAGATTTCGGAAAACATAATAAGGGTACTTACAGTTGCTCTTGTGCAGATATGGATTATTGCCCATGTTTCTTATTTTAGAAAACTATCACTGGGAGTCATAGTTTGAAGAATATGGCACTTGAAAAATCCAGGGGTAGTTTGATTATTTTATATTTTGGAATTTTTAGTTGAAATTGGATAAAACAATTTTCATGTTAAATTTAGATGTTTTGTTGTTGAAAATGTTGTATTAACTGTATCCCAAAAACCCTGAAGTATTATATTGTGAAGAATTCGGAATTTAAATTTGTGATTTATATAAAGCAAGCTAGATTATAACTATATTTTAAATAAACATCCAAAATTAGTCCTTAAATCTAAATTATTCATAGTTTGTTTTATTAAATAAGTTGCAAGCACAAAGCCAAATCTTTTTGACTTGTAAGTAGTTGACCAATTTCTGTGTGTTTTTTTCTAAACATGGCACTTTGTTCACTATTATTCCACTGTGTGTTTCACTGTTATTCCTGGTTAACTCCCCACCGAGAAAGCAAATGTATTTTTCAGTATTTAACCCTTTTAGGCAGAAACAAGTGTTAATTACCATTACAAATACTCCCAAAGATGATAATGGATTAAGAGGTTCATATTGACTTGACATTTTTCTATTCAGTTTCCATAATCCACATATGGTGAATAAAACTCAATATTGCTTCAAAGTAAGGTTTCTAGTCAGTCAATATTGCTTCAAAGTAAGGTTTCTAGTCCCAGATTACAGTCACCAGGTGTTAGATGCAACAGCCTTGTAGACATAGTGATTCCTCAATTATCATTGACATTCTTCGGTTGTCATTAGAAGTTCCCATGGTCCAACTTATAACTTCCAAACTTATCAGATATCATTCTCTCAGAATGTAAACAATCTTCTTTTTTTACTATCTCATGCATGCTACATATACTCAGAACCTGAAGTAATATTGAGAATGAAAATCTCAAAACATAAGAATGTATGGTAAGACTGTGTTACAATTTCACTGCTAGTGCACAAAGGTTATGTCATTGTGGCAGTGCAGTGATATAACTACACCATGAATCTATACCCAGTAATATTATGGATACCCCCAATAGTATTATGTAAGTTAAATGGGATCTTTTATAATCAATTAAATTTTTTATTCTAACAATTTTTTATTGGATCCTTTATAATGTTTTTTTTCACATTAGTTTTATTTTTTTAATCTTGTTTTTTTTATAACAATAGTTATAAAGCGTATAGATATTATTGTTGAATTATTTAAACTAAAATAATAAAAATAAAAATTGATTAAATTTGGATAATTGAATTTATATTGGAGTTTCTCTTAATTTTTGAAAAAGTGGAAGAGTAATGTTTTTGTTAGTTTTGGGACTTATATTTGTACGAATCATTTTTTGAGCTCCAATCTTTCCTTTTGAGACTAGAGGCAAAGAATGTAGGTCCTTTTCTTTCAAATGCAACTAGTTCTTTTTCTCATGGCTAATTAATGGTATCCTTGATTTAGCTCTATTTACAAGCCTCTTGTAAATAGAAACGTTGTCATTCATAGTCTCCAATAGAAAGAAGAGTCTGAAGTGAATTCCCTTTCTTGGAATGAAGGAAGCTTCCTACAAAATAATACCTAGGGAACAATATTTCATGGGAATAATTTATGGATGCATCTTGATTAGAATTGATTGCACAACAAGTAATTTGGGTTGCCACAGATCCTTATCAAAAGAAATAGGCCTTTGATTATGCTAATAGAGACGTGTATAAATGGAAACACTGTTGGAGAATACTTGCACAAAAAATTGATCTAGAACCATTACCATATGAGGGTGACTTATGAGGTTTCCTTTGCAACATTTGGTGCAAATACTAGTATAATTACAATTCAACACATTCTTGTCTTTGCTTCAGTAAAAGTATGATGGGTAAAGCACCCACCTATTTACTTTGACCCATACCCCTCTACTCATTACACAGCTCACACACACCTATTTACTTTGACCCATACCCCTAGGCATTTCCTTCTAAATTCAACTCCCCTCCTTTCCTACCTGTCATCTTGTACACCATACGATTAAATTTTAGACGATTACACAAATTTCAAGAGTTAGATCAAAATAGTTACAAATTAGTATGCATTAGTTATTGCATATTGCCTGTAATAGTTTGCTACTAACACTTTGCTACTAACGCTTTGCGACTACCATTCTTTGAGGCAAAAAATGGATTACAACCGCACTAAGAGTTAAGGCAAACCTTGAAGCCCCCATAGTTGCATTCACAGTTAACGACAAAGCGGCACACAACCCTTCTTCCTCAGTAACATCTGCAAACTGTGGAAACCAGCTAGCTACACCCTCCATGAGTGACTAAAAGTTATCTAGATACTTGTCGGTGCCATGGCCTATCATCGTCCTCTGTTCGTGTGCAACTAAAATTCGAGGAAGCGTGGAAAGGTACCATCTTGATGCCAGTTTATTAATCTCCTATTTCACATGTTTTGGGTTTATATAGTATGCTATTTTCTTGATATGCCAAGAATTCTTAAAATCTATTGCAGGGCAAATTTGAGTCATAAGAGTTTTCTTTTGGCCGTGCATATAGTGTTTTCTGTTTTCTCTGTAATGGCATATTCGTTTTCCCTCGTTTTTTTTTTAATTACCAGATTTGAAACTGTATTTATGATATTTCAGCTGAACTGCACCTTTGGGCGATTTCGGTCATAGTTTGTGGGAGGACTCATGTTGGTGAGGATATATTACCAGATTTGAAACTGTATTTATGATATTTCAGCTGAACTGCACCTTTGGGCGATTTCGGTCATAGTTTGTGGGAGGACTCATGTTGGTGAGGATATCCCACTGCAGTAGAGACTACATAATCTGTGGGACGCTGTGCAATCCTTATACACAAACGTTCATCACTTGTGTTTTATACCCAAGAGGATCATATCATGAAAAGATGTAAAGATTGTCGCATACAATTTAATTAATAACAAGTGGGATTGTCTTCACACCTGTCCGCTAACTTACTTTTGCAATACAACACGTCATAGGCCTTTTATAGAAATACACAGAACTATAGCCTTTGAACCAAGACCACATACCGAGTTTGAATAAAACGGTTTATGCATAAAATAGTGTTCAAAAGTTAAGGTTTGGATATTAAAGAAGCACAAGTTTTATTTTATTCCCTATTTTGAACATCTCTTAATTAATTAAAAAAAAATGAAATATAACTTCATTTATATATTTTTTTTTAAACTTAATGTCTAAATTAAATCAATTTGGGAGAAATTGTATCCTTTTTCTCACCATTTATTTCTTAGTCGTTTCTTTAAAAATATATCGTTTAAATAAAACATAATATTCATTTAATTAATATATATATATATATATATATATATATATATATATATATAAAATAAATAATATATGGATTCAATTCATATTTTTATATTGTAATCTCATTTTTATTATTAAAATTACAAAAATATCACAATAAAAGAAACAAAAGGAATAAAAATTCATATCAATAACCATATATTTATATAAAAGGTATAATTAATAAATATTAAAAATTTAATTAATTTAATTAATAAATATACAATTAAAAATAAAAATATTTATAAATATAAAATAATGATCTAGGAGTATTATACAAGTTTCATAGTTGGACTTATAGAAAGTCAATTTCATTTTACAAATGGGACTTGGATTCCCCAATTTAGGATTTATGGAGCGATAAATAGATAAGGGGAAAAGGGAAACTAAGATATTATACAGAGTTGATCAACTCTAATATATAATTATTTATCTATCTTTACTAGTGTTAAGAAGAAAATAAACATTTCTAAGATAAGAAATAATTCTCTTGAGCTTCATAATGAAACTCGTCATTAGCTTATTCCCAAAACACCACGGGAAGATTCAGTTTGTCAAAATAGATGTCAAGCTACCAACCTTCTTGACCCATTAAGCTAGAAAAACTATGCTCATCTCGAAATGCTTCTCTAAATAATTTAAAAAAATAGAAATAATATGTTAAAGAATTTGATTATTCCTTTTTCTTTCCTAAGGATTCATGATTTCTAAGGCTAAGGAAGCATGTATTGCAGTAAGATTTCCTTGCCTTTTCTTGGTCTTCGGTTTTTGTTTTTCAACACATGACAAAGAAGCATTAAATTAGTGTTATATGACACAAGACTCATGATTTGTAAGGCTAAGCAAGCATGTATTGCAGTAATATTTCATTATAGCATGGTCTTTGCCTTTTCTTGATCCTTTTCTTTTTCTCTTTCAACACTTATCAAAAAAGCATTAATTTGTTTTCATTATAGCATGGTCCTTTCCCTTATTTTTTTCTCGTTCAACACTTGTCAAAGAAGCATTAATTTGTTTTCATTATAGCATGGTCCTTTGCCTTTTCTTGATCTTTTTTTTCTCTTTCAACACTTGTCAAATAAGCATTAATTTGTTTTTATTATAGCATGTTCATTTCCTTTTCTTAATCTCTTTTTTTGTCTTTCAATAGTTGTCAAAGAAGCATTAATTAGTGTGATACACTAGAAGAATTAATTAGTGTTAGATTGTTATGAAACCAGCTCAAGAAAAGATAGATCAACGCCTTAGAATTCAGCCTCTTCGAGGGGGCAACCTCCTTTACATTACATAAATGAACAATTCTTGGATGATACAAATGACAAAACCTCCTTTCTATATATAGGAGTCTAAGGAGTCACAATATGATCCAGCCAACCTAACAATAATAATATAAAGCCACAAAAATAACAATAGAGGGATTCTATGGGGCACATAAATAACAATATGGGGGTAATAGGGGCACAATAATATAAATAAGGGGTATAACTACAATAGTAATGGGGTAATCACTAATATTATAGGGACCCAACATGTCCTCAACGCTTGAGTAGTTCTGGATACTTATGCATAGAATTCTCATCCTCCCATGTGAAATCTTTAGCGGATAAGTTCTTCCACTTGATAAGATACTCTGAAATTGATCGATTTCGTAGCTGTCGAGTTCTTTTTTCTGTGATTGCTTCCGATTCTAATATAATTTTTCCTTCCTCATCAAGTTCTGGCAATATTGTTTGAATTGGGAGCTTGTCACCTATAACCTTCTTTAAGCATGAAACATGGAAAACTGGGTGCAATCGAGAAGCTGCAGGAAGCTCCAATTTGTATGCCATAGTACCAATCTTTTGCAACACCTTGTACGGACCATAATACTTTGGTGATAATTTATTATCCTTCTTAGCTTGTTTTAGGGACATTTGCTTATATGATTATTGCCGTAGGAATGCCCAATCACCTACATCAAAACTTCTTTCACTGCGATGTTGATCTGCCTGTTGTTTCATTCTATTTTGTGCCAACATGAGGTTATCCTTTAAGAGTTGGAGGACTTGTTGTTGATGTTCGATGTGATGTTCCACTGCCTGAACCTTAGAATTTTCTCTTAAATATGATGTGATGGATGGTGGTTGATACCCATAAAGTGCCATAAATGGGGTCATTTTTGTTGCTGTATGGAAGGAAGTGTTATACCACCATTCAGCCAGAGGCAACCATTTGACCCATTGTGTCTGTTTATCAGATACAAAGCAACAAAGATATCCTTCCAAACATTTGTTTACTATCTCAGTTTGCCCATCAGATTGAGGATGATAAGATGAGCTATGAGCTAACTGAGTACCAAGACAAGAAAATAATTATGTCCAAAAATTTCCAGTGAAAATGGGATCTCTGTCACTTACAATAATCTTTGGGTTTCCATGTAGCTTTTGAACTGTTTCCATAAATGCAGTAGAAACTGTACTGGCTTTAAATGGATGTGATAATGCACAAAAGTGTGCATACTTGGTAAGTCTGTCAACTACCACCATGATGACACTCTTTCCCTCAGACTTGGGTAAACCTGTGATAAAATCCATTGAAACCTCCTCCCAACGTTGGCTTGGAATGGATAAAGGTTGTAATAGACCTGGTGTCTTAATTGTTTCAACTTTATTTTGTTGGCAAACCAAACATTCCGCCACAAACTTTTGAATATCTGATTTAAGGCCATCCCAAAAAAATTCCTTCTTAACCCTGTGTTAAGTTTTTAAAAATCATGAGTGCCCTCCTAAGGGAGAAGTGTGCAATTCCATAAGAATCTTTTGTTTTAGCTGGGAATTCTTACAGAGGTATAAGCGATCTTTGTACCATAACAAATCATTTTTCCAGCTAAATGTATCAGAAGTACTGGAATCTTGTTGTAGCTTTCGAATAAGTGCCCACACTTCTTCGTCATTCTTCCATTCCTCCCTTGCTTCGTTTATCCAATCTGGTTGGATAATAGAAATGGCACACAACAATGCTTCCACATCCTCATCCTTTCTTGAGAGTGCATCTGCCACCACATTTTGCTTCCCTTTTTTGTAGATGATTTCAAAGTCATAACCCAACATCTTTGTGACCCACTTTTGTTGCTCTTCAGAGGATAATCTTTGTTTTAAAAAGTATTTAAGGCTATCATGATGCATTTTTACCTTGAAGTGTCTTCCCATTAGGTAGGGTCGCCATTTCTTAAGTGCATGGAGTATTGCCAACATTTCCTTTTCATAAATAGCTTTTCTTAAAAACTTTCCCTTGATTGGACGACTTTCAAAAGCAATGGGTCTTTCATCTTGCATTAGAACAGCACCAATTCCATTTCCTGAAGCATCACATTCCACAATAAAGGTTTTTGTGAAGTCTGGTGTAGCTAAGACTGGTGCTTGGCACATTGCCTCTTTAAGATGTTCAAAGGCCTTTGTTGCTTCCGGAGTCCATGAAAATGAATCTTTCTTCAATAATGTTGTTAGAGGTGCTGCTATTCTCCCATAATTCTTAACAAACTTGCGATAATACCCTGTCAACCCAAGAAATCCTCGCAGATGCTTTATGGATGTGGGGATTTTCCATTCCTTAATGGCTTTAATTTTGCTAGGGTCTACCTTAACTCCTTCATGAGATACAATATGACCCAAATATTCCACCTCCTGGACTCCAAAGAAACATTTGGATCTTTTTGCATATAATTGTTTCTCCTCCAATAGTTGTAGCACCCTGTCAACATGTTCAACATGATCCTTCCAAGACTTGCTGTAGATTAGTATATCATCAAAAAATACTAACACAAATTTTCTAAGGAATGGTTTGAAAATTGAATTCATCAAACCTTGAAATGTTGAAGGTGCATTGGTAAGGCCAAAAGGCATGACCAAAAATTCATAATGACCCTCATGAGTTCTAAATGCCGTTTTTGGAATGTCTTCAATCTTCATTCTGATTTGATGATATCCCGAACGAAGATCCAACTTGGTGAAGTAAATTGATCCATGCAATTCATCTAGTAATTCATCAATAAGAGGAATGGGGAACTTATCTTTAATAGTGAGCTTGTTGAGCTCCCTATAATCTGGAAACATGCGCCATGATCCATCCTTCTTGTGCACCAATACTACTGGAGCTGAGAAAGAACTTTGACTCGGTTGAATTATACCAGCCTCTAGCATTTCTGCAACCATACGTTCAATTTCACTTTTTTGGACATAGGGATATCTGTACGGCCTGATGTTTGGAGGAACACTTCCTGAAATCATATGAATAGCATGATCATGATCACGCATAGGTGGGAGACCCTTGGGAGTCTCAAATACCTTGGAATGATTTTCCAAGACTTTTTGGAGATATGGAGAAATAGATGATTCCAATGTGGAAACATCTAGCGAGAATAATTGTGCAATTACACCTCTTTGCTCCTTTTTTAGAAGCTTTGTCATACCATGAGAGCTGATTATCTTTCCTGGTTTCCCTGCAATACCCCTTAATTCAACTTCCTTTCCTTCCCCAGAAAATTTGATGAAAATTTCTTGAAAATTAAAACCTATTGTACCCAAGGATTGTAGCCATTGGACTCCTAGTACAACATCTGCACCTCCCATTGGAATGGAAAGCATTGGGCTAGTCAATACATATTCTTCCATGGATAGCTTGATATTATGGCACTTTCCAGAGCAATTTATTGTTCCTCCATTTGCAATCATCACTTGACACTCTCGTGCTGGATATAGGAAGCAATTCAATTCTTTTGCTACCCTACAATTAATGAAATTGTGGGTGCTTCGAGAATCAATCAACACTATTACCTTTTTCTTCTTGATTTGTCCTTCTATCTTGATGGTTTGAGGAGTGGTAATTCCCGCCAATGCATTACAAGATATGGTCGGATTTATTTGTTCTTCATCTAGGCTTTGTTCCTGGAGTATATCTTCTTCTTTTGACCTTTCTTGCTCCTTTTCTTCTTCCTCTTCACAATCTATGTAGAATAATTTCTTCTCAGCACACTTATGACTTTTAGTGTATTTGCTATCACAACTGTAACAAAGCCCTTTTGCTCTTTTTTCTTCCAATTGTTGTGGTGTCAACCTTATAGGTTGTGGAAGACTAGGGGCAACAACACTTCCGTCTTTATAGTTGTGAGTGGTATGCTTCCTCGTTGCCATAATTTTGCTTTCCATTTTTCTTGCTAACCTGAATGCCTTCTCTAATGAATCAGGTTCCCAAAGGCGAACATCATGTTGGATATTATCCTTTAAAGACCCTATGAACACATCAATCCTATGCTCCTCTAGAATATCTTTTACCCTTATGTTCATTTTTTGGAACTCCTCAATGTGCTCCATTACTAAACCCTCTTGTTTGAGACTTATCAATTGGCTAAAAAAAGTGTTTCTTTTTGTATCTTCATAATGTGCTATCAATTCTTCCGCAAAAATTTCCCAAGTGATAAATTGTTTACGAGAGCAAAGCGATTGATACCATACAAACTGATTTGGTTCCAAATATACAGTTGCCATACGTACCTTTTGTGTGTTTTGCACATTATTGAGATCGAAGAATTGTTCCATCTGTAATATCCATGTAGCGGGATCCTTACCGTCAAACTTCCTCATATCTATTTTTGGAATATGGTGATTCTTCAATCCAAAATTAGCATCTATGGTATCATGATTAACATTTCTTTTGTTTTCATCATGAGTTTCCTTTACTACCTTTTCACCATTAGTGACCCTTTCTTGTAGCAACTTCTTCAATTCTTCCATGTTTGTCTTCATATCTATCTTCAAATCTGCCATGTCTCTCTTCAAGTCTGTCTTCGAATCATCCATCCTAGCTCCCATGCCCTTTATCTTAGATTCCATGCCATTTATCTTAGATTCCATGCCACTTATTTTAGCTTCTGTTAGCTTTTGTGAGCGTGACATTTGTTGCACTTGTTCTTGTTATTTTGATATATCATGTAGCATTTCTTCCTCTTCTTCATGGGTCATGCTAGAGCTTTCAGGTTCCTTACTAGGTGTTTGCATTTTCTTTCCTCGGGGCATCAGTTACCGATAATAATGCTTTACTATGCCCTTTGAATTCCGTTAAACCAAGCTTACAAAAAAAAAAAAAAAAAAACTACACACATTTTTTCACTTTATAGAAGCCTGATATTGAATCTGATGTATCTCTGTAATTTCAGATCATCCAGTTCTGAAATTGCTACCTATAGTAGCCTTCTAAGTCCTCTTTCCAATTCAACAAGTCTGGTCCAAATTGGATTCTCCACGAAAGATTTATGTGAAATCTCCCACAGTGACTTGCTTTTAGACACGTTCAGTAGAGCGAACTTGTACGACGTGCCACAAGTCACTGTTTCAACCTTTGAATCTGAAACACACACACAAGAAACTACTGTCTGTCCCCTTTCTGTACCTTTTTACGAAATTTCAATCCGATCCTCAGAGAGAGAGTTATGATGATTTTCCCCAGATCACCTATTTTGAATGTAATTCAGGAGTCTAAAAAAATGTCAACTTCCTCAGATCATATCTCCGAACATATCGCGCGAAAAGATCTGAAATTCAGACCCAAGGTTCAGTGCCAATTCTTCTCAAATGGGTGTCTTTTGTGACTTCTGAAGCGTCACAGAAAAAAATTTATAGCGAAAATGCCACGATGACCTGTTTGGAGCAGCGAAACCCTAGAATTTCAAAGCTCTCATACCAAATGTTATGAAACCAGCTCAAGAAAAGATAGAAAAGATAGATCAACGCCTTAGAATTCAGCCTCTTTGAGGGGGCAACCTCCTTTACATTACATAAATGAACAATTCTTGGATAATACAAATGACAAAACCTCATTTCTATATATAGGAGTCTAAGGAGTCACAATATGATCGAGCCGACCTAACAATAATAATATAAAGCCACAAAAATAACAATAGAGGGATTCTATGGGGCACAGAAATAACAATATGGGGGTAATAGGGGCACAACAATATACATAAGGGGTATAACTACAATAGTAATGGGGTAATCACTAGTATTATAGGGACCCAACATAGATGACATATAACTCATGATTTGTAAGGCTAAGAAGCATGTATTGCATATAGCATGGTCATTGCTTTTTGTTGATATTTTTTGTCTTTCAACAATTGTCAAAGAGGTGTTAACTAGTGATATATGCTATCTATTGCCTTAGTGTTATACGCTATCTATTGCCTTACTTCGTTAATTAGTATTATATGCTATCTATTGCCTTACATAATGTTATATGTTATCTATTGCCTTACGACTTTTCCTTTGCAACATCTGGTGCAAATGCTAGTTTTATGTTTTTGCAACCTTATACCCTAACTTGGGAGTACCTTGTTGTTTGAGGGGTTGATTCTTATACACTATACGACTACCCTCCCTATGCTATGCCTAAAGATATCCACATGTGCACATTTACCTAGCTAGGTGTATGCTCATACGACCTCCACATGTAAAATTTGTTTTTAAAATTCTTTGTGAGTACTTATCTAGGGAATAGGAAGAACTACTCAATTCTTTCCTACACCACCTCCTTCATGTGGAGCATAGGTAATTGGTTATATCCTCGATTATTTCCACCCACCCCATGCAATTGGTTATATCTATATTCCCATATTCCACCTTACTTAAATTGTCTCTTTTTTCCTTATCCTAGCAAATTCCCTTTCACTCTATCATGGGTAACAAAACATGGCATCGATGACCTCACAATATTGAGCTTCTCATAACAAACAAGGTGCATAGTTGGTCCTTAGAGAAAGAAAGATTTTTATCAACCCACAACAACAAGAGTTCTTGATATTTTAGGTTGTTGCCATGATTTGACATGCCCACTTTGCTAATATAACCAAAGGAGAGGATGAGTTGTGTGAGAAAATCTTGACATTTACAAATCTTGCAAGGATATTTATGATTAAAATCCAGAAGGATCTCTATCTACTAGAATTCCTTCAGGTGCATAAACAATCTCTGACATTGTAAAAGAGAATATGCATATTTTGGTAGAGAACTATTTTAGTTACATGGGTGAGAAATGGTTGAAAAGATGGTACTAAGATTCATACTAATCCCAAAAGTCTAGAAAGGGGAGAGAAAACCACAAAAAAAAAATCATAGTAAGAGGATAGAGAATTCTTGAAATACATACCCAAAAGTGTTCCCCTTTAGGGTAGTGGAAATTTCCCACTCCTCAAACCTTTGCCCACTCGTCAACAAAAAGGATAAATGAACACATGAGTACTCTGAATTTCACAATTCTGCCGGGATGGGCTAACATCCAGCTAGGAGGGGCTAAACACCTCCAGACATGCATGGCTCAAATGCTTGCATCTAACAAATTTGTTCCGCTTTCATCTAACATATTTGTTCCTCTTTTTTTCCCATCAAACATATTGTTATCGCCAGTGGTCTCATCAAACATCTTTGCGACATTTTTATCATCAAACATCTTTGGGACAGTTTTATCATCAAACATTTTTATCATCGCATCTCTTTTAGTCAACATGTTTGTCTTCCATTAATATACGAGATGCTAGCTAGATACTGGATGGTTCCATTTTCCTCGTTTGCTGGTTCAAGTGGTTATAATTCAAGCCAAGCACGAACTATTGATTTGTTCTGGAATAATTTATACAACAAGATTTCTGATTCGATTTCTAATAAGTCCACTTCTCAACAGTCCAAAGTGACTCTCTATCACAATGCAGTCAAGGAGTTGATTGACTCGAAAATATTCTTGTTATCTCAAGGTGAATATTTTAGCCAAGAAGAGTTGTTAGATTTACCAAAAAAAAGGATAGAAGATCTTACTATGAATTTTGATGAAAATAGTGTGTTTAAAAGTGTTCTGAACTTGATTCCACTATTAATTTGTAGAGATATGATTACTGCTAAGGAGTATGTTATTAAGAAGGGTCTACCCGAAAGGGATGAACCTTATATTCATGTTTTAGGTCGGTATACACTAGAGCGAGTCATGATTCATGTACTAGGCTAAGTCTTCAACTGTTTGCAAGATTTATCCGTCCTGAGGGTTTCTACTTTGATACAACATATTGATTCTACTGTACTAGTTCAAGCAGTGAATATGGGTTTGAAACAAGACCTCAGCTATACGGATGTCTTACCAGTTTCTAAGAATAAGGGTTATATCAAAACCAATTGTTGCGCTATGTTCAATTTTGACTTCAGTCTCCTTCTGATTAAGCTAAACCTTCCCGGTTTGCGAGCATTAAGTTGGAAATATAAGGTAGATGTATCTTCAAGTTTAGCAGATATGGAAGGTGGTTACTTAAGTGGACTCACGGGAGAAATCTATAATAGCTTTGATTTATTAACTTCTGGTAACTATAGCAATTTCCATATAAAGTTATGTTCTCCATAACAAATGTGCATTGTCTTGAATAAACTGCAGTCTCAAGGCTTTGAGATACTGTAATGTATTGAAGTTCATTAAGGAAAATTGTGATACCTTAGAAGAGGTGGGTCTTCTTATTAATAGAAGTCTAGCTAAGGTTAATCTACTAGAGGCATCTCACCTCTTAAGGTTCAGTTACTTCCAGAACAACGATGAAGGAATTCAGGAGGTGTGTAGCTATAACGTGTTGTTAATGGAATTAGTGACGTGGGTACAGCGAGCTCGTTATGAAGATTCTGTATTAACTCTTGCGAGTGTGTACCAAGGTTATAGATTTTATCTGCCTGCATTCATGGACTTCCGGGGTAGAATCTACCACGCAGGTGTATTTCATTTTCACGAAAGAGATTTGGCTCGAAGTTTGATTGTATTTGCATCTGATGCTAAAGCACCAGAATCAGAACTGGAGATTTCTCTCAGAATGCAATTAGCATGTGCTGCAACATTTAAGTATCAGAAATTTGTATATATAGGTCAATATTATAGTTGGTATCTAAATCACCGTAAAGAAATGATTTTATCAGACGAAAATTTAATTCACTTTGCACATTAAGCTAGTGATCCATTTTAGTTTACAACAAATGTTCTGTCTAACGAAAGACTTCATGGTTTTAAATAGTGCTCTAGTTACTCAAGATGCATCAGCTAGTGCTTATCAAATCATGAGTTACCCATTTGCTGAACGAAGAAATGGGTAGGCGAACGGATCTTCTTCTATCTCGTGACCAGGAAATCCAAGATGTTTATCTGTGTTTGAGAGAGGAACTTCTCATGTTCT
Organism: Pinus tabuliformis; assembly: GCA_031772625.1. Taxonomy (NCBI): domain Eukaryota; kingdom Viridiplantae; phylum Streptophyta; class Pinopsida; order Pinales; family Pinaceae; genus Pinus; species Pinus tabuliformis. Next base: position 1,619,686,433 of record CM062816.1, on the reverse strand, counting down.
TGCATTCAAGATTGGATACTCAGGAGTATGTGATCATCGAATCTCGATTAATGAGAAAGAATGTAAAACGACTCTTTATGCCATTGATCTATGGGAAGAGTATTATAACCATGGCTAGTGATATTCAAAAGTTTTATGGTCCATCCCTCAAGAGTAAGGATTACTATCCTCTTGCTAAACTTTTCCATGCCTTTTGGGTCAAGAAATATCTCAACATTGCCAATTTGATGAAGTTGATTAACCAAATTGGTTGGTTTTGTTCTGTCTTGGATCAACCAATGCTATATAGTATACCGTACTTCACCACTGTGCAAGATTATAAGCGTAGCAATAAACTGGGTGTATGAAAGGGTGTCTCATAAGAGACATGGGGTTACTATCTAATTGCCTATGTTGGATAGGGATAGTCGTAAGACTCAAGTGGCTACCTGCAAAAACTTTATTCATCAGAGGGATGCTTTTATTGCTATGAATGTCGTGGAGCAATTGGCTTTACAAATGAAAGCTCCAGTGTACACAGTACACGATATTTATAGCAGCAGTTCCCCATATTTATACCAAAGTGTTTATGGAAATGGGTCCTCCACTTCGAATCGTCAATGAATTTATTCATCTGAATCTACTCCAACCAATAAGAGGATAGTTTTTTAATGAAGCATCCCCTTGGGACTATGACTTGGGGGATGATCCTATTCCAGGTGGGTTTCTCAGAACTCAATTAAGATCTCTACAGCCTAAGGGTTTAAAATCTTAGTGCAAATGGAATCAAAAGATAGATGAAACAGTGAAATGTTACGAGGTATGTGTACATACAGTTGGTGGGATGCATCATGCTAAGAGGTGGAATGACTTTCAGTCACTTATCAAGAGCCGGGAGTCTCTTAGTTGTAACTACAGCATGCGCTATTGAAAATGAATACCATGGATATAATGAACAAGTTCTTATATAATTTCACCGTGAGTGAAGTACGATATTCTAAATTAATGTTCGATGGGTATTTGAACCTGTTAAAACATATCATCGAGAGGGAAAAATGCGAGGATCCATATGACGGATTGAGAATAGCTGAACTCATCTTTAAATATCCTTAGCTGCAATGTGCCAACTATGAAGTGATAGCATTGGCTATGATGCTACTTTTAATGAAGTACGCTTACCATTCAAGGTTCTCTTATGGGAAATTTACTATTGGTTATGTGATTAAACTCCCTACAGGAGAAATTCCCTTTACCATAGGTAAAACAACTATTTCATTAAATGGTTCTCGTGGTAATGATGTTCCTAACATGGATGTATTTGCAATGATAAGGAAATTAGTCATGCAAAAAGCAGAGGAATATGAGAAATATGTTCTATCAGGTTTATTCATTCGCATGTATATTGTTGGTATACAGGACAAAGAGGTAACTCTTAGCGAGGATGAAATTGATTTCCAACTTTTGGAATTAATTAATTCCGGCATAGGTGGTGGTTCACCTCCAGAGGTGAAATCTATGGCTAGGAAGCGTCATTGTCCCAATCATGTAACACCACTCAAACCTAGGTCTAAGGAAAGGCGGCCTTTCCTTGTTGCCGATACAAAGATTGTTCTCGTCAATAATGTGCATTTCCCTTACGCAGCAAGTTTCTTAGTGGTTTACTTGGGTGAAGATGCAAGCCTCATTATTCTATTCAGATATTTTTCAGTGAAGATGATTTAATGTTCATACGAGAATTTGAAGACAGGAGTTATCAAATGTTGTACACCTTTCTAGAGTGTTTATCAGTAGTTGTTGATTAAACTCAGATTCGAACGGTCTACTTCCATAACTTATCTTGATTCAGTGGTGTTCTCTTGCTTAAATATTATGCTTCTCATGAATATAAGTACACCATCAAAACTCTTATGAGGAACCTTAGGCTCTACGAGTTAGTAGTGTATTGGGGAAATGAGGTGGTGTTACGTTTGAGAGGTTCATTGACTTTGCTCCCAAGTAGTGTGGATACATTGGCTAAAACTTTATGTCTTCAATTAGGATCTAAAGGCTCCATCCCACATGACGAAGTGGGAGTGTCTAATCTAAATACTCTTAGAAAACAATTGATAGATTATCTCAGATAGGATATTGGTGTCTTAGGTGGTGCCATGAAGAAAGCTCAATATATCAATTGGACTCAGTTCTAGGTGGACATCTTGCACTGCTTGACATTGTCATCACTAGTGATGAGGATTTATCGTACTAGATTTTATGATGCCAATAGTTGGCCTCTCCATATACCAAGTCAGAATGAAGATACCTTCATTCGTCTTGGGTACTATGGAGGTCATGTGGATACGTATATCCCATATGGGGAGAATTTGTGCTACTATGACATTAACTCCTTATATCTATTTATCATGAAAACATTTCATATGCCTGGTGGTAAACCAGTATGGAATGGAAATTTGGAAGGCCAAGACTTGTCCAAATTGTATGGATTCATTGAAGCATATGTTGTGTGCCCACAAACAATTACTCAACCTTTCTATAGGGATCATAATAATACTTTGCTATTCCCAACAGGTCAATTCGTAGGGGTGTATTATAGCAAAGAGCTAAAATATGATCAAAACTTGGGTTACAAGATTATCCCCCTAAGGGGTTACTTGTTGGGGCATATGCCTAGTCCTTTCGATAGCTTTGTCTTCACCCTCTTCTCCAAAAGACAAGAGGCTAAGAAAGCTCGAAATGATGCAATGGCGTATGTGTACAAGATACTAATGAACTCGTTGTACAGTAGATTTGGTACCAATCCAGAAAGTACTATAATAGAGGTTTGCCATAGACATCGGTACAATTTTATTTATGGGGATCAGCTGAGCTATCATTCCTATATCGTGAGTTACTATATCAATACTTCAAAGGTTGAAGACTTAGATTAGATTGGATATCCTAGGCACTCTTACAACACAGCTAGATGTTCTACAATCCAACCAAAAGCAAGCTTTAGCATAACAAAATTTGGCCATCTTCTACCCACGTTGTCGAAAGAAGCAAAGCCAACGAGAATGCCCGTTAGACATGATTAATATGTGTGCCATTTATACTAAGCATCACGATGTTGAATAGTGTCCATCATTACTCGAGCTGAAACACGTATTCAAAGAAGTAGAGGAGGAAATAGAACCGGCATATTTGATGAACCAGTGTGGCAAGCTAAACCTACAGTTATGTCACAAGGCACATCCCAATTTTTTCCTTCATCCTAGTTTAATCGATAGCAAAACCTTGGGGTAGCCTCGAAAGGGAAATCACCCTACCCAAACTGGCAAAGTCTGCCATTCCCTATGACATTCTAGCCAACACAATATTTACTAAGAAATGGTTAGCCGAATTCTCCTTTTACTCCTATCTCGCAAGGCAATCCCTATCAATCCTAGTGGCCTCCCTCCACCTCTCAAAATCGCGATCGGTCTAAAAACTGGCAGCGACCTCTAGCGATATCCAATATACCTACGAGAACACGCCCCAAACCTGAAACCGCATTGTCAGAAACTTATGGATTACAACATAATTCTCAACCTCTTCTACAGCCACAGTTACTAGCTCAACCAAACCCCAATCCTAATAATGGGCCAGTCCAATTGGTACAGGTTATTGAAAATCCAGAATATGAGATTGAGAAGAAAGAATGTAATGAGCTCAGATTGAGGTCAAGTCATGTTATTACCCCTGAGGAAAATATCGAATGACCTATAATTGAAAGTGTAACTCCACCTATACATATTCCATCATTTGTACATGTTCCACCACTTGTAAATAATATTGAATCAAAGCAAGAGGAAGAAAGAGATCAACATGATGACCCTAAAAAAATTATAGTCACTTCTCCTCCCTTTCTCGAAAGGCTAGTGATACCTAAATCGATCACTTATCCCTATTTTGATCTTGTAGGGCAACTAAAAGAAATTTGTATTAAGATTCCTTTCCTCCATGTTAATCAAGACATACCCATCTATGCCAAATCCAGGAAGGAATTATGTGTAAAAATGCGTGTGAGGAAGGTAAAAAACTCACCCACTATCCATTTTGTAGGAACCTTATGTGATTTACTCCTAGGAGAGGTTACTCCAATAAAGTACCAAGATCTTGGAAACCCCATAGTAACAATTCAGCTATATGGCTTCTCTTTTCCAAATACATTAGTTGGTCTAGGAGCTGCCATTAACATATTAACAACGGAAAGTTGTTAAGCACTTGTTATTATAGCCTTAGAACCAACCATGAATTTATTAGAACTTGCTGATTAATCGATGGTAAGACCAGAAGGGACTTTACAAGATATTATAGTTTCTATTTACTAATGGGAAGATTCAATAGATTTTTTGGTTATAAACCAAAGGAGTAGTTTGGACGGGAATCATTTGATTCTGGGACAACCTTGGCTAGCATCACCTAATGCATATATTGGCTACCGACAAAGTAGCATGACTATCACAAAGGGAGATGTAAAAAATCTGGTGTGATACACTCCTTCTAGGCCAAGTTTTCCCATTGTAAAAATATGTAAGTAGCCACCAACATACCTAGAAGAGAGCATCTGTTCACCACTCACAGTAGCAGAAGTGCTAGAATTTAAAAATAAAACTAAAGATGATGTTATCAACAATTTTATAAATCATCCAACCAATGTGGAGTGTTAGATGATGAAAGCAATTCTTGATAATGAAGCCATGGAAGATCCCATGAAGGATATAGACGATCAACATATTCAAACAACTATTTTTCAGAATAGAAAACCAGTTGAGATCGAAAGAGGGAAAGTTCTAAATATCAATGCTAATATGGAGAGAAAACAACAGAAAAAAGCTTATCCACGTATTGAAGAAAAATAAAAGGGCTTTTGCCGCAACTTAGGTTGAACCCTCACCTCAGGGATATCGTGAAAGAGGATATATAAAAGTTACTGGATGTAAACTTTAATTATCCTATCTCAAACAGTAAATGGTTATCCCCCTTGGTGGTCATCCCCAAGAAAAAGGGAAAATGGCATATTTGTGTAGATGGTTATCCCCCTTGGTGGTCATCCCCAAGAAAAAGGGAAAATGGCATATTTGTGTAGACTATCGAGAGCTAAATAAGGCAACACAGAAAGACCACTTCCCCTCCCATTCATTGATTAGGTCCTCGATACATTGGTAGGGAAGCAGTTCTTCTCCTTTCTAGATGGCTTCGGTGGGTACAATCAAATGAGATTGCCCTTGAAGACTAGGAAAAAATGACCTCCTCGTGTCCCTGGGGCACATTCACATACAAGGTATTACCATTTGGCTTGTGCAATACCCCACCCACATTTTAGAGAGCTATACTAAGCATCTTTGCTGATATAATAAATGAAGGACTAGAGCTATATATGGATGATTTTGCTCCATATGGGGATGATTTTGATCAAGCATTACGAACACTAGAAAATGTCTTAGAACAATGCATCGCTACTAGGTTATGTTAAGAAAAGTCAAGTGTCACATGGTGATGATCGAGGGCGTGATCCTCGAACATTACAACTCTTCAGCAGGAATATAGGTAGACCCAACAAAAATATAGGTAATTCTTTTATTGCCTACCCCCGACACCCAAACAGAGGTACGTAGTTTCATAGGATATGCAGGTTATTATCGCAAATTTATCAAGAAATTTTCATAGATTGTGGCACCCGTATATGATCTGACTGGACACATTGATCCTAGTTGGTCTGATAAGTGTGAGATAGCTTTTGCAGGATTAAAGAAACTAGTCGAGATCATAAAACCCAATATTACGTGGAACAAACTAGGAGTTACCTTTTCATTTTTCCATGGACGCATCAGATGTAGCCATAGGCATTATCATTGGCTAGGAGGAGGACAAGAAACCTTATGCTATATATTACATTAGAAAAAATCTCACCCCTGTAGAACTCAATTACACAGTGATAGAAAAAGAATTACACTGATCACTCTACCATTAGATATCTAGATAATAAACAAATAAAAAATGGTCGAGTAACATGATGGTTATTTCTTTTATAGGAGTTCAACATTACCATTAAGTATCGTCCACAAAAGGAGAATCTCGTTGCTGATTTTCTATCTCGAATTCTGACAGTTAATGCTCCATTGGTGGTAGAAAGTATTTGGTGATAGAATAGGTGAATTTAGTATGAAAAACTAATTCTTTGCTATCTTTGTATGCAGAGATGTGATTGGGAAAAATTTGTTCAGTTGGCAGGACATAACAAGGCAATAAAATGGAAAAAGCCATGGCGTCTAGGGTAGACAAGGAAGTGGAAGATGAGTTCAAATATTCATGTTTTATCATATGATTAGATTTTATATTGTGAAACCTCAGGATCTCCTGATACTGAGGATTCGTTTCTATCCAAGCTTCCTTTTTATGTTATATAAGGCCGAAAGGAAACTAAATAAGAGTTGAGACTTTTAATATGTAATTATTCTCTTTAGAGAAAAAACATTGTTAACTCAGTGACTCTATCAACTATTACTTTGAAGTTAATGAAAGAAGGTTGCGCTTGATACATCTCTCTGTTATGAGCTTTTATTAAGGAGAGGCTTCTGGCGACTCTAGGCCCAGTCACAAGAAGTTCCACTACTCCTTTGTGTTATAGTTTACATTCATTATTTGTACTTTATTTAATGTTTAGTTCTTTTATTTATATTCAAGATTGGTGACATTGATTTATACCGTTGTTCACTTAGATTTATATTGAAGCTGAGAGATAGACTTAAGTAAGCACTTTGATTAGAATGAGTGAATGCGTGGTTGATTGCTGTTCAAATTGAATAGATGCTATCATAGATCTTGAGAGACAAGACTAAGTAACTTCTATGGATTGCAATATAGAATGTTCACCATTTAGGAATCCTTTATAGCTGTTGTTGTTCACTTACTTATTAGTGTTCAATTGTCGATTGTTATTGATGTTTAGTAATGCATATTGATTTGAGTTGTTATAGATTAGTAGTGTTGTTCGATAATCATAGTTGCTTTACTTGATTAAGTGTGATTAGTCTCAAGCTTATTTGAATAATTCTCTGTGTAATACTCATTTTCATTCAAGTTACAATTGGTTTCGGAACAAGTTGTAAAGAATTACATAGGGTGTTGCGAGCATTCCTTTCATAAATAGTTCTTTGCAGAGTTGTGTGAATTGAATTGAAGAATTGGACTTTAATGATTGCAACGATTCATCATTAGATAATCTCTAGCTTCACTACACACACTGTGTTGGCACTCTTGAAATAGAAATACTTACCTCGAGTTGAAAACTAATGTAGGGATTAAGATTGACTGTAAAAAGACATCTTAGTGAGCCAACATAATCCATCCAAGCTTATCTAGAATCTCATCTAGAAGCTTATCATGAAAGATTCATCTCTATCCAATTCCTCATGGGATTTGGAAAACATCTCGTCTCTCTTGGTGCTCCACCGTCCAAGTGGTTTATTGTATTAATTTATTTAATAATACATTTGCTTTTCATATTACATATTACCTAGCATTCCTCAGCTTAGGTGTATAATAGTTTAACCCACAAAGGAGGTGATCAAACCTAGCTTTCCTCAGCTTAGGTTTACAACGTTTAACACACAAGGTAGGATATCAAACATAGATTTAACTTAGGTTGGGTTTACAATAATTTAGTACACAAGGGAGGGGTGGTACAGTTTCTACTTTTCATCTAGGAAATGGGTCTTAATTTTTCTCTTTACATAAGCAACGCATAGGTAGAAGGGAGGTATCAATGTTACACATTATAGGATGGTAATGATTCCTTTCAATTTATTTATTAGGCTGTAAACTGTGTGAGTTACTTACAGAATCATATTTCAATGTTAACAAGGATTTTTTTGAGAACATTACTCGAACTAAGTGGGGAATAAGAGCTATTTGATTCTGTATCTTTGTGATAATCTATTTGTATATAATTACATCAATCCTCAACGAAATCTTCTAAGTGATACTCATATCACCCCATATGGATGACATAATTAGTTTATTTCCCTCTACTTAAATCCCTCGCATTGGTGTTCATAATTATTTGGAGAAACATCTTCTTTCATATGAATTCTACATGACTAGGCATACCATTATCGCTCTAACAAGTTGCTTTCTCACCCACCTAACACCCACAACGACCAATATTAAAATTCTTTCTAAATTTTTCTTCATTGTATGAATGTGATAACCTTATGAAGAATCCAAGGTTAACTCCTTAAGTCCCACAGAGGCCGCTCTAGCTTCCTTGACATTCACTAACTATAAGATCCATGACCATTTACCATGTCGTCTTCACAACCATCAACTTCAAATCCAATCGATTTTTCTTTATGGCTAACATTCTATGGTGAGGTTCGGTTGCCGCATATCAACCAAAACTATGGCTATATTATTGTGGTAGTAACACATTACCCTAGTTGGGTATATGTGATCAATGTGACCATTATTACAAAATATCACCGCTCAAATTTATGTACTCCACCTAACTTCGCTAGCACATTTATTAAATACATGTGTTCACATCTCAAGGAAGGCATGCCTTGACATTAAGTCATGGGGACGATTGACTCATGGAAGACCCCACCCTGATACAACAAAATTACCCTTTTCATTAGGCTAGTGGTATAGCATAATGATTTGGTTATTTTTCCTTTTGTTGCTGGAGATATATTTGCTAGATTCATTCATATGCATTGCTTTATGTATCAAAAACTTCCTAATACATGAGACTGTACCTCCAAAATCGATTCTACATTAATAATTTTGGGTTGCATCCCACTTAGGTGTTGATGTGATCCTCCCCTATTGCCATGCATGCCCTAATCACATGGGTGCATGTGACCCATGGGCAATGTGTAGTAGTTTGGTTGAACGAAAAGGCTTCATTTTTCTTACCATGTTCTTTCCTTTCCAACGAGCAATAAAAAAAATGCTATTGGGAATTGAATGCTATACAATACCTCCTTTATATGTAGCAAGGCACCATCACCATCCCCATCCAAGTCAGCAAAAATGAATGCAATTAGAGAAATGAATGTGATTACCCATTCGGTGGCAGCCAATAATGAATTCCATGTTTCCTACTTGCGATTACCCCCCCTTTCGATCATCGCGTCATCTCCCAGGCTCTACCCTTTTATTTTACATATTTAGAGCGAACAGGGTATGGTCATTGGGTGAGCAAAAAGATATCAACAAGGCATATTCGACACTGTTTTCTACATCTCGAGTTGTTAGAAAACCTGCACAAGGGATATTTGGCACCGTTTTCTTCTTCTTGCTATGTTCACAGACCTACACACGTAAGTTTACGAAATTCATATATATATATATATATATATATATATATATATATATATATATATATATATATATATATATATATAGATATATACATACATATATATGTGTGTTTAATGCTATGACTAATCCCTTATATTGGTAGAGCTTCCCTAACTAATGGTCTTTTCCTTCCAGGGCTCCCATGTAAATGCTTTCAGAGTCGTCGGTTCCATGCAACTCCGTGTTAAATCTGGGTTTTCATTTGAACTTTTTATATATATACAATGTGTAAATAACAAACTCTATATCACTGTCATCTTAATGAGTGTGACTCGAAATGCATATCCACCTACACTACTATCAATGAAAATATGAAATAAGGGAAAATGTGGTACATGATAACGAGAGTTATATCTGGAAATGTAAGTAGGTAGAGTCACTTGATCCAGATTTCCCATAATAGACATCCAAATTTCAAATAAGTAGACCTATCCACTTATCCCTGCCATACAAATGTGTTTTCCAACAATTATTTCACTCTAAACATTCTCCAATGAGTTGTGGAGGATACAATGCATATTGCATAACCCAAGATTGTGTGTTCATGTTTTCTTTGCTCTCGTCCACTGCCACCACTGCTCTCCTCTACTTCTGCCTCTGCTTGGATTTTCCCCCTCAACTTCGGCCATTTTTGCAATTGAAACAAAATTAAATGCACCCAACAAAATGTGATGGGCCTTCTTCGGTTCTTCTCCTTGCTGCAAATTGTAATGAAAGAGGAAATTCTTAGACCCTAATCGAACAAGTGAGTGATTTAATAAATAGGGTTTTTGTGAGACTAACTATGCCTTTACTTTTACCTTGTGCCCGCCATGATGTCAAATCTATGACCAATATCACTAACCCCTGGCCATAAATTTCTTGGCCTACCCATGTGAGAATCCACTCATTATGTCATCTAACCTTGCATCACTTAATAAATCAATACTTTCTTCGAGTAGATTTAATGTTTTTTAATTTAAAAATAACATCGCTTCATATATTTTATCTTATTTATGAATTTTCATTCACTGTATATCCATCCTCGTATGAGGCGCCAATGTGATTTATTGGTTTATCATGATCATGGCGCACATTCACTCTAAATAGATGTTCATTGTAAGAAGAGATTCAATAATGTCATTGAAAGAGAGGTCATCACTATCTAGGTTGAGTGCATATTAATAGAGGTTGATTAACTTAACTAAGGCTCATTAATATAAGGACAAGTTTTCATTCGGATTTTGTTTTGTTAATAAGAAATTAGTATTTTTGGTTGATTTACTTTTCTTAACATATAAATTTAGTATATTTGGATTAGTTCGAGGTTTTTAACATATAATTAAGTTTTATGGAATATAATTTTTTTATTTTTATTTTTATTTTTTTTTATTTATAAAAAACTAAATACATTTAGTTTTGAGTTAAATAATAGTTGTTTATATAATTTGGTTCATTTGTATTAGTTACGCTTTATGAGTCTCCAATATCAAAAGAGAATGGTTACCAGAACCACAAAAAAATGTATGTTTAAAAATAATAAGTCGAGGTTAATTCAAATCCTAAAAAACATTCTTAAAGTGGCCAACTCTTTCTGTGTTTGATATGAATTTGTGCATTTACCTATAATTTCAATGTTATTATTTTATAGCCTGTTGTAGATTGACATTTCGCATTGAATAGGATTCAATATGATATGCATTGGAAACTCAATAACAAGATAAAACACACAAAATGAGAGAGACACAGATATACGTGGTTCACCAAGTTTGGGCTACGTCCACCCGAACAGCGAGTCCTTCCTTTCTATTATCCAACGAAATGAAGAGACACAACCTACAACAAATCCGCTGTAATATCCTCTGTTTTCTCTTACAGTCTCACCTCTCTGTTTCTCGCTCACAGAATACACATCTATCACACAGCCTCAAATACAATACCCTCATACAAAGAGAGGGGTTGCCTTCTAGGGCAAAAAACCGTAAAATAAACATAAGTTCTAGGGTGAGATCATTTGCCTAATGAACGACCGAGATCAACTAGAAATTACTATACTTTTACAAGGCAATTTTACAGTTGTTTTTAGATTCATAACATAAATAATTACTGAGAGTAATAAATATAAAAATATACAGCAACAACCATAAACACATAAATGCAAATGTTTATCCGGAAAAACCCAAAATCCGAGGAAGAACCCAACCTGATAAGATCTTATTAGCATTGACCAAAACCCTAGCCAATCCAACCAAGTGAGCCTTCACCGCTCATCTCCAGGTCTTGCATTACAATGAAGTCCTTCCGGCCTTTTATAAGCTCCATTACATATAATACCACGAGAAAAATATTATGGGTGCACAATACCATGTGCCCCAAAACCATCACTGTTTAACCTGGTCAACTTTGACTCTATCCTGAGTCAAGTTTACCTAACAATTCCCCGCTTAAACTTGACTTGGGGTTCCTTGACTAACTCCAGCCAAACCTGCTAAGTGAGACAATCCCGCTCACTCTAGCTCTTACCCCCCTCAGAGTTTTTACCGGGGGTATTGTTAATCCGACATCCCCCTATCACCTAGGTCTAACCCAGACTTTATCGGTGATCACCGAGGGGTGCACATGCCTTACTAGGTCTTACAGTAGTATGCCCATTTACATGCAATCATTTTGACTTCATTGAAAAAAAAAATTTGGTTTATTGCTCCTATGATTCTGATGCATGCTCTCTCAATTTGATGGGCTCAAAATCTTCTATCAAACCGCTCCAACTGCGAGCCCTCGTAAATTCCAGCACCGGTAAATATCGCAAATACACTACGATCCCTAGCCGGCACTATCTTGCGCACATTATCCTTGAGGTTCTTCTGCGTAAGATTGTTCCACACCCAAATCTGTAAAAGAAAGGCTGCAATGATCTCATGAGGCACTATAAACCCCTGGCATTAAAAAATCCCTTTGAAGCCAATAGCTGGCTCTGATACTAGTTGTTAAGAAATTTACTGCATAACATAAATAATTAGTGAGAGGAATAAATATAAAAATAGCCAGCAACAACCATAAACACATAAAGAAAAATGTTTATCCAGAAAAACCCCAAATCCAAGGAGAAACCCAACCTGATAATATATTATTAGCATTGGCCAAAACCGTGGCCAATCCAACCAAGTCAGCCTTCACCGCTCACCTCCAGGTCTTGCATTACAATGAAGTCCTTCCAGCCTTTTATAAGCTCCATTACATATAATACCACGAGCAGAATACTATGGGTGCACAATACCATGTGCCCCAAAACTATCATTGTTTAACCTGGTCAACTTTGACTCTATCCTGAGTCAAGTTTACCTAACAATTTCAAGCCTCCAATTGTGCAACATGGGGCTCCAGTTGTGCGTTATGTGTATTGAAAACTCAATGACATTATATCTCTACGATATTGGGTTGCATGCTTTTTCAATTTAATTTAATTTAATTTGGCCTAATTTTTCATGTAAATTTGTTATGATTTTGGTTTCAAAGATGCATATCTACACATATTTATCTAGATACATTAAATTTATAATACACATTTGTGAAAATAACTGTGAAATTAAATATAATTTTGTTTATTTAATTGAACACTATATATTTTTGAATGAAAGCTTATAGCTAGCCTCTTAAGAGAAACGAAGTGACATCGTTATCAATTTGTTTTTCTACTTTTCACAAGTCACATAACTTAATTAGTAAATGAGTAAGTGATCCACAATCCACACATATTTTTTACTAACCAAAGCATTTTTACTTCATTAGCAGTGGGACTAGGAACCCATTGTTATTAAAGAAAGGGAGTAGCCCTTGCTTCCCTTGCGTCTTTTAGACGATCCTCAGGTTTCATCTAAAAGCTTTCTCAAAGCACTTGGTTTTCCATCTCCCTTTCTAGGCTCACATATTGTAATAGGAAGGTAGTAAGTGGCCCATTAACCACAAATTATATTATTTGCAGCTAAGGAAAAAACCTAACTTACTGTAATTAGGGGATTTTGTAAAGGATCATTGTATATCCATTTCATTTCACACTTTTTATGTTCAATGTGTCACTTACACACACATTGCACTACACACACTAAGCTACTCTATAATTTGAACAAAGGGCATCAAGTTTCAAAAGCTTTTGTACATAGTTTATTTTAGCTTATTTTTTCACACTATAAGTGGAGAAAGACACCTAAAAGCAATCATAACTTGAAAAAACTAAATTTCCCCACACGGGCCATAAAATAATTTATATTTTAGGTTAGGACTATTGGGGGTAGGAATCCAATAAGCTGCCATAGTCATGTTATATTTTGAAACATATAAGTTGTCTTTTAGGATGTTAGAGCCTAGATTAACCTCAAGTTGAAGAAAGGAAATTCTAGGGTAACCACAAACCAAGCTTAACCTGGTAGCTAGCCCTACCAGGTTGGGAGAGGGCTCTCTCTTTTATGGATCTCAGTCAAAATGACTAGATCAGATAGGATTTTAGGCTAGGTATAGTAGCTCAGGGTATTTTGATTGAATTTATTGGTTTTTTGTGTTGGATCAGATGGAACTAGGCAATCTGGGTCTAGGAAATTAGGTCGGAGTACAGGATGTTCTATGGGGCAAGGTAGATATAGGATTTTACACTTGAATTTGAGTGAGGGAGATATCTAAGATTGGTGAGGAGCTGAGGAGGGCATGTAAAGATCATGTATCCTTCTCAAATAGTAGAAAACATAGAATATTGAATGGCTTCCCAAGGCAGAGCACTGTAAACAATGAATTCTACCTATCTATCTTGATATCATTAAGTTAGAAGCAATGTAATAGATTGTGGCATACATAAAAAATGTGAAAAACTGATAACATAAAAAGAAACTATGCAAAAGCACCATACCACAAGTATCCCATAAAAATAGCTGCAACTCCTATTAATTTCCTTGCCAAACTGCTTACAATGATGTACAATATTGTTCAGAGCATCCAAGTGTATCCAAACCTTGCAAATGAGAAAGAAAATACATGATATAGACAAAAAAACCACTCATCCTGACCATCAGGGTTCAAATCCATGAGAAGAGGGGCTACTACAACCATTTCCAAACATTGACCAGGAATATAGACAGTCAAACTACTTGCCTCTATAAGCATGGAAACTGATTCATTAGCCTCAAAACCACCTTTAACTAATGAATCTAACCTCTAACACTATTCTAACATCATAATTACATGCCATGTCATCAATTACATCATAAAAAAAACCATGAGGAGAGAGAAAGTGAATTCATAGTGAAAATAGGAAAAAAATTAATTTTCTGGGCAAATTGGTCAAAGCGCAACGCCACTTTCCACCTACTTTTGGAGGCCTTCCCCTTAACTAAATTGGGCCCAAGATAGCTCATTGGAAAGGTCGTCAAGTCTAGGTTCTGGAAAAACTTTAATTTTTGAATTGGGAGGTCATTGGCCCCCTCAAAAATGGAATCTCCCAAGATTGTTTCTGTGTGTCCAAAATGAGGCAAAGAGGTCATTTTTTGGTAGTTTTTGGACCTTTTGGTGACCCAGATTTGCTTCAAAACTTATGAAAATTTCCAAGGTGAATGTTCTCATCCTCTTGAACCCAAATATGCAAAATTTTTGTCCAGCTTATGCTCCAGGCAAAAGCGCAGCGGCCAGTTTCCTGTGTTGAAAATTTCAAAATTTGAAAAATGCAAAAGATCTTCAAAACTTTCCCAGATTTGGCATGCGACACCACCATCAGTTTCTTTGATGGGCTAGTGAGGCTTCAGCTAATATTTTCAACTTATCTTGATCCTTTTGCTCTTTAAAGCCTTCCTCAACCTAGCTTTAAGCTTCCTAATCCCCATGTTACAAATTTTGTTGCGGGTCATGTAATGGTAGGCCATGTGGCGGAGCATCTTCTTATGCCTGTTGGCCTTCTCAATCAGCCCTTTGAGATGCATGTTTACCCTCTCAAGCCATGTTTCCCTATCATTCTCAATCTCTTACTCAATAGGAGTAAACTTGTCATGAGCCTCTTTGGCCATTTGCCAGTTTTCTTTGATCATTTGCAGCTCCATGAGGACTTTCTTGTCACTCAATTGTTTGTTTTCCTGCTCTAGATATCTGATGATGAACTGGGCTCTTTATAAGTTATTAGCCAAGGATTGTATTTCAGCTTCTCTCTATTGAATGATGATGTCCTTGACAGTTTCTTCATCCTGTACTTCCAGGTCAATGATGTCAACTCCATGATGAGTAAAGTGTTGTTGTGGTTCCTCATGCTCAATGAGATCAAAATCTCTTTCCTCCTCATCAGCAAGATCTTCCTCCCGCACTTTTTCCTTGCCTTTGCTAAACTACTCAACCTGTACCTATTTTGTCGATGACGAAGACAAAGCCCCTTCCACACCTTGTGGAGCAAACATTTGCCTGTGGACTAATGATGAAGGCAAGCCCCCTTCCACAAATTTTGGAGAAAACACCTACCTAGCAGCTGCAGAAAGTATCCTTGTGCCTCTCTGATATGTTAGATACACTAGCACCTCAGCAATTTTGGTTTCCTTGGCCTCTTCCCTTGTTTTTCGATGCCTAGAAGGCCCACCTTCTTCATGATGCACTGGTGAAGGGATCTGTGGAACTTTGAACATCTCATGAGAAATGAAAGTCTCCCATGGAATGTTAAGAAGGCTAAGCTGGTGTAGAACAATGATTTCAATCAAAGAGTAATGGTAGATGATGTTCAACTACTGCGGGTATGATTTTCTCTATACAATATGTGCCATTTTATCAATGTTTCTAAACATGAAGTAAGGGAGATTCAACATCTTTACTCTAGTGAAATGCATGAATCTAATATGATAGGCATACAATTGGGAGAACCTACCTTCACCAGTGAAGTAATTGATAATAATCCTCATCTAAGGCACATACCTGCTTTCCAAAAACTTAAAGGGGAATAACTTCTTCACTTGATTTCTGTATTTAGCGTTGATATAAGGGTCATAGTAATCCTCATGAAGATCATGACCCTTGTACCATTTTTCACCCACATTAGGGATTCTAGTGGCCTTTGAAATGACAGTTGATGAAATTGTGAAGGTTACTCTAGCAAGTGTCACCTCATTGTTATGCAAATGAGTCACAAAAAGTCTAGCCAACTCATGGTGAAACTGAAGCCTCTCCACCATCTCAAAAAATTCAAAACATGCTTGATGCCTGAAACAAGAAACTGCAAGTGGGTAGGCCTATAACTTTGTCAAACTAGTGGCCTCCTCTCTGATGATTTTTCCTCCTTTATGAGGCTTCCTTTGTTGTATGTTTCTCTCCGTGGAGCTATCACTAAATGTCTCTTCCTCATACTCATAATCATTGTCTCTTTCCATTGTTTTCCTTTGGTTTTGAACAATGTGGTTGTATATGGGTAATTGTGGATAATAGTGTGGAAATAGGGTGGAAATAGGGTGGAGGAATGGAATGGGCAGAGTGTATGGAGGGGGGAGTGTGAAAATGTATGTGTGAATAGGGTTTATGGATGTGAGTATTGTTTAGGGATGTGACTTGGGGAGAGAGTGTAGGGTTTGGGAGATTGTATGTGGGAATGGGATTTAGGGAAAAATATATGTGGTAATGGGGTTTAGGGAACAATATATGTGGGAATGCGGTTTAGGGAACAACAGAAAATGGATAAGATAGGAAAACACTAGTCGAGTGAGGAAAACTAGGGTTTTGAATTTGGGAGTGAGAAAACACCAAAAATTGACAAGTAAAACCCTAAACCACAAGAGATGACTGATATACTTACTTGTAAGAGAGGAAAATTGGATGATTTGAGGTGAATTTGGTGATTTCGCGTGATTTGAGGCTCTGCTGGGCAAAGTGCAGCGCCACCTACAGGAGCGCAGCGCCCGTGTATTTTTGCACTCGGAAATTCTACTAGAAGCACACCGCCACCTTGAAAGTGAAACGCCTTCCTCAGAAGCACAACACTGGCCAAAATCTTGAAAAAACACAGCAACTTCACTATATTTGCTCAATGACACTTGAAACTCGACCTTTGATCTCCTTATGGCACTTTGATCTTCAACAATAACACAATGGGATGAAAAATAGGAAGATGGCTTTATATAGCTTCACCTTTTTTATTTTTTACTTATGAAAACCCACTTTTATAATGTCTAATTGTCTCTTACAATGCTCTATTTTTGATGTTTGTATCTTTTTACATGGCAAGTGGACTGATGCTCAGAATCACTTGATTTTGCAGTGGTAGGTACTTGGCAGCATCACAAGCTTTAGGAGGAGCTTGAGAACAAATATTACATATAGAAGCATTAAAATTACATCATGAGGAAAGATAAAAAAATATAATACTCTTTTTTCACCTCAAAACATGTTTTGAGGTGAGAACTACATTCCGCTTCTCAACTAATAAATTATGATTTTAACAATGATTAGTGACCTCCCCATATGCTTGCTAACCCTTATTAACATATAATCACTGAATTTGACCATGGAGCAAAACCCTAAGACATAATGAGACCAAACCCTATGAAATGGATTGGGAAATGAACATGAATCATGACTGAAAAGTATGAGAGAAGATCAACAACTACATATCTTGAGGTAAAAGCCGAAGTATCCCCTACCATCAGTGGATCTATGACCTAATGGAATGCAACCTCATCAGAATGAGACTCTTACTGTGAAATGCAAAAGGGAATATTTTGATCACCGATGGTAGTGTGAATACATTGACACTAACATTGGCTCCAATGGTGATGGTAGCTCCTTGGAGGTGCCAAGAACACCATAGACCAAGTAGCCTTATCCATTGGGCATTGGGATTAAGACACTTCAAAGACTGAAAACTGACTCAAGACTCAAACTATGACTAAAAACTATTAAAAACTAGTAAACCATACACATTCTTTCAAACTTTATAGCCTTCACCTCAAGCCCCAAGCTGGAATGACTCTGTACCTTGAAATCTTGCAACGAAAGCTAAAATGGTATATACACTGATCATATCATGGTTTCATAAGTCACCTTAGAAGAGGTAGTGCTTCAGGAGCCTACCATTGACTGCGCCTCCTGAGCAATCCTATCCATCCATTTCCTTTAGTGGAAATGCATTTTGTCCTCTGTATCCAACAATCTTATAGGGTCCCTTCCATAAGTTTTTGAACTTACCATGCTTACCTTTATCTTCATTCCTAGCATCCCACTGCAACACTACATCCTCAAGCTGGAATTTATCTTCTTTTGTTTTTCGGTCATAGATCTTTTTGATTTTTTCCTACAATTTGAAAGTGTTTTGGAAAAATTCCTCCCTTGCTTGTTGTAAATGAATCATCTGATTTATTCTTCTCTGAAAGTCATCCTACTCACTGCCTACCTCGTATAAAAGTTTCACAACCAGAACTGCAAGAGATGTTGGAAAAACTGTGTCAATTCCATAAACTAATTCAAATGGAGACATACCTATGGACTTGTTCTGGCTCACTCTGTCAGCCCACAAGGCATTAACTAACTTTCTGTGCCAACCTTTCTTATTTGTTTCCAACGTCTTCTTTATGATGTTCACGATTTACTTATTGGATGATTCAACCAGACCATTTACTCGTGGGTAATATGTTTCAGAATGACCCAAAGTAATCTTATATTTTCTGCAAAAATCGATCATCCTCTTTGATTTCAATGAAGCTACATTATCTGTGATGATTTTACTAGGACAACTGAAACGAGATAAAATATTTGATTCTAAGAATTGAATAATTATTTTATGAGTGGCTTCTCTAGTCGGAATTGCTTCAATCCACTTGGTAAAGTAGCCGGCTGTTGTTAGGATCCATTTGTGCTGCCAATGATGTTGGATGGATTTCCCTGATAAAATCGAGTCCCCATTGCTGAAATGGTTATTGACTTCAACCGGTTTCAGAGGAAGAGGCAACAATTTTCTTTTCCCTTGAAAGACTTGACATTCATGATAGCTCATGATTGTTTTGTGAACATCGGGAAAAAGTGTCAGCCAGTAATAGCCTGCTCTCAACACCTTGTTTGTTGTTGTCTTCCAAAACAAGTGACCACCACAATCACCCTTGTGAAAGTAACTCATCACCTACTGCGCTTCATCTTCTACAAAACAATTAAGTAATACTCCTCTTGGATCTTTCCAATAAAGAGCATTATTGAGAATGCAGAATTTAGCAGCTTTAAGTTTGAGAGATCTACCTTTGTTCTTTGTCATCCTCGGAGATGGTGAGAGGTGCTGAAGCACATACACTATGTCTGAATACCATGGTGACTGAAGTAACATTTTAGACACTTGAATCAAAGAGCCTTCTTCTTCATCTTCTGACATGGTTGTGATAAGATTTATATCTAAAGCATGCATATTTGACTCTGCCATTAACCTTTCCAAGCCTTGTCCTTTGATTAGTTTTGTAGGCTTGATCTCCAGATCGTATTCCAACATTGTTGTAATCCATTTTCCCCACCTTCCTTCTGGATCGGTTTGTATTAGCACATCCTTAACCACTGCATTAGGAACATATGCTATGATGTGTGAGTGCAAAATATACACCCTGAAATCCTTCAAAGATTTGACAAGAGCAAGAGCTTGTTTTTCAATTATGTTGTACCATAAAGTAGCATCTCTAATGGTTTTACTGAAGAATGCAATGGGCTTCTCTAGCTGATCTTTCTTTTGCATTAAAACCGCTACCATGGTATGCTCGGATGCAAATGCAAATATGATGAATTCTTCTCTATAATCAGGAGTAATCAAAACCGGGGCTGTAGACAAAGCATACTTTACCAGATTAAATGACTTCATAGCATCCTCCGTCCATTTTACCACGTTGTCCTTATTTAACATATTAGTAATTTCTCTTAAATGCCAAGCTAGATTGGGTACAAATCTATGTAAGAAATTCATATTACCATTAAAATCTTGTATTTCTTTCTTATTCGGGGGAAAATCTATTTGTTGAATTGCCTCTACCCTTGAAGGATCAATGCGGATGCCTTCTTTTGAGATAATATGATCAAGCAACTTTCCTTCATCCATGGTGAAGAGACTTTTCTTAGGATTCAAAGATATCCCGAATTTCCTACATCTCTAAAACACAATCCTTAAATGATGAAGATGCTCATCATCGAAACCTGAAAACACTATCAAATCATCTAAATATACAACTGGAAATACATCATTTTCATTGCCAAAAGCGATGTCCATTGCACACTAAAATGTGGCTCCAACATTCTTCAAACCGAATGGCATTTTAGCATAATGAAAAGTTCCCCAAGGGGTGGTAAATGCAGTCTTATCTCGGTCACCTTCATGCACTAGGATCTGAATATACCCTGAATATCCATCGAGTAGTGACATACGTGATGCTCCAACCACTTTTTAGAGGATATGATCCATATTTGGTAGTGGGTAGTTGTCCTTCAATGATACCTTATTGAGATTCCAGAAATCAATACAAAATCTTATTTCCTCGGTCTTCTTGCATACAGGAACAAGATTCAGAATCCAATCAGAAAATCTAATTGCGACAATTATACCAACTTTGAATAGCCTATTTACCTCTTTTTCAATGGAAGGCAACAACTTGGGATTTATTCTTCTCAGATTTTGTCTAAACAACTTTTGATTTGGCTTGATGGGAATAGTGTGCTGAATTATATCTTTGTCATACACCTTCAAATCTAAATAATCCCAAGCAAATACATTAGAAAATTCAGATAACAATCTAACATATTTAGACTTTACCTCAGGAGTCAATGTTTTGGACAGTTTCACAAACTTGGGCTTATCTGTTGTTCCAAGATTGACATCCTCAACACCTTTGTCTGTAGGCACCAAGCTTGGCTTTCTAGCCACATCATCTTGATCGAAAAGTTCTTCTAAAGGTATGAGACCTTTAGGAATAGTGTTGTCTTTCAGTTGCCATATCTCCATCTGGTTCACTTCAATCTCTTGGTCATCGGTGTCATCGTCATCATCTATGGAAGCATCCTTGTAATTTCCCTCATTCTACAAAAAGGTGTTGATCTCCTTATCGTCCCAAAACACCTTCCAATACCTTAAATTGTCTAGAACAACAGGGCGGTGTTTGACATGGATCTCAAACTTGTTGTTGGAATTCATTGGAATCTTCAAATTACTTGCAGCAGTGGCGAGTGAATCTACAATAACATTTTGAGCACAAGGTACTACTGTCAAACTATAATATGGAAACATTCGTAAGATATCGAAAACTGCATTTCTGTAGGCCCTCATCCGTGGTGTTTAGCTTGATATTCTCCCTTGACTTGCTTGATTATCAGCTCCGAATCTCCATACAAAGATATGATTTTTGCATTCAGCTTTTTCAGAATTTTCAAACCTACAATCAACACTTCATACTCAACTTCATTATTAGAACATCCAAAGGCCAATTTGTATGAAAATATTCTAAAATTACTAGGAACTTTATTCAGTTGGAAAGCAGGGCTGCGAATCCAAATCCCTATGCCGTCACCATCCTTACCCACGGCTCCATCAAAATCCATTCTCCAATGACCTGCCTCTTCTTCTAGATGCTGAAATTTTGTTTCCTTCTCTTTCTTACTTTGACTGATCTCTTCATTTTTCTGTTGTTCAGTGTATTTTTGCTACTGATATGTGGACTGCTCAGAAGTACTTGTGATTTTTTGTCTTTCTTGATCAAGGGCTGCTCTAAAATTTTCTAAAATTTTCGGAACATATTCTACTTCAACTAACTGACTATCAACATCATTCAAACCACTATCTGAATATAGTACAAATGACTCTAAATCTATATGTACAACATTAATTGGATGATTAAGCAATTTCTCCTTGCTAGTAATAATGTATTTCATTTTCTTCTCCCTGTATATTTTTCTCAATTGGCAAAACACGGGAATGGTAGCATAGGAGAAATCTAGTTGTAAAGTCCCTTTAAGCTTTGCACCCCACGATCTGAATAGAATCATACCAAAATGTGGTGGAATGTCAGCAAGAACCACATCCATCAAAACATTCTTGGCCAGGATTTGGTCTAAAGTTACCACCATGTCTTTGATAAGACCAATACAACGGACCCTACCAGAGTCAAAAGAGTATAGGTCATGATATTTTTGAGTAATGTCAAGGACCATTTTATCCATGATGGCTTTTGGCATTAGATTATGGGAAGCTCCGGAGTCAAACATGGCATTGTGGAGGACATACTCGTGTATCCTAAGGCTTATATAACATGGAGGAACTTCACTACCCTCAGACTAAAGTTCTAAGGCAGGGTAAAAAATGAGCTCAGGGTGATTATCTTCTACATTGACCATATCAGATAAAGGATCTATATGCAAAATTCTGGACACCTGGTGTTTATAGCTGTTGTTCTTAATCAACTCATTCAAAGGAATTGAAACTTTTAATTTTGCAATCTCATTTTCTAAACTAAAAGCGAAAACTTTATCTACCACTTTGACTAGAAGGTCCTTCTTTTCGACTCTTTCTTTTGCTACACTTTGCTGATTGTTCTTCTCGTTTGCAATGCTATTTGTGGATGGTCCTTTGCTGGAAGTTAGATTAGCAGACTCTTTCCCTTTCTTCTGAATGTTTGAGGAGTCATTTTTGGGTCGCGCTTCCTTTCTCTTTTGAATTGGACTGACTGGTACATCCTTGCTTTTGAATGAATATTACTTCTGCTGTGTTGTCAATGCATTCATATATCCTCATTGATAATCATCTGACTCATCCTCCAAAACTGCCTCATTTGCCAGTATGTAGTCTTCATCCCTTTGGGTATTTGGGACCTCTAAATATTCTTCATATTCTGTAGAAAATATGGGCAATCGATCAGCAGTAAAGAAGTGATTCGCCTCAACCACTGCATCATCATCATTTTCATCCCCTATTCCATGCACATAATTTTTTTGCAAAGGAGCTCTAACCTGCTATTGTTGTGACGACTGATCTTATGCCTTTTGCTCCCTTTTTTTAATCTTGAATTGGTGTTGTTGCTGTCCTCTGAAGTTTGGATTTCTGATTGTTGTCTCAGGCTTATCTGCAACTGTCAAACAGTCAAACATCTTCTCAATTTTTCGGAGTAAATTATCTGCCTTAACATCGGAGGAAGATGCTTCTTCCTTTATAGTCACCTTCTTTTCAGCTTTCATCCTTGCTCCTTTTGCCAACAGATTTTCTTTTACACTCACAATGTTCTTCTGCATATCTTCAAGTGTGGTACAATCTCTTTCTTACAGCTGATATGCCATATCAGCATCAAAACCGTCTGGAAATTTGATCAATGCTAACCCCATCGGTGGTTTAATATCAGCTGGAATAGCATTATAGACCGCATTGAACCTCACACAATAATCTTGCACACTTTCACCCACATTCCTTTTGATATTTTCATACTCCGATAGAATTTGGAGTGGGTTCTTCTTTACCTCCCACCGGTCTAGGAATTGTTTATGCATAACCGGTAAATTATTGATAGAGGCCACTTGTAAGGCTCGGAACCATTTCTAAACCTCGCCTCCAAAACTCTGTACAAATAATCTTATGGACACATTTTCTGCATCTACCTCATGAAGGTCAAAGAAGTCATTCATCCTATCAACATGTTGCTATGCTGTAATGCTTTGAGTGGCATCGAAAAGAGGTATCTTACTTTGGTAATAATTGGGCATATCATCCAGATTCTGAGGCAGAACAAGGGATGCATATTGGGCAGCCATGACTCGAGGTGGATTTGAAACTGGTGTTGGGGTAGATGGGGGATTTGGGACAATAAGGGGAGTTGATGTAATAAAGGTGATGGGTGTTTGAGGGGTAGTGATAGGCTGATGAGGGAGTAGTGATAGGCAAATGACCAGATACAAGGTCTTGCTAAAAAAATCCCTTTTATCATAGGCATATAGAGAAAGTGGATGTGTTCAATGATGCTAAAATATTCTCATGACAATATAATCTCAATGGATTCAACATTATTTAAAAATAATTACGGGGGGAGTACAAACTTATCCTAAACCTAATTCATTTATTCAACCCCATTTTAATTCTTGTATCTTATATAAATATAATTATGTACTTTGTTTGTAATGTAGTATCAACTTTACAGCAATGGTTTTCGAAAAACATCACAATGGGGTTCCAGTAGCTTGGGTTATATCATCACGCAATACTATAGTTGATATTTCTAAATGGATGTCAACTCTCTTTGCCATTTGAAAGAAAGAGCGACCAGATTGGCATGTTAAAGCCTTCATTACAGATGATGGTACTGCTCAAATTGAAGGGTTAAGGTGATGTGTTTATTCTTTTTATAAGAGACATAAAAATATTCTTAATGTATATTCTCTCTAAAAATTATGTTATTCTAGGTCTTCAATCAACTATACAATATTATTATGTATGTGGAATGTTCATTGTGCATGGTTGAAGAATGTTGGAAACAAAGACCAAGGAAGGGAAGACCAAATCCACATTTTCCATGCTTTAGGAGAAATCATGCACACATGTGAAGACGATTGTTTGGTCAATTTAGTGATGTCTAAATTGCAACTTTTAAATGTCAACCCGGGGCTCGTAAGCTGATGAAGTGATGCGTACTGTATGTACTTAGGCAACTGTTTCTTATGTTTTTGTCGTTTTTAACTTTTTAAGTTTGTTTTCAAATATATTTCTCCTACAATGATGTGATGGAAATGAAATAAATTGAGTGAAGTGTGTCTGATTGTGATGAGTTCTAAATGATTTCTTAAGACTTAAAAAAAATAATCTACAAGAAAGCTTTGAACAACAACTTGAAATGAAATCAACTCTTAAAGGAAAATGAGGGCATCAAAAAGGCTAATGACATTGGCCCAGTATCTATGCTGCTGCAAGAAAATGAAGATGAAATCTATGTCAAGTATAGCTAAAACTAAGTGATATCAAACTGAAGTAAATCTACATAAAATAAAGACTAGTCACAAATACTTTAACTTCTTCTTAACCTCTTGTCTTTTAACTGAATATATCATGTGAGAAACAGTCAAAAATAAGCCAAGCAATTGTGAGTTCTTGAGCAACTAAACCAAGCTGTGTTAGTGATATTTTGGTCCTCAATAAGGATATTGAATTATAGAGAAGAAACCATCAATAGGTAAACAACTTGATATCTAAAAGTAGTAAGCTACTATGCAGCTTAAAGAAATGATAACAAAGAGATAAAGGCTGCAAAACAAAGAAGGTCAGCAACATAGACAAGATGATCACAAGTGTCACTAGCTGTGACAAAGAAAGAAAAGAAACTATCCCGGGCACGCCTAAGCAATCTGCAAAACACACTGATCAGTCATGGAAAAGTGCAGAAATATAAATGAGCAAAATTCAGAGTTATATACAACTATTGTACACGATCGAAACACAACAATTAAAGGAATTCTATACAACTACTATACATAAAATGATAAAAAGAAATGCAGGGAATTAAAACACTGTACAGGCCTTAAGTAAACAGGGGCCCTCTGCCTACTCCAACCAGCTCAAGGATCAATTACACGCTCAAATGGAGAACAGTCTTCTCATATATTATGTATCAAAATAGAAAGTACAGTGGGGTTCAAAATTACATATCAGAAGCTAGCTATCCAGCATTCAGAGACGCTTTATTTATAGCAAATAAAACAAAACTAACTTAACACTAACTACGCTATTCTATCAGCTGTGTGAAAACACGTAATCTGGCAGCGTCCACTGATTTAGGCAACGGTCGTGGTGGGCATTAAATCTTCTGTTGGATTCGTGTCTCCCACCTTTTGCATGGCTGAGGAAGAGGCCAGCTATTCTTCACGTGCTCTAAAACCGAACACGCAGAGCCGTGCCACCGCCAATGACCTCTGTTGACCGAAGTTGCCTCCTCGTTGACCATGGGTTTTTGTGACTGGTTTGGTTGAGCTAGAAGGAGACACACCATGTCCTTGGTTCCACGAACTTGCCCATGTGGCTCTTCTACCCGGAGGACACCTGGAGCATGCCGTTTAATAAAATAGCTATGGAATCCGGGGTTGGCTGCGGAAACCGGGATCAGCTGCGGAAACCCTGTGTGAGCTGCGGAAAGTGCAGCATTGAACCAAAATTCTAATCCAACATCACAGTCATTAGCATAATTAACAAACCATGTAAAAAGTCTTTAAATACAATTATTTAAGCAATTTGATGGAGGGAATGAGTGACAAAAGGAGGAAATGAATAGGAAAAGGAGGCTGAGAGGATGTGTAAAGAAGTGCAGGTTTGAGGCTCAACATACCCCCACTGTGAAGGGGTTGCATGTCCTTATGCAACCAAAACTTTGTCATTTCTTTTCAATCCATGTGCTCCGATGCTTCTGCCAAAACATCCAGCCTTCTTCTCTTTCTCCTTGCTGCCAAAATTGTCCTTGGTTTTCTGACTAAACACTTGAATTTCAAATTGATCAAGGCCCTAGTCAGTTTCTTGCATTTTCTCTTCAATTTTTTGTTCTTATTCTGCCAGAGTCCTAAGTAAAGCATGGTGTTGTCATGGAAAATTTTGTCCACCTTGGTTTGTTCTTTCAATGCTTCATTTTCTTGTTTAATATGCCGGTTCAAGACTTCTAGCTCAAAAACCTCTTGTTTTAAAGACTGGACTTGTTCCTTAAGAGGCAATATAGTGCTTGGACCTGCAACTGATTGCTCCAAGAACTCCAAATAATTGTATGCCTCCTGCTGGTCAGGGTCAGTTTCAGGTGTTCTTCTTGGCCTAAACTCGAATTCTTGAGGACTGTTTTCTCTTTCTTGCTGGAAGGGACTTTCCTCTCGTGGAGGACTTGGCTCAATAACTAGCTGAATTGGAGTCTTTTCAGGTGTGCCTTCTTCCAAATCAATGAAATGTGACTGTTTTTCTTTAGTCACACTCATTCTTTCTTTAATTCTACTGCTTCTTCTTACTTGTGCACTATTGCTCTTTGGCTGGACACTCTGTTTTTCTTTTTGTTTCTTCTTTGAGAGGGCAGTAGCCTGGAGTTGTACTAGTCTATCAGCCAAGGTTTGATAGTCTTCTTCTATTGAGGGTTCAGGTGATGGATATGATTCTTGAACAATTATTTTCCCTTTATCCTTTTTCTGTTTCTTGGTTTTATCTCTCTTTACCTCTTCTTCTTGAGTAGTCTCCTGAGTTTCTACAATAGGAGGATCTTGCGCTGCAACATCTCTTTTCATTCTCCTACTTCTTTTTGGGACTCTAGGAGAGCTGCTAGCGGAAGCTTCAGTTACATCTTGAAAATGATTCCTGACTAAAAACTTTTCCCATGTATCATTGTTGTTTTTCAATTGGTCCTCTATGAGAATTCTAATGAACCCGTGATGATATAAGTGAGGTTCAATATGGCCTATATTCTTTTGGACAGTGGAACTCATTTTCGTTAGGCTTCTTAACAAAAAATAGGGTAAATTGAGGGCATGGCCTTCCATGAAGTTCATCATGATTCTGGCATGGTACATATACATAGTGCCAAAACGGCCCTCACATGTAACAAATTTTTGAACAAGTAATAACAATGCAGTCCAATCTTCCTTAATTACATGTACAGGAATCCCTTTGGTGAATATTGAAGTGTCCATACCTGGGTTCTTAAGCATATCTTTCTATCCCTGATCTTCCACCACTCTGTTCTTGAACCATCGTTCTCCTAGCTGAGGTAAACCGATTGTTGTGGCTATGGTATTCTCTGTTACTGTGAACTTCAGGTCTCCCACTTCCACGGTGTTTCCATTGAATGATCGAGCAAATTCCTTCGTTACCTCCTTATCATATCCTCTGAATTTTTGAATGAACTTCAACCATTTTGCCTTCTTTAATGCTTCCTTTGTCTGCGGGTATCCTTCTAGATACTTTGAACCTTCAGGTTCAGCTCTAAGCAGTTTCCCCATCTTCGGCTTTTCAACTTCGGCTGAAGCATTGACTGCGTATGGATGCTCAAGGAGGATGCTTACGGGAAAAACAGATGGACTACGACTGTAAGTGGAATAGCCGCAATGTAATGCGAGGCAATACGGGTTTGAAATGGAACTGTGGAGTTTGAAACAGAGCTGCGGGGTTTGAAACAGAGCCGTGGAGTTTGTAACGAAAATCAGAGTGGAAATGGTGTGAGTGCGAGGGAGTAAAATACAAGCACGAGAATGAGTTCAAATGCATGCAGAAATGAGGTGATAAGGGAATGGAATAACGACCAAATCCCTTGGAGTCGGGCGGCTTACGTACACGTTTCAGCATTGGCTACGAAGATAGTGGTGGAGAAGAGACGTAGTACGATAGGTCTCTTCACCCTTGTATGGCTAATTAAATAAAGCGCAGTCTCGATCTGAGTTTGAAATAAGTGTGATTATGAGACCGTTAGGAGGGTATGAGGTGGATGAAGGATTATCGTGGAGGAGAAGTGGAATGATCTTGGCAAATCATTGCATTTAGTGGCTCTGTCCACGATTTACTAATTATGCATAAAATGACTTTTAAATGATTGTTTGGAAAAAAAATTTGATCATACCTTCATAGATTTGCCTTTTGTTGA
Organism: Pinus tabuliformis; assembly: GCA_031772625.1. Classification (NCBI taxonomy): domain Eukaryota; kingdom Viridiplantae; phylum Streptophyta; class Pinopsida; order Pinales; family Pinaceae; genus Pinus; species Pinus tabuliformis. The sequence continues at coordinate 1,619,657,508 of CM062816.1, read as the reverse complement.
TTAAGGTTGTTGACCCCCTTATTGCTTTCTTATCTTGCACGTGCCTCTCATCCCTTTTGCCCTTGGTGATGTTGATACCTCTCACTGTGATTTTTGAAAATAGAGTACTGCTGATGTAGAGATAGAGTGATGCTGGCTGCGGAAACTGGTGCGAGCTACGGAAACTGGTGCGAGCTGCGAAAACAGTTCTCAGCTGCGGAAACTGAAACAACACCCTTCTATCTATACCAAAAAGTAGTTAGAGAAGACTTAACTAAATGAAATAGTCCTGAGAGGGACTTTATTGGTGAAAATGAAATTAGATGAATGAAATGGAATGAAAATGAAGTGAAATGGAGATGGAGATGGAAGTGAAGTGGATGAACTAAAATGGCGAATGAAATGGAAAGAGAGAGAGACTTTTTATTTGGAAAATATAAAGTGTCAGGTACCCCTGATTTTCAACTTATATTTTCAGTATAAGACTGCCAATTCAAGATTAGTTTTCAGGCTTATACAAAAGATTATTTTTTTTTTTTTTTTTTTTTTTTTTTAACTGAAAGAAACAAAGACTAGGCTGATGGAGGAGAAGAATTCTTGTCCACCAACCTCATTGCAGAATCTTCTTGGAACATTTTAACAAATTCCTCCTTTGAGAGTGGCTTGTGATAGACTTTCAATCGGTGGCCATTCACAATGAGAGGAGTTTGAAACTCATCAATGGTCTTTACTCGAACTGCTCCATTGTTAAAGACTTCATCAATCTCACATGCTCCAAGCCAATGAGTTTGAAATTTTCCTTTGAAGTCCTTAAACTTGGAATCAAACAATAGTGCCCAATCTCCCTTCTGAAACTTTTTCTCTTTGATGTGTCGATCATGCCACTTAGTTCTTTGGTGCTGAACTAGATCAGTCCTTAAAAGCATCTTGTCTTATCTCATCTAGCTCATTCAGCTGCTCCATTCTGTGCTTCTGGGCTTCTGATAGATTCATCCCCAATTGAACTGCCATCTTGAGGGTCTTGACTTGAAACTCAATGGGGAGCAAGACTTCTTTCCCATAAACAAGTTCAAAGGGAGAATGTCTTGTTGTGTTCCTCCATGTAGTTCTATAGGCCCATAAGGCTTCTGGAAGCCTTTTTGCCCAATCTCTTCTATGAAGATGGACAGTTTTGGTGATGATTCTCTCAAGAACTTTATTTGTGGATTCCACTTGACCATTTTCTTGCGGATGGTATGGAGTAGATTTTCTATGCTTGATTTTGTATTCTTCCATCAGCTTCTCCATCAAGTTAGATGTAAATTGGCTTCCCTGATCTGTCACAATTTCTCTTGGGACACCAAAACGAGTAAAACTATCCTCAAAACGAAATTGAACAACTGAATTTTCAATGGCAGAAGGCAATGCCTTTGCTTCTACCCATTTAGTAACATAATCAGTACAAACCAATATACACTTCTTTTGCTTAGATGGTGGGTTAATGGGTCCAATGAAATCTAAAGCCAATTTTTCAAAGGGTTCGATGCATACCTGTGGCTGTAATGGAATTTCACTTGAAGGAGTTGGTCTCCCAACTCTTTGGCAGCTGTCACACCTTTTGACATATTGTTTTGCATCTTTGAATAGAGAAGGCCAATAATATCCTAAAGAAAGGATTTTATAGGCTGTCCTCTTGTCAGCAAAGTGTCCGCCGCACGGTTCATCATGACATGCCTTAAGGATGTCAGGCATTTCATCTTCCCAAACACATCTTCTGATCACACAATCTAACCCTGTTTTGAACAATTCATTAGAAATCCAAGAATACTTTGAGCTCTCCTGAATAATTTTCCTTTTCTCATTAGGAAATAAGTGTCGAGGTAGCTTCTCTGTAACCAAATAATTAGCAATGTTTGCATACCAAGGGGTTTTAGTAGTTATTGAAAACAAATATTCATCTGGAAACTTATCCTCTACGGGAGAATCCTCGTTAGTATTTTCAATTCTAGACAAGAAATCAGCTACTGTATTTTGTTTTCCTACTCTATCTAACACAATAATATTGAATTCTTGTAGAAGTAAAAGCCATCTTGTAACTCTGCCATTAGTAACAGGTTTGTTCATGAGATATCTAATTGCAGAATGATCAGTATGGACAAAGGTTTCATAGCCGGTTATATAGTGTCTAAACTTGTTGATTGCATGAACAATGGCTAAGAATTCTTTTTCAGTCACAGTATAATTTAACTCAGTGGGATTCAAATTTTTACTGGTGTAGTAAATGGCATAAGGAACTAAATCCTTTTGACCCAACACAGCTCCTAGAGATGTATCGGAAGCATCTGTAGAAATGTGGAAAGGAAGTTTCCGATTTGGCCCTCTTAAAATGGGTGCTTCATATATTCTAGTTTTTTAAAGTTTCAAATGAAGATTGACAGTCAGGATCCCACTTGAATTCACAGTCTTTGGTAAGTAATTTGAAAAGCGGAGATGCTATCTTGGTGAAGTTTTCAATAAATCTTCTATAATACCCAGTAAACCCAAGAAAACTTCTAACATCTTTTTGACAATTTGGAATAGGCAACTTGGAGATGACTTCGACTTTTGATCTATCAACTTTTATTCCATCTCCTGAAATATGATGTCCTAAAACAATCCCTCCAGTAAACATCATAAAACATTTTTCATGACTTAATGAAAGATTTGTTTCTTTACATCTTACAAGAACTTTTTCCAAATTATCTAATGCCTCCTCAAATGAATTACCTTAAACTGTAAAATCATCCATATAGACCTCTACACAATCATGAATTAGATCAGAAAAGATTCCTAATACTTCCCTTTGAAATGTTGCAGGTGCATTACATAATCCAAAAGGGAGTACTCGGTAAGCAAAAGTCCCCCATGGACAGGTAAATGTGGTTTTGTCCTGATCTTCAGGTGCTACCTGAATCTGATTGTAACCACTAAAACCATCCAGGAATGAGAAATACTTTTTTCCTGCTAAAGTATCTAACACTTGATCAATAAAGGGCAAAGGAAAGTGATCCTTCAAGGTTGCTTTGTTCAATTCCCTATAATCAATGCAAACCCTCCATTTACCATTCTTTTTAGGTACTATAACCAAAGGAGAAACCCATCGGCTATCTGAAATAGGGTAAATGAAGTTCACATTAAGTAACTTTTGGAGCTCTTCTTTCACTATTTCCCTAAGGTTTGGATTCATCCTTCTTTGAGGTTGTCTGTTTGGTCTACAATTTTCCTCAATATAGATGTGATGAATGCAAGTCTTCGGGTCAATACCTTTCATATCTGTATATTCCCATGCAAATGCGGTAGAATGCTTTTGCAAGACTCTGGTTAGATCTTCCTGTTGTGATTTTTCCAAGTTTTTGTTGATATTCAGTGTTTTTCCTGGAAAAAGCTCAATGGCAGAACTACCAAACTCTTCCATAGAGAAAAGAGACATATGTCTAGATGATAGACACTCAATGTCAGAATCCAACTAAAATTGTGTGTGGTCATATTCTGAAGATGGTTCAAAATTTTCTAATGTGTTCAGAATTTCACTATCTTCTCTAATCTCAGAAATGGTAAAGACAGGTTGTATAGTATCTTCATCATCAACCCATTCATTATCTCCTATTTCTGTGATTGCTTTTGCTGGAGGATACAGATTGAACTTCTTTGTCGAATTTCCATCAGAAATATACATATCCCCAGACCTACAACTTATGAAAGCATCAGTTGTGGCTAGCCAAGGTCTTCCTAAAATAAGAGGATGTCCTCTTAGATTACTCTTGGGAGTTAAAATCATAAAATCCACTGGATATTCCCAAGAATCTAAGGAGATAGGAATGTCTTCCAATACACCATCTGGTTTAATAATGGATCGATCTGCAAGTTGCAACAAGGTAGGTGTAAAAAGAAGATTAGGAAGTTTTAGCTGTTCCATAGTCTGTCTACTCATAATGTTAATAGCAGCCCCTAAATCAATCAAAGTATTTGGTATTTCTACCCCGTTGATATGTGTTTTGACAATTGGACTACCGGGATCTACATATTTCTGCATAGTAATCTTTCCCATCATGATTTCTGAAATTTTTCCTACGAGGTGGATCCTTCTGGTATCTCTTGGTTTCCTTCCTGGTCTTTTAAGGCTCAACTCCTTTATTGTTTTTGCTATAATAGGAATTTCCTTAATGGCTTGTAACAAGGGAATGTTGATACAGACATTTTTCAATTCATCTAGAAAATTATAGTCAGGCAACCAAATTTGTTTTTCCACTCCTTTATCAATTTGTAATCTTTCAGGGAAAGGAGGTGTGGATAAGGATGCAGGTTGCTCAACTATGGGAGTTGTGGGGGTTAATTCTTTTTCTTTTTCTTTTTGAGTGTTTGGGTTTTGAAGAGATGCTTCAGAACCCTTATTGGCTTCAAGAGATTCTTCGTCAGAAATGCTTTGTTGTTGAGCATTTATAGAAGGCTTATCTAAAACTCTACCTGATATGAGTTGTACTTCATTAAGAGGAACAATCATATAGGTAGGGAATGGTTGACCTTCCATCATGTAAGCATTTTGAGGGTTTTTATTATTGGGGTTTGGAAATGGCTGAGAAGGAAGTTGATTTGACTTCTGTTGGAATGGAAGCAAGAGTTGAGAATTTTGATTCTGTTGAGAAGGTTGTTGTTGTTGGGGAAATGGCAATGATAGTTGTGGAATTTGATTTGGAAGTTGTAGAGCTTGTTGGTTTTGAAAAGATGGAGGATATTGGTAGAACTGAGCAAATCTCCCATAAGGATTTTGCATACCTTGTACCCATGATTGAAAAGAATTTTGCGGTTGGGGCCAAGGTTGTTGCCAAGGATTCCAATTTGGTGGAGGTTTAAAATTCATAGAGTTGTTAAACCCTTGATTTTTTTTCCCTTGCCAAGGTCTCCTTGCAACAAAACAGAGAGATTCGAGTGTACTTGGATCTTCTTGAAAAACAACTTTGAGTCCAGGAATTGAAGGACAATCCTTGGTCTCATGATTCTCTGAGCAAATCACACATGTCTCTACAACTTTTGCTTCCAAGGGACATTCCCTTAGAGCATGTTTCTTTCTAAATTTTGGGCAAAAGATGGCCAAAGCCTCAGCTTCTACTTTCTGCTTATTGTGAATCTTAAGAGTGTCTAGTTGTTCACTGAGACTCCCTAAGATGTCAGTTTTAAATTCATCAAGCAAGTTGCCAATCTCAGCCCTACTTACCGATCCAGTTGTAGAATTATGTGTCCATCTCTCAAGGGGGAAATCCAAAACTCAAAAAGGGCCTAGAGAAACTTCTCTCACCCGGGTTCGATCCCCGGCAACGGCGCCAAAATGTTTGGTCAATTTAGTGATGCCTAAATTGCAACTTTTAAATGTCAACCCGGGGCTCGTAAGCTGATGAAGTGATGTGTACTGTATGTACTTAGGCAACTGTTTCTTATATTTTTGTCGTTTTTAACTTTTTAAGTTTGTTTTCAAATATATTTCTCCTACAATGATGTGATGGAAATGAAATAAAGTGAGTGAAGTGTGTGTGATTGTGATGAGTTCTAAATGATTTCTTAATACTTAAAAAAAATAATCTACAAGAAAACTTTGAACAACAACTTGAAATGAAATCAACTCTTAAAGGAAAATGAGGGCATCAAAAAGGCTAATGACATTGGCCCAGTATCTATGCTACTGCAAGAAAATGAAGATGAAATCTATGTCAATTCTAGCTAAAAATAAGTGATATCAAACTGAAGTAAATCTACATAAAAGAAAGACTAGTCACAAATACTTTAACTTCTTCTTAACCTCTTGTCTTTTAACTGAATATATCATGTGAGAAATAGTCAAAAATAAGCCAAGCAATTGTGAGTTCTTGAGCAACTAAACCAAGCTGTGTTAGTGATATTTTGGTCCTCAATAAGGATATTGAATTATAGAGAAGAAACCATCAATAGGTAAACAACATGATATCTAAAAGTAGTAAGCAACTATGCAACTTAAAGAAATGATAACAAAGAGATAAAAGCTGCAAAACAAAGAAGGTCAGCAACATAGACAAGATTATCACAAGTGTCACTAGCTTTGACAAAGAAAGAAAAGAAACTGTCCCGGGTACGCCTAAGCAATCTACAAAACACACTGATCAGTCATGGAAAAGTGCAGAAATATAAATGAGCGAAATTTAGATTTATATACAACTATTGTACATGATCAAAACACATCAATTAAAGGCATTCTATACAACTACTATACATAAAATGATAAAAAGAAATGCAGGGAATTAAAACACTCTACAGGCCTTAAGTAAACAGGGACCCTCTGCCTACTCCAGCCAGCTCAAGGATCAATTACACGCTCAAATGGAGAACAATCTTCTCATATATTATGTATCAAAATAGAGAGTACAGTGGGGTTCAAAATTACATATCAGCAGCTAGCTATCCAGCGTTCAGAGACGCTTTATTTATAGCAAAGAAAACAAAACTAACTTAACACAAACTACGCTATTCTATCAGCTCTGTAAAAACACGTAATCTGGCAGCGTCCACAGATTTAGGCAATGGTCGTGGTGGGCATTAAGTCTTCTGTTGGATTCGTGTCTTCCACCATCTTCGTGGCTGAGGAAGAGGCCAGCTATTCTTCACATGCTCTAAAACCGAACACGCAGAGCCGTGCCACCGCCAATGACCTCTGTTGACCGAAGTTGCCTCCTCGCTGACCATGGGTTTTTGTGACTGGTTTGGCTACGCTGGAAGGACACACACCATGTCCTTGGTTCCACGAACTTGCCCATGTGGCTCTTCTGCCCGGAGGACACCTGGAGCATGCTGTTTAATAAAACAACTGCGGAATCCGGGGTTGGCTGCGAAAACCGGGATCAGCTGCGGAAACCCTGTGTGAGCTGCGGAAAGTGCAACACTGAACCAAAATTCTAATCCAACAGCACAGTCATTAGCATAATTAACAAACCATGTAAAAAGTCCTAAAATACAATGATTTAAGCAATTTGATGGAGGGAATGAGTGACAAAAGGAGGAAATGAATAGGAAAAGGAGGCTGAGAGGATGTGTAAAGAAGTGCAGGTTTGAGGCTCAACAACGATGAATCTGTAAAAAAAGGCAATTGAAAATTTATTTGAAGGATTCAATGAGCATAAAAGTTTTTGGAATATTTTAAAACAACTTGGTTAGCCAACAACAAAATATGTAAGTTTCTTATAAGTGGCTTTAATAACTCTATTTTGCATGTCATATGTAGTTTTTAATTCATAACCAATAAATTTCTTTCTACAGATATGTGGGCAAAAGCGTACAAAAATTTCCCACATTCCAAGAAAAATACAAATAATGCAATTGAGTCTTACCATTGGTATATTAAGCAAAGGTACCTAAGTCAGAAGAACAATGAATGCCATAGGTGGGTTGATTGGTTGATTTATGTGTTGTTGACAAAGGTTGTATTACATTACAATCATATGCAACGTTTAAAAGAAGTTGGTTTTCTAATACCTAGAAAAATTGAGGAACAATTTAATTCATCCAAGTGTAGATCTAAACAAATCTGAAATGAAGATTGTGTGCCTGATGAAAAGATCAACAACAATTATTGGGTTCGTAGCCAAAATAAGAATACTCATGATATTTGGTACAATGTCATATATAAAGATTCCAATCTACACTTCTATAATTGCAAGTGGGCCCTAAATGGAAACGTCTATAAACATGTATTGAAAGTTGAGATTTTGGTGAGTAACATTAGTTTGGGTGAAAATGTATTGCCTAATGTCACTAATCCTACTACATAAATTCCTAGAATTTATTTGATTTGAATGCATCACCTAGATTGGGCCCATAAATCCAAACAGAGCTTCTGCCATGCTTTGATTCTCCTCCCAATATAATTATCATAATGAAACAAGCATTGATGATTTAGATAATTTCTCATATAATGTTGAATCAACCAATGTACGAAAAGATAGTGCGTTATTTGAAGATGATGAGATGAAACGTGTCAAATCAACAACTCATGAGAAATTGAGATCCATAATACCTACAAATTTGGAACATGCATATGCATTAAAAAACTTGGTAGACAAAGCATGTCAAGAATACAAAAGAATATTTTTTAATACTATAACTCCATCCAAGATCATTAACAAGAGAAAACATAGTTTCTTGAGCCCAGTCAATAAGAAAAGGCGTTGTGGTCGCAAGTCAAAAGCAGGGAAAGTTAAACTACAATTTGAATGTTTTGGACGAGTTTGTGCAAAAAAAAGAGCATGAATGAACAAATGGAGTTATCTTCTCAACAACAAAGAAATGTGGACCACATGCCTACGTTAGTGCAACATTCTATTATGAACTTTATGAACTATATGAACTTTTTTTTGTTACAGTTGACGGGCCAACTTGTCCACTCCAATTACTTGATGAGCATGTTAGTGAAAGAAAATATATCATTGGAAACACTTCTCCAATAAGTACCATCCCAATTTCCTCCCCGAGGGTGATTCCCCCTATTGTACAACCAATGGGGATGCATTTTCAGCCACACCCATGACCTTTTTCCTTCATAAATTCTCCCATACCTATAACCGCCTCCCCAAACCCTTCGCCATTACCACCCCTACCCTTTAACCACCCACCCTTCTCATTGCTCCAATCATCCACCCTTAACATTCCAATTTCCCCTCCTAGGGTGATCCCTTGCCCTAGGGTTATTCCAACTATCGTACAACTGATGGGGATGTATCATCGTCCAAACCCACTACTTTTTTCCAATTTTTCTCCCACCATGCCTTTATCCAGCACCCCTGAACCATGCCTATATCCATCACCAAGTGCTCCACCATCTCTAGAGGAAGGACAGTATTCTCCATTGCCTTAGATCTTCATGGTGAGAATGAGTAGTTGATCAAAAAATTATCATTAATTAATGAAATTGATTATATGCATTTTGGATTTTACAACTAATTGGTTATTGATTTTTTGCAGCAATATCAATTTGGAAATGCACTTGGGAGTGCCAAGAGTGGCGATGGTGACTTATACACCCAATTTCTAGATCATTCGTGAGGTCGCTTTTCCATAACGTCATTCATGGGAATGAAATTCCATTATCTATTTTGGTAATGAAATTCCATTTTGTAGAAAAGAAAAATGTATAGCTAGACAAATTTGGAATACAAATACATGAATTTGAACTTGTGTGTATGAAAATGTCTTCATTGACTTTTAAATTCATGATGTGGATTTGATGTTATATTCTATCAATGTTACATAGTTTTGATGAATGTAGTTAGAATGGATTTATTTGTTTCATTTACAAGTTATCAAGTTTGCAAGTTAAGTTACTATTATATTTATATCTTACTTAATGTTGCACGCATGAACAAACATATCATTACCAGATAACTTTTCTTAGTTATAATAATAGATGTATCATGTACATGAAGAGATTATATATATGGATTTAGATTTATTTAAATTTTTAATTTATGAAAAAGAAAACTAAAGTTTTATTGTTAAAGTTGAATTTATGAAAAAGAAAAGTACACTATACATGCCTTATAAGAAAATCTACAAAAATAGATAAAGGTTTGAGCCTTTACCACTTCAATACTAACATTTAAAGATGAAAACTATATTGATAAGTGGTGTAGTATTATTTAAGTTTTTTTTTTTTTATTCTATATATATTTTAACAATTCATTTATTTAGCTTTGGATCCCTATAATAGATTGGATCCCTATAGGCTGTGGGTTAGGATGTAATCCGTATAGCCCTGTAATAGCTTTGGTCCCCTAAAGGTTGTGGGTTGAGATAGTCGGCTCTAGAGCCCTAGATATCTTGAGAAATATATAACTTGGCACTGTTATGCTAGCGAGACACATCAAGTGGAGGTTGTTGAGTTAAATTTTCCCCAAACGGAAGCATGATATGTTTTGTTCTATTAGGTTGTCTAGTTGTCTCTACCCAATTTTTTCCTCTATCGGTATGAGTAAATTGTAATATTCTTTTGTAAGTGAAATTGAAAATTGTGGAATGTAAAGAGTCATGATGTAATTGAATAGTCCATAGTTGTGATTAATTAAAAATATTCATTGTTGTGCTTTTTTAAATTGAAAAAGCAATAAAATTCTTTAAATTACAAAGCAATTATTTGACTATGTATTATTATCTTATCTTAATTTAGTCCGTTTAAAAAAATTCTTATTTTTTAAAAGAAAATAGTATTATTGTGTTCTTCTAATGGAAGTGTAATTGTTTGACTTTATAATATAAAAATGTGAAGTTGTTTAATTTTACGATAAATTTTATTTCACTGTTAAAATTTGATAATATTAAAAGTTAGAATTTTGTTGATGGAACGAAGAGACAATATCTCACTAGGCTTATGAAACATGTACATGGGGATTGTATTTGCGATTTCAAAGTTCATCATCATACTTTCACAAGGTTTACAAGTCATTTCAAATGCTAATGATGTTAGAAAACTTTGGGTCACACCTAGAAGACTATACCTTTTGGTGGAATAGGGAGTAGATTGAAGGAGTCTTATTGGTCCAAGCATGGTTTTCAAAGAAGAAACATTTCAAGAATGTCTAGTCATGTCAATGTTTGTTTTATTTCAATGGTGTAAGCCTTAAGATATTTTATTAGATTTATGGCTTAAATAAGAGGTAGTGCAGGGGGAATTCCATACTCTGGAACCCGAGTGATCTGTTTTTACCATTGGATCAATATGCCCCGTATTTTATCTGGAAAATTCATACATATTGGGGCTAAAGAGTGGGTATTATTATCGATTGTCTATGGTACTCATATTCTATGGGAGAAATAATATTTCCTCCAATATTTAGGAAAGATTCACATAATGAGTGAGGAAAAAATTTGGTTGATTCGGGGATATTTTAACCTCATAACCTCGCTAGAAGAGAAAAAGGGTGGGATAAGATTGTAGGATCTAGAAATGGATCTCTTCCGAACTTGGATTGTGGATTTAAAAGGAGTAGATATTTCAACCATCAACAAGATATTCACATGGAACAATTAGAGAGGTGGAGCCCACCAAGTCGCCTCTAGGTTAGATAGATTAATGGTCTTTGAAGACCTTATCAATAAGGAAATTTTCTTCAAAGCCTCCATTCTACCATGTCTAGGATTCGACCATTGGCCAATCTGGCTAGAAATGGACCTTAAGTTGGGCCAACATAATTGACCCTTCAGTTTCGAGTCCTTTTAGTTAAGAGACACATGCTTTTTGGAAAAATAAAAGGATTGGTGGACCTCTAGTACAGTTCAGGGATGCAATATAAGAGAATCTATACTAACATAGAAATGGCATTCTCATGATTGGAAGGTCAACCCCCAAGAAGCATGCATATTATCTACTCTCAAATTATCACCGAAAATGATTTCACTATTGAACTTAAAGTTGCCTCTCAGCGAATCTCCTTCTCACTTCTCATGACCCCTAAGGGTTTTCTCAAGATAATCTTCGATGGGGCATCCAAAGGTAACCTCGGGGATGTGGGTTTTGGAGGGGTCATCAGGGATTCATGGGGTCGATATGTCCAAAAAACTAACCCTAAGAGATGAAGTGCTAAACTATTGGCCCCGTTTGGGAAAGTGGTACACCAACTTCCCAGGGTCGTAACTTTGGCATACAATCTCTGTTTGATGCGCAAAATACCTTGTTAGAAAGATCTATCCGAGGAATAGAACTTTTGAATGACCATCATTGGTGAATGTTCCATTTTGTTCCCGATTTTCCCAAAAAATGTCGTTTAGGGCCTCAAAACGGCTCTGGAAGTTCAGGACGCAAAAAATTGCCAAAAATAGTAAATTCTACTACAAATAAAGAAAATGAAAAACTAAAAGAAACAATGGTGGGGATCCAAGTGGAATGGGTGGGTGGCCACCAATATCCACCTAGAATAGTTAATCACCCTTCTCATCTCATAAAATCAATGAAAGCATAAAATAATTCCTTTATCTCTTACAAACCATAGAGATAAGGAAACAATAAGTATAGTATCCATGATATAAGAGTGGGTGGGTATATAGATCCCCATTGTTGCCTTGAAAATGAGGTAAATGTTCTCATAAGACAATATGTTCATCTTACAATGCATGCCCATCTTACACAAGTGGCATCATAAAGTGGACAACTCACTCAAGAATAAAGTGCAGGGGCTCTAAAGGTGTAATGTTTCCACCAAAAGGTTCAACCTTTCATCATCCAAGTGTCATGTCACATACAAACGTGCCACATCCTCTCCAAATAGGATATATAATCTCTTCATGTGTGCCACATCCTCAAAGGCCCAATGCCCTCCAAAGTAATGGAACAACCTCCAAAAGAAGTGGGATGTCCTTCGAAAAAAGATGTGTAGGTGGTGTTCAAAATGTGTAAGTAACCCTCCCACATCCTCCAAAAATTCAAAATTCATGCCCACGTCATATATATGAAAAATACATCATCAAAGGAGAGGCTCTAAATTTGTAAGTATGACCATCAATTGGGGGAATGTACACAACTCAATACAATATAATCTCATACGTAAATTCCATTAGGTAGATCAAATTAAGTATCCTATTGAACTTTACAATATCTTATAGAATATGTGCCACATGTCAAGTTTGGTATGGGGTGATCATCATCAGCCCTTGTTAGGTGTGCTAGTACCCAAGAAGAGTGGTGTGTCCTAGGAAATCCATCAAAGGGTATCTATAATGATAGATAGAATGGTATGGGGTTTGACTTCAAGAGTGGCAGTACATAGTTATGTACGGTTATATAAGATTTTCATCCACTTGAGCACCTTTGCAGAAGGAATGCTTATGCATTGAGTTACCTTTTCCTTAGCATTACGCCTTATTGCCCCTTTATTTCCTTTCTCTTGTTTTATTTCACTTTATCTCATATATTCCCCTTGCTTAACTTATACATTTTATTGCATGGGAGCTTGGGATACTATTATTTAGTCAGTTTTAGGCATGTGTTCCATTGTATAGGACTTGGCATAATGGTGTCATAGTGAAAAGGAAGAGATCAATATTTACTTTTGATTTTTCTTTATCATTCATATCCCTTTGTTCTGCTTTCATTTTTGAACTTACATCTTGTTCCTTCGATGTTATTTTTTAAAATATGTATTAAACTTGAGAATTTAAGTCCCTTATTCTCATGGGAATATGAAGCATGAACCTATATGTGTGGTATGTAAAAACCAACCCAAAAGGAGGGAGAATGGAGAAGGGAAATATGGAAAATGTTATGTATTGATTGAGACATGGACACCTTACACCTATCAAAGTCCCTTAGTAGTACCCCTCTACCAAAGGATAACTACAATTGAATAAAATATGATGATGACCATCAAGGTGCAACAAGATAGGTGACACACATTCAAAGCTTCATGATCCATTATAAAATTCAACGCTTGATCACTAGATTTCATGAAAAATGCATGTCATTTTAACAATTAATATGAAGAAATAAAAAAATACATGTCATTAAAACTTAATATGAAGCTACAAACTCATGTACTTCATGTGTGCCAGTCACCAAAAATTTAAAGTGAATAAGTTGAATATATTTTGATGCATCTAAAGGGAAATTGTCTATTGATGAACGCAAATGTTAATTGTGGAATTACTCCTATGTTCAAGAGTCATACAAGAAAAATTTCCTCTAGCTACATCTAAATGCGAGGGGGTAAGAAGGACTAAATAACAAATTTCGCATTTTTCTTGTCCCCTTCATTCAATTTATAACAACCATAAAGACATTAAATATTTAGACGTTGGTGATCCCTTTCAAAGTTTCTAATTATAAAAAGAGTTTTAAAGTTAGAAACTTGACATAATTGTTGGAACCCCCTCCTAGTCTGACCTTATCATTACATAAATGAGTATAATTTACAAAAGAAAACCCCTACCCCACATGAGGTTGGGTTACCTGGAAAAGCTCCCTCAAAATAACCCCAAGGCCAAGATATCTTTATAGGCCCATAACGTATCTACCTCTAAGAAGAAATATTGGGAGAGTACTTAAAGCTGAAAAAGATAATTCTACTATGTAAGGCACATTGAAAATAAGGTCTTTAACTATTCTAAAAAATTATAAAATCTATACCCAGCCATATACCTTAGGATAGTATTATACAAAGAGCCTTAGAATATTTTAATTTTGGATAATACTACCAGTATTTGAAGCAATTAGTTATTTAGTCTCAATACCACCCATATCTTACTCCTATCAAGGTTTCCATATCCTACCAAATTTGTGTTGAAAAATTACAAGAGATTAACAAAATGTTTTATTGCCTCCTCCTCCATTTGGCACAAGGAAAATCCATGTGGATTGAGCCTGTTCCATTTTTGCAAAATCTTCTAGCTAAAGGCGTTGTTCAATAAAGACAGTGATATAAATAGGTGAACTTGGGAAAATCGTCATAAATTTCTCTCCGAGCATTGATTAAAATTTCATCAGAAGGTATAGAAAGATGACAGACTGTAGATTTCTATGTAGCTTTTGCAGATCCAAAGGTTGAAACAATAACACCTGGCACTTCGTACAAGTTTGATCTACTTAAAAAGTATATAAGAAGGTCACCTTGGGAGATTGGGCATAACTATTTCTTAGAGAATCAAATTTCGATCAGACTAGTGGAATTGGAAAGAGGACGCAAAGGGATATTTCATGTCATAATTTGAAACCTTGGAGATTCAAATTTAAAGAGTTATAGTCATTTCAAGATCGAGCTCCTAAAATGAGGAAGTTTGATGGCAAGGATTTGGTAAATTAGATACTCCAGATGGAACAATATTTTGATCTACATGATGTACCACTATTCCAAATGGTATGTATTGCATATTTATATTTAGAATCAAATAAATTTTTAGGGTATAAAGGGATTTGCTCTCGTAAACCACTTGTCACTTGGTCAATTTTCACAGAGGAAATGATAGCACATTATGAGGACACAAAGAGCAACACCTTCTTTAGCCAATTGATAAATCTCAAACAAGAGGGCTCAATGGCAGAGCACATTGAGGACTTCCAAAAATTGAATATAAGGGTAAATATATTCAAGAGAAGCAAAGGATTTATGTATTCATAAGGACTTTTAAGGGTAACATTCAACATGAGGTTCATCTTTGAGAACCTGATTCATTGGAGAAGGCATTCAGGTTGGCAAGAAAAATTGGAAGTGGAATTATCGAAAGAAGGAACCCTACCACTCACTGCTATAAATATGAAAGTTTTTTTCTCCTATCCTTCCATAACCTACAAGGTTTGCACCACAACAATTGGAAGAAAAAAGAGAAAAAGGGCTTTGTTACAATTGTGATAGAAAATACAATAAATGTCATAAGTGTGCTCAGAAGAAATTATTTTACATAGATTGTGAAGAGTAGGAAGAAAAGGATCAAAAAATGTCAAAAGAAGAGGATATACACCAGGAACCAACCCCGGATAAAGAAGAAATGAATCCAACCATATCTTGTAAAGCATTGGCAAGAACTACCACTCCTCAAATTCTCAAGATATAAGGACATATCAAGAAGAAAAATTTTCAAGAAGTGAAATATCACATCAAGCATCAAGAAATGAATCCGACCATATCTCACAATGCATTGGAAGAAATTACCACTCCTCAAACTCTCAATATACAATGACATATCAAGAAGAAAAAGATTCAAGCAGTGAAAGATCACATTGAGCATCAACAATAGGTTCTCCAACTTTTAAAGGATAATTCCACTTTGGTGCATAATCGAATGAAACAACAGGGAGACCAACATTGCAATGAAAGAAATTTTGATGTAGGTAATTGGGTATTTTTACAACTATATCTCAAGCAATCTATTTATGAGAAGGAAATGTTGGAAATACTACATGCACTAAAGAAATGGTGGCCTTACCTAATGGGAAGACACATCAAGGTAAAAAAAGATCATGATAGTCTTAAATACTTTTTAGAACAAAGATTATCTTCAGAAGAACAAAAAAAATGGGTCACAAATATATTGAATTATGACTTTGAAATAATCTACAAAAAAGGGAAAAGAAACTTTGTTGCAGATGCACTCTCAAGAAAGGATGAGGATGTGGAAGCATTGTTTTGTGCTATTTCTATTATCCAACCAGACTCGATAAACAAAGAAAGAGATGAATGGAAGAATGACGAAGAAGTGTAGCCACTCATTCAAAAGTTGCAAAAGATCCCAGTTCAAATAATACTTCTAGAACATAAAGAAGAAGGAAAAGTGATATTGGAACCTGAAGGAGTCACAGAAACAAGAAATCGACAACTACGGAATCGATCAATTTCAGAGTATCTCATCAAGTGGAAGAACTTACCCGCTGAAGATTCCACATGGGAGGATGATTTTATGCAGAAGCATCCAAAACTACTCAAGCATTGAGGACAACCCTTTTTGAAGGAGAGGGGCATGTTAGGTCCCCATACTACTAGTGTAACCCCTTATTCTTATTAGTGAAACCCCCTTATTATATTGTTGTGCCCATGTAGTCCCCATATTGTTATTATTGTGCCCCATAGAAGCCCACTATTATTATTGTTATGCCCTTACATTATTATTATTATGTCAGCTCTGATTACATTATGACCCATTAGGCTCCTATATATAGAAAGGAGGTCTTGTCATTTGTATCATCCAAGAATTGTTCATTTGTGTAATGTAAAGAAGGTTTCCCCCTCAAAGAGCTTGATTTCTAAGGCACTAATCTATCTTTTCTATCTTTTTGTGAACTAGTTTCATAACAAGCTCCTACGGGAAGGGAGATCCAACCACCCTAATACGATTAAAAGCTATTATTGGTAGGAATATTCAACTTCATCACCGAAGGCTCCAACCCTCACCAATATACTTGGACCACTTTTCATAAATTTTCACACTGGATCCAATATCAATACTTAAGCTCAACAATCAAATTGTAGCTCATCACTATAATACAATCATCAACCTCTAACACAATTGAATATACCAATCACTGAAACCTAATCATTTGACACTTAATCAAAACTCAACCAATCAACTAGAATAGTAAGATCATTGTAAAAAATACACATAATTGAACTCATAATAGTGCATCAACGCACAGAATCAACTGCAACCCTCATCATCCAAATACCAAAATGTATACGCCACTTCACTTAACGCAACCTGTGTGCATACGATCTTTTCTATAGAGAAACCGGCATTCAGATCTTAATATACTAAAACGTGAAAACTTGTAATTTTGAATCAGACACAGAGTTGACCAGAGACATTCTGAAATATTCCATTAGCTTACAAAACCCTCATACACTCAACAACATCAATAATATTTCGAACTCATCAACATGTAAAAAAATTCAACTTCATCATTCAATCAGTTCTACTTCAGACCCATACCAATATGAGGACATCATTGATAGACAATAGAGAAACACGATTATTCATGAGGTTGATCAGTCATTTATGAAAAAAACCCTTACTTTATATACGTGACTTTGAAAAATTGAACCTCTGTGTATATGCATTTTTCCTGAGACCAAACAATGTATAGATCTGTAAATTTTGACCTAAAATTGCGCAACACTTCACAACTTTTGAAAGACTGAGATCATAATATTCAAAGATAAAAACATGCGTTTGTACTGAGATCTAGTCAATCCATTAGTAGATCATACAATGAAAAGTCATTTCAGGTCTCATGATCCTAATCCATCATTGTATTCATTGATGCATAATTTTTTTGAGATCTATGTGACAATTGTCGCCCTTAAAATAAAAATATACTTAAGATTGAAGTATTCATCAAAAACCCTTTTCACTTCATAATATATCACTTTGATCTTCACTTATTTACATAGTTTAGCCTTTATCGAATACCACAAGTCAAAATACACTAGGGATGGTAGTAATATTTGATGTGATCAATATGTGTTGTCGCGCTCATTACTATGGGCCAATACCATGTTAAAGACCCTTCATATTTAGAATACCATGTTGAAAAAACCATACGCTACTTTTCTTCACCAAACTCGTGTGTATACGCAACTTGGCCTGGGCAAACCCGCATATAGTTCTTGAACTTCCAACTTTATCATTCCTCTGCCTCTGAACTACCATGCATTTTTTCAAAACACTTTGTCACATCTATAAACACGTTATGTTTATACCTTTAACAAGTAGATTTTCATCAAGAGGCAACTTATCAGGTATATTTTCATTCATCAAATAGGTTGTCATCAAGAACAACTCATCAGGTAAGTTGCCATCAAGGACAACACCTAATTCATAATGCCAACAAAAAATTGATTGTTAGAGTCCTGCCTTAGCAGGGACTCACAATGAGAACATAACCATATTTAAATTTAATTAATAAGCACATAAAACATAATACTTACAAAAAAAATACAATAAAACATGTTTCTTAACCATGTATATCCACCCCCACTTTTCCATGGATATATTTAACATGTAAATAGGCTTTTTAACAATGCCATGAGCCAATTCCATGGCTTATCTATACCACATGCCAAAAAAACCATTACTCATTTCACATTAAAAAATTAAAATGTAAAATATTTTAGACATTACATATAAAATTGATTACATTGAAGGAAAATTCTCCATGACATGGATGGAGAGAGGGAGAGGGAGAGGGTAGATGGGGAGAGAGAAGGAGAGAGGGAGGGACATAGTGAAAGAGCTTGAGGGTAGAGAGAGAGACAATGATGGGGAGGAGAGAAGGAGGGAGGTGCAAGAGAGAGGGAGAGAGATGAATGAAAAGAGAGAGGAGGGGAGGGAGAGGAGAGAGTGAGTGGGAGAGAGATGGAGTTGGAGGGTGAGAGAGACAAGGGGAAAAACACTACTATTGAGGTAGAGAGAGAGGGAGTGGAAAGAAAGAGGGAAAGAGGAGGGGAGATAAGACAAAGGAAAGAGAGATGGAGAGAGTTGGAAGAGAGAGAGGGTGTACATATTGAAGGAGGGGGAGAGGAAGGGGAGAGAGAAGCAGAGAGGGAGGGAGATAGTAAACTAGAGAGAGAGAGAGAGAGAGAGGTATGGGGATAGAGAGTGCGAGATAGGATAGGAAGAGAGAGAGAGGGAGGAAGAGAGAGCACTTGAGAGGGAGGGAGATAGTAAACTAGAGAGAGAGAGAGGTATGGGGAGAGAGAGTGCGAGATAGGATAGGAAGAGAGAGAGAGGGAGGAAGAGAGAGCACTTGAGAGAGAGAAGGAGAGAGGGAGGAAGAGACTATAGTAGAAGGGAAGAGAGAGAGAAAGAGAGACACAAAGGAAGAGAGGGAGATGAATCCATCTGATATATGGTATATGTACATATAAAAACCAACCTAGATCTATCTTAACTCTGGCTCCATCAAGTACCGAGAGGGATCAAATCTCTTTTTACTTTAAAAGAGGTTTGTATCAAGAAATACGATTTGTCTCAGTGCTTGATAGATCAAGGGTTAAGATAGATCTTGGCTAGTTATAAGTACAATAAAGTTATTATATAGGTAAATGAGTAATATATAAATAAATATGATAGTACAATGAGAAAAATATGTTAACATAAAAACCGAACTACAATGAACAATGACATTAGACTTAAAATAAGAAAAATAAATAAATAAAAAACAAGAAAACACTCTTCTATTTCTTCATTTTAAACATAAATATATATATATATATATATATATATATATATCTATATATATATATATATATCTATATATATATATATATATATATATATATATATATATATATATATATATATATATATATATATATCTATATATATATATGTATATAATCAAATGCGCATTAACATCATATAACCAAAATATTAAGTTACTATATAAAAATAACAAAAAATAATATAACCTGGCCTAGTTTAAGTCACAATTACAATTACATTAATTCACCATTAAAATTGAATTAGAAAAAATATCACATTTTTTTTTTCTAAGCAACACTACCTACTTTTTTATTAATATGTATAGCTGAAACTTACATTCGAGATATCTGGCTGCCCATGTCCATTTGTGGCTCCATGGGCAGCTGTGACAGAGTCCAAAACCAATTGCACCTGGTAATGTTTCCAGTTTTAACCAGTGCATCCATTAACAAAAAGATCCTAAACATCTCTGTGAAACCCACGCAGGGGCAGAGTTCAAAAATTCAATTACTCAGACTTCTACAGGGCATGCGCATAAGGCCCGAAGCAAATACGCTACTATCCATATCAGAAAAGAAAACAAGTGACAGCAGTAGACACATGGAACCAAGTGACAACATTGAATAGGAAACCAGCCAAGTAAGACACGAGACAACAGGAAAGAAAACTGAACCGTCCACGATTCCACACGCGTCCGAGAAGAACGCGGGAGTGCCACCTGGGCCTAGTCCCCGGTCGCAGCTTCCTCGGGCTCATCCTCTGGCTCAGCCTCCCAAATCCACGCCCATCCATGTCCCTCGGGTAAGCCATCCATGAAGGCTGGCAATTCAGGTTCACGCGCGTGGCTGGAAGAGTGGTGGTGCTCCCGCAGTGATGTGCCCCCCGAGCTTGAAGCCTCACCCTGTGGGCGCTTTCCCTTGTCAACCACCCGACATTCTTCCGCCAGAGACTGTGGCAGGCTTCCTCCATGCTCCAGGGGAATTCCTCCCTCGTTATCGAAGGGATTTTCCACTGCAGGTGGCCGCGGCATACCTTCCTCATTTTCCTCAGGGACTCTGGTGAATAACACAGATATGTGGGCATTGATACCCGCATTATCTCTGGAATTGCCCAATGTGAAAATAACCGAGCCAAACGCAGGTAGCCTTGGCTCACCATTGTTGGACCCTCCAGCCTCCACAAATTGGCTAGCCTGCACAGGGGCAGCTCCCACTCGTCGATGGCAGTAACAACAGCAGCAGTGGTGATGAGTGTCTGCTGCGGGCTCGCGAGAGGATCTGGCACGCCCTGAACCTCTGCCTCTTCGACATGGCATTCTTTCTCGCACCATACTTCCAGCAGCTTCCTTCTCAGACAGAATTCCCTTCCAATTCGGCTCCGGGTGACACACAAATGCACGCAGGCAAGAACCAGGGAGGACCAGCAGTCGGCCAGCCTCCCCCAAGTCGACAGTAACCCCGCTATTCTCAGAATTCTGAGCATGAACACCATCGCATTGAGCAGCGACTGCCCCCAAGCTGCCATTCTTATCGCCCTCCTCATTCTTTCGAAGTTCTCCCCCATTGAATGCGGCCATCAACTCCAGCTATGGTCCCTGCACCTTCATTAAGGCTGGTATGCTGCATTACCCAGCTTGAGGAGGTGGCGGCGAGGGGCCTGAAAGGGCTTCGTCCGGCGCATGTCCTCTCTTCCATGGCAAGTGGCGCGTCCTTGTGATGCAACGTAACACCCGCATCCAGGGCAGCTGCCTCCTCTTGGATTAAGCTTTCACATTCCTGGAGTTGCTGCCTGTTGGAGATGGTATTTGTGTTTCTAGAAATTAGGGGAGTGTTGGTCTCAACTCCAATGTTGGCCAGAAGATCGGAAATTTTGTTTCCCTCCCGTCGAGTATGATTGAAGGAGATGGCCCTTGCATTGTCAATCTTTTGCGCAATTTCATTTAATCTTGCCTCAAGTCTCCAGCTGGGAGCTATCTTCCTTGCTTGTGAGCCATTCTGTATGCGGGTTGCCATGTTGATGAGAATTTGAGAGTCCCCTTCTACAATCAAGGGTTGGAGGTTGAAGTTCCAGGCTAGTTGAAGGCCCTGCCAGAGTCCCTCCAACTCTGCTGAGTTGTTGGTGTCCCATCCAATACTTCCAAAGTAGATTTGTAGAGGAATGCCCTCATGATTCCTGATTATGCCTCCAATTCCTGCGGCTCCTGGGTTGCCTTTGGATGCCCCGTCAAAATTTAGCTTGTAGGAGTTTTCAGGGGGAGCGATCCAATGGCAATCTTTCTGAGTGCTGCTGTTGGGAAGGTTACTTCTTAAGGAATCATAAGGTAACTGCAGCTGCCAATTTCTCAGAATATTCTGCTCACTGTCCACAGACGGCAAATCTTCTTTGGTCCAACTTTGGAGCGTCATAGTTTCTTGAATGTTTCTTTGAATCTTGCTCCAAATTACTTCTAGTGGAGATTTTTTGTTTTTGAAGATACGCTGATTTCTTTCCTTCCAAATATTCCAGAGGACGATCCCTGGGATGATGCACCATAGGTGATTGAGAAGCGAACTTTTGGAGGGGTGCCTGGACCATTTCCTTATGGAATTGATTACGTCTTCCTCCTCTATGCATTGTCTTTGACATTTGAATCTGACCCTGTTCCAGAGAAGCTTGGCTAGGGGGCATGTATTCAAAAGATGTTGGAGGGTTTCCTCCTCTTGAAGGCAATTGTGACAGATCGAAGGGCCATGGAAGTTTCTTTTCCTGAGCTTGTCCTAGGTGAGAATATTTTTATGTCCTGTCAGCCAGAGAAAATAGGAGATCTTTGGCCAAGGACCCAGCTCCCATATTTTCTTCCATAGAGGGTCGGGGTTAGCTGCGAAGTTACATAGAATTTTATAGGCTTCTGCTGCAGTGTAGGTACCTTTGGGTAGGTATCCCCATCTGAGTATGTCCTCGCCATTATCCTGTCTTATTCTTCTTTTCCGTAACTCGCTTTCCAGCTCCATGTCCATCTTGTCATCTTCTCTGCTGAGGATTTGGACGCTTGATTTCCATTTTCTGTAGCCCACTTCTGGTTCTGGTTGCTAGTAATGTTGGACCTTTTCCTGTTGCTGTTCCTGCCTCTCTGGAATCTTTGAAGGGTGGAGAGTGTTCATGAGTTTGGGCAATTGATTCCAGGCGTCCATCCAAAATCTGGCACTACAACCGTTCCTGATTTCCCAAAAGTTGTGCTGTTGGATAATGTGATGGTGTTGCTTGGCTGCGTTCCATATCAAAGAGCCTTTTTCAGTGGGAGTGAATCTGATGAGTTCCTCGTGGGGTCTGCTGTCTGCATATTTAGCTGTCCATATCGTCCCCCATGGCTTGTCTGGATTAGTGAGCCACTGCCACCAGATCTTGGCATTCATGATGGCGTTACTGTGTTCAGGGTCTCTTAGCCCAATTCCTCCTTTGTCCTTGGGCATGCAAACTTTTGTCCATTTAACCAAGGCCCATTTTCGATTAGTGGCCGAGCTGCTCCATAAGAAATTTCGCTGCATGTTCCTGAGGCTTTTTAGAACCCATTTTGGGACGGCTAAAGAGGAGAACAAGTAAAGAGGCATTGCTTGCAGAATCGATTTGATGAGTACAATTCGGCTTGCCAGATTTAGCGTTCTGTGAGTCCAGAGGTTGAGGCGGCTTTCGATTTTATCCAATAGGGTGCGCCAGGCAGAGTGCTTGATAGCTGAAGCAGTGAGAGGGGCGCCTAAATACTTGGAGGGAAGAGACGCAGAAGGAAATCCCAAAATGCGTGAGACAGCAGATTTGACAGACGGAGGAGTGTGAAAAAAGAAAATTTGCGATTTGGTGCAATTGATAGTCATGCCAGATGCCTGAGAGAAGTCCTGGAGGAGGCCTTTGAGTCTATGGACTTCTTGAGCCGAGGGGTAGCCAAACATCATTCTATCATCAACGAATTGCTGATGGGAGAGGGCAGGGGAGTTGTGCACCGAGATACCCTTGATTTGCTGCAAGTGAAGAGCTTTCTTGATGTGCCTCCCCAGCCCTTCAGCCATCAAAACGAAAAGAAAGGGGGAGAGGGGGTCTCCTTGCCGGATGCCCCTAGAGGGATTGAAAGAACGGGAGGGAATGCCATTGACCAGGATGGAGAAATGAGTGGAGTTAATCATGTTCAGGATCCATCTTATCCAAGAAGGACAAAAACCAAAGGCTTTTAACATATGATGGATGTAGTTCCAGTTTAATTTGTCAAATGCTTTTGAAAGATCTAGTTTGAGAAGCATACCTGCTTGCTTAGAGTTCTTAAGGGAATGGATGATTTCGTGAGAGAGGAGGATACCATCCATTATATGTCGTCCCTCTACGTAGCCTGACTGCTCCTTGGATATAAGTGCTGGCAGAAGCGGTTTGAGCCGATTCACTATGACCTTTGAGATTACTTTATAGATGACATTGCATAATGCAATGGGTCTGAATTTATCCGGAGTGATGGATTCTTCCTCCTTGGGAATGAGAGCGATGAAGGTAGCGTTGAGAGAGGGAAGAAGCCAACGTGTTGCTCTAGATTCTTCAACAATCTGCCAAACTTCCTCTTTTAACATATCCCAGAAGGCATGGAAGAAAGTAGTTGTGAACCCGTCTGGACCTGGGGCTTTGCCCTCTTTGAGTTGTTTCATGGCATCATCCACCTCCTCTATGCTGATGGGGCGCATTAAGAGTTCATTTTGTTCCTCAGTAATGATTTTTGGAATATTGCTGGTAATTTTATTGATGGCTTGTTGCCTGTCTTCTCCCTGCTCTTGGTGGACTTGTTGAAAATGATTGAGGAGCTCTGCTTCAATCCCTTCATGCGTTTCTACCTTGACACCTGATCGATTTTGGATGAAGGGGATATTGTTGTACATTCTCCTTTGAACTGTTGTTTTATGGAAGAATTTAGTGTTACGCTCCCCCTCCTTCAGCCATCAGACTCTTGACTTTTGCTTCCAATAGATTTCTTCCTGCTTCCCCCTTTCGTCCAGTAAGTAGTGAATGTGGCGTTCCTTCTCCAGCATTACTTCCGTGTGCCCCTCCGTGATAATCTGCTGGTGAAGAGTTTCCAAGTCCCGCATGAGCTTTTGCTTCTCCTCGAAGATGTTACCAAAAGTTTCTTTATTCCATCTTTTCAGATGGCTTTTGAGAAATATTAGTTTCTTCTGAAATTGGTACATTTTCGCTCCTTCTGGTGGGATGAACGATGCCCAGATGGTCTTAAAAAGCTCCTTGAAGGTAGGATGAGTGAGCCAGAAACCTTCAAACCTGAAAGGTCTTTTGGTCATGTTGCCTGGTCTTTGCCATTGAAGAGCTATTGGCCAATGGTCTGATCCAGTATGAGCAAGGATGGCTGCTGAGATATCTCCCCCTAAGTGAACCGCGTTGTCAGAGAGGCGGAAGCGATCCAACTTCGAGGCGATTTGATGCTTGCCTTCCCTGCGATTGCTTCAAGTATAGGTACCATTGCAGAACGGCATATCTATAAGGGAAGCCGAGTATATGAACTCTTTGAATCGATCCACTTCTGGCTCCATTCTGCTTCTTCCTCCAAGCTTTTCTTCAGATTTGGTAATCATGTTGAAGTACCCTGCAGCTATCCAGAGCGGGAATTTCCTTCTGTTACTTAGGACTTCAATTGTGTCCAGAAGCGCTACCTTACTGCCAGTGTCTTGCGGGAAGTACACATTTGACAGGTTGCCATGAATGTTAGTCCCCAGAATGTGGAAGGTGGCCTGTATCAAATGATGCGCTGCATGAAAGTCGGTTAGGAAGACCGCTTGGGTATTCCATGCAATAGCCAACCCTCCTGAGGCTCCAGAAGCGTCAACCGCTACTGAGCGACATCCTGGCTAGGCTTTTGATAAAAAATTGTCTAACATAGAGCTAGTGCATTTAGTCTCCTGGAGAAAGCATATTTGGGGCTTTTCCTTTTTTATCATGTTTCTCAACATCCTGAGTTTTCCGGGGCCGTTAAGCCCTCTTATATTCCAGGATACAAGCTTCATGTTTAATCGCTGACAGAGGGCTTGAAGTACTTAGTCAACTTGGCATATCTGCCTGAGTCAACTAAGATTTTCCCAATCTCTATCGTTCTTTGCAAGTCTATCTTTCGGCCTCTTTTCTTCGAGTCCTTATGGCGCTGAGTGCCATCCCAGTGGCTGCCTGGTTGGATCCCGAGTTGGTTTTGGTAGTAGGCGCGAGAAATGACCAATTCGAGTTTGTCAAGTTGAAACTCTGGGATGGCATCATATGCTTTCCTTCTGCATGCTGCCTCCATTTCTAGGAGATCTAGGCCATGTAGATCTATGCTTTCCGGCTCCTCGTCCATTATATGCACTTGATCGCTGTCTTCGTTGCCAGTATCTTGCTTCTGGGGAATGTCATTTTTGCCGTCTACCTCCATATCATTGAGATTTTCGGCTGTTTTGGTCCGATCCCTCTGCAGAATGATGGGGCTAGTGATGGGGGTTGAGGATTTGGGAGGGGAGTTGGAGGGAGGGGGAGGGGAGGAGGAGGAGGGGTGATTGGGGATGACATCCTTGTTGAAGGGGGGATCTTCCGAGGATTGCCCAAGAATATCGAAGCTGTTCTTGGTTACTGGGCCATGCGGCTTGCGGGGCTGGGGTTTGTGTCCATTGGAGGGCTTTTTATGCGAACGCTTCCTGCCTAAGACTTTAGTGAATCCATCCTGAGCAGGGGAACCAGAGGAATCTGGAGGATTAGATTGGATATTCTGAGGGCAATCCTTGAATAGATGACCTAGGGTATGACATTTCCTACATCGGAAAGGAACATGCTCGTAGTCGAGAGGTTGAATCCACTCTTCATCACGGTGGGCAAGAGTAACTGACTCGGGGAGAGCCTCGTTAAGGCGAATGAAAACACAGATCCGGGCATAGGAGGTGTATTTACGAGATAGGGTTTCTTCTGCTACTCTGATGAAATCACCTACCCCATTGCCGATCTTTTTGAGTAGCTCCTCCCCCCAGTATTCGTCCGGGAGCGAATACAGCCTGATCCAAACTGGAGCCCATGTTAAGTCCTCTTTATCCGGGTTAAATTTGGGGATCCAATCGCGCAGATATAGCCCAGCCGAGTTGAAAAAGTAGGGCCCTCCCACTAGAATCCTGTGTTTATCCTCCGGACAGTAGAATATAGCAGTGAAGAATCCTTTTGGCCCTAGCTGTAGCGTGACATCCCCTTTAGGTTTCCATTTTGCAGCTATCCAACCATATAGGGCCCTTTCAGTTGGCCAGAAGCCTATGAACTTGCCAATGAGGGCATGGTCTTTCATGAACACTATTCTCTCCTCGACCTTGTCTCCAGGCAGCTCGATCCTTGGTCTAACCTTGGCTGCTGGTCGACACGTGCTTGAGGTGATTTTCGGGCTTTCTCCAGGTATTCCGGCTTCTTCTTGCGGTGCTCTATCACCTTCTTTGCGATTTCCGTCACTATTGAGGTCATTTTGGGGTTTTTTGCCCCTGTTCAGTATTTCGTCGTCCACGGAACCAAAGACAACTTGATGCTCAGGATCTGGCTGCGATGGGGAGGGCTCTGACGCCCCCCCTGGGGATGAGCCATTCCAGGCCCTGATGCGCTGCAGGACAGGGTGCTACAGCAGCTTACGCGGTACCTGACAAGGACTGTGCTTCACGGTTTGTCGGCTCCGTTTGCAGGAACTCGCAGAACCCTAGCCGCTCCCCAGGAATCCCAGTTTTTTTTTTGTTCGAAAAAACAGCACATTAATCATTTATATTTTATCATTTAGGTATGAAGTAATATTATAATAAAGTAATATTATGTCCATATAATAGGTAAAGTTGGTCTTTAATAATTATAGCATATATATCAACTACTATTACTATTTAAGCCTTATCGTCATCTATAATTTACCTAGTTACATAATACAATATTTTGAAAAAAAAATATGTAGTAATAAGAATCATGGTCTATTGGGGATTGGGATAGAATCACATTGGAAGCCTTTTGGTTTCGGGATCGAGGTGCTTATTCCTGTGTAAAATCCATAAAATATGTAACTACTACTATTAATAAAAGTAGTTGTTTTTTCTTCATGAAAGTAGTTGTTTTTTCTTCATGAATTTGTTTTAATGATATTAATATTATATAAAATTTACTAAAAATAAATTCTAATAATTTAATTATATATCTATATATATATATATATATATTTTAACTTTTTCAAATTATTCAATAATAAATTAAAATTACCAAATAATAAATTAAAGAAAAACCTATAATAAACATAATAAGTTAAAAGAAAAACATATAATAAATAAACGTAATAAGTTAAAGAAAAACATATAATAAACAAAACAATGTTTTTTTTTCTGAATAAAGACTAATTCTATTAAGAAAAGAAATATGGTGCAATCAGAGCTTTTTGAGAAGCGAAGCTAAAGAGCAAGGGAGCCAGAAATGATATGATATCAACCTCGGTCCCAAAGAGCAACCACGGCATAAGCAAAAGATGACAGAGAGGACAAGAGGTACAA
Source organism: Pinus tabuliformis (assembly GCA_031772625.1). Classification (NCBI taxonomy): domain Eukaryota; kingdom Viridiplantae; phylum Streptophyta; class Pinopsida; order Pinales; family Pinaceae; genus Pinus; species Pinus tabuliformis. The sequence continues at coordinate 1,619,629,285 of CM062816.1, read as the reverse complement.
GCTGGTCTAGGGAGTCTACCCAACATGGGCAGAATCTTCCAATCTACATTTTTTACCTTTCTTTTTACTGACTTTGACCCAACCATTTGGATCTGGCTGGACCGAAACTACTTGCAGATTGTTCTGTGCTAAAGGAGGAGATTCCTTGTCTGAATCTGAAGGCGAAGACACATGTGAACGTTTCTGCGAGAACAGAGGCACAGAATGATCCTCGGTGCGGGCTGAGGGTGCGTCCTTCGGTTGCTCCAAATTCTCCTCTTCCACTTCAATGTCCTCCTCATCAGATCTAGAGGACTCTATGTCATCCATAGGGGGAATATCACACGGTTTCCAACTCTTGGATTTGGATTTACGAGTGATATTCTTCTTTTTGTCAAAGAACGATGCACATGAGTTCTGGAGATGCCCCGTCTGATGGCAATGGCGACACCTGAAGGTTGTGTTCTCATAGTCCAAAGTTTGCGTCCAATGGAAGTCCCCGACTTTGAGGATGATCTGATCTGGCAACCCTTTACTAATGTCTATTTCTGCACAAATTCTGCCAAAGGTATATATTCCTTTCTCTGCCCTTGAGGTATCGGTAGCCAGGAAGCGGCCTAGGGTGTCCCCGATTCCTTGAAAGACAACAAAATGCCATAGATGTGCAGGAAGATTTGGAAGCCTGACCCAGATAGGAAGCTTGGTGATGACTGCAGAGGAGGGATCAAAGTCTGGGAACCAGGGGGAGACGAAGAGTCCAGCTGATCCCCAGAACCAGGGGCCTCCCGTTAAGGCTTTCTGGTAATCTTCGCTGAAGGCGAGGACTACAATAAAGAAGCCTTTTCAGCAGAGGAAGACTTTGCAGTTGTTGGTCCAATTGGAATGGATCCACTGGTATAGATCAGCCGTGCGGGGCCATAGGCCATTAAATCTGCAGATGAGGGCTGTTTCTGCAAATGTTTGGTGTTGATTATCCAGAGATGGATGAGAGATTTCAATAGCAGGGGTTTCCTCCATTTTGTCCACCAAGAAAGGCTTGGGAGCCTCGGCAGATTGCGCAGACTTCTTGGCAGGCTGTGCATGTACTGCATCTTTGTAGGAAAAACCTTTGGAGGCAGAGGATTGCCCAACTGCACCTCCCCTTAGTCGAAGTGATAGGATCACTGTGGCATTTCTTTCAATATTATAAAAAGAAAGAGGCAGATTGTTATCAAGCTGCTTACCTGCAAAGAGGAGTCGCATAAGGGAGGAAGGGATCCCCAGCCTTTGTTCAAGTATCTTTGAGAGATGGCTCACTGTGAAAGACGGTTGGACCCCAACGAGCATGGTTTTGCCAGTCAAAAGAATTATTTGAATCTGAAAATTCACTTGCTGGAGATGAATAGGATCTCGGCTGCCTGAATGAGGAGACGAGGTTGAAACAGTGAGATTGCGGTACTGTAGAGCCAGCTCCAGATCCTGGCAATACTGCTGCTGCATGTGAAAGAGTGCGGTAGTTGCCAGAGGTATTTCGTCAAACACTTGACGCACATAGGGAGGGGATTTTTCCTCTGCAAGAAAAACTGGCGGGTTCAAGTGTTTCGATACTTCGCTAATCCTGCATTCGGTGCATTGGGTTCTGAGATCCGGCGCCCACCACTGATGAGGGTCGTGCACCCTCTTGACATCCGGCGCCCGAACCAAAGTAACCATGAGCCTCGCGGAGGGAAAATGCCGCACTGCGAGGCTCGCTTTTCTGTCTGCTTCGATTTTCGGCATCGTCTGCTGGTTGGTGAAATGGGCATCATAAGCCGAGCAGATATCATCCCTGGGATTAACATAGAGGCACTTGTCCCACTTACACTGTCGCACCGTGGACGCCGGGTGTCGGGGCCATGCTTTCCTGAAGCTCTTGGCTAGGAGGATTGCAGGCTCTTTTAGATCTACAGCATCAGTATTCGGGGTATGGAAATCTTGTGTGCCCGCCTTTGAGTGAAGACCCCGAGATCTCAGCCCAGATCTCTTCAATCTCTTCGCAGCCGGAGCTATCCGTGACCCAACGGCGACATGGGGCCAAGAGACGTCAATGATGGAGTTCGAGCTGGTGAATATGGCATGGACGTGATGCTGTTCTGCAGCAGAGGGACAGCCCCTGAGTCTTTGCGCCGATCTCTCAAACCCCCTCTCACATAGAGCAAGCCGAGGGCCGACGGCGGCCGAGGGCATGGAAACGGTGGAGCTAGGGTTCGCCATCTCAATTTTTCTCCTCTTGATAAACTATTTTCTAGGTAAACAAAACAATGTTAATATCTGACTTAATCATAATTTAAAAACATCTCATTTTGTACATGTGATGAGCTCGTTTCATTTCATTGTCTTCTTAATTATTTTGGAGTAATTAGGAGATCCGCTTTGAAGGTATCAATATTTTAATTATGATTTATAATCTATAAATTTTGAAGGTATCAATGTTGTAATTATGATTTATAATCTATAAGTTTTGAAGGATATTTTAATATGATCTTCCAATGTAACATGTTTTTGTTTTAATTTTATATTTGATTTCTATCTATTTTCAAAACAAAAACTGTATTTTGTAAGTGGATACAAAATTTTCTATGGATAGAAAAATAGATTATATTGAGTACATCTAGTTAATATTGGACAAAAATAATATACTTGGGAGATCATTCCTCCAACCAAGTATAACATACTAAGCACTTTTGCTACCTGTAAACATATATGAAAATATCCATTCTAATATAGGAGGTGTTTAGGTTTTTGCTTCTCTAAGGATAATGACATATCCTCGTTTTTCAATGAAATTTCCATCACTACTACCTCCTAGAGTGTGGGACATCCCTATCACTATCTAAATTATCAAATAGGTAAACGTTTCCTCGCTAGTTATAGCCACAATTAATGTAGATGAATTTTCAATGTCCATAGTGGGAGGACTCAACCATGGGCTGCATAGGACCTTGTAAGGGTGAAGAATGAGGAAATTTATTTTCCCTTTTAGGAGTTTACTTCTTATTACTTGTTGTGTTCTCAATGTTTTAAGATACCTTGTGATCAATCCATCCACCTTTGAGTTTTCGCAGAGGTAAAACACTCTCAAGATAACTGGGCTGCTGATAATATTTGCATCTAAAAGATTTGTTTTCATAGTCTAGAGGTCCATGATGTTCCTTTCCACCCCATTTTAGAATTATTTTATATGAGAAACCAACACTTAAATCTACTTCAACATAGATGTAGGTAAATGAGATGATCCCATTGGCTAGTCTCTCACTGTGTATTTTGACAAACCTTTCAATAGAGTTTCCAATAGATTCAAGAAATCATGTTGAAATCAAGAGAGGGGTAAGTTTGGGAGTCTTACCCAAGTGGCGGGAGTCTTCATGGATTGTGGGATGAACTATGGAAACCATGGCTAGATTGAGAGTCCCTCTTGACCCCAAAAACAAAAAGAGGGACCTTGCTCAAAAAACCCTCTTTCAATCTTAAATATCCTTGAAGATGGAAACAAAATAACCTTTAAAATACAATAATAGATCTATGTTCTATATCCAATTCTAAAAACCCAATCATTGAGGGTGAAAGAGGATGGGTTGAATCCATTAACACAACATATGATTGCGCATTGAACATAAGAATGAATCTTCTCATTCATTTAGAGCATTAAAGCTTCTAATTAAGGTTCAACCACAAAGGCCTAGCCAATAAAAGGCTTGAGGGTTTGGGATCTAGAGCCTTAGTTGAGAGTATCATTAAATGAGAGGGGTTTAGAGTCAAAGGATGCCCCATTTTCTTTGGTACCTCTTGGCAATGTGATAATGAGCAAGATAGAGGCATCATTCTTGATGCCACAATCCCTCTGAGAATTTTCCAAATTTAATTCCCTCCCCTCATAAAGGAGTCCCATTATCCACACTAGAATACATGTGAGCTTATAAATTCTCTCCGTAAGTGAAAATAAAACCTTCCATGAACACATAGTGAGGCACAAATATTTTCCAAATAGTGTTTTAACAAAAATTGAGAATTTTTAAACCCCCAAATTGCCACTAGCATCCAACTCCTGAATGACATGAGTATTTGGAGGCAAAGGTACCCTCTTTGGCACCAAGCCTACAATGAAGCTTTTTTCAAACAATTGACTCGTAGGCCCACTCTAGTCATGAGGATTTTGGTCAGAAATCAAACACTTTTCGAGAAGACTTCTCAAGCTACATTTCCACCACCCTTTCAACACTAGCATGTCTTTGGTAGCTCGGCCTAGAATCTTTACCCAACCAATCATGTTGATCTCTCTTAGCACTGCTCATGGCCTCATAAATCCATGTCACCATCCACTCGAAGTTAGGATCCATGGAGTAGGCCTTACAACTGAGGGTGCTATTGTTGGTGACTTGAATCTCTAGATATGTTTGAGTGGTGTTCTTAGATCAAACTTCGATCTTGCCTCTGTAAATTCCAGACTTAGCGAAGTTCTAGTAGATTCAGGATTGCTAATTCTTGAATCGAAGGTGTCAATACTAGATGTTGGGTTGCTAATTTCATATTTTTTTGGAACTTAGGGTGGGAGTGAGGTTCAAAGTTGAATTTTCAAGTGTCACAATTTTTATGGGACATGGGAGATCCATTATTTGATGTGAAGACTTTTCTAAATTATGGTGCAAAATAATTGACCGTAGATATGTTATTTACTTCAATATACTTTATTTTCAAGTATTTTATTTTGGAATGGTTTTCATGCAAAACTTAGTAATAAAAAATCAGTACACAAATATCTAAAAATCATGCATGAATACTATATCCATGTTTTATTATAATACCATGGCCCAATACCATAGCTAATCAATACCACATACCAAAAAACAATAACTCATTTTACAATAAAAAAAATTGAAATGTAAAATATTTTAGACATTACATATAATATTGATAACATAAAGGGAAAATTCTCCATCATCTGGATGGAGAGAGAGGGAGATGGCGGAAGGTGGGGTAGAAGGAGAGAGATAGGGAAGAGTGGGAGGGGGAGAGAGATATTAGAGAAAGAGAGAGTGAAAGAGAGGAGAGAGATACAGGGAGTTACAAGAGAGGGATAGAGAGGAATGAAGAGAGAGAGGAGGGAGGAAGGGGGTAGAGAGATGGATTTGGAGGGGCATAGAGAGAGAGAGAGAGGGAAGAAAAAGGACATAGAGAGATTGAGGTAGAGAGAGAGGGAGTAACAGGGGAGAGGGGAAAGAGGAGAGGAAGGAAGATAGAGAGAAGGAGAGGAGAGAGAGAGGGAGAGAAAGGGAAGAGAGAGAGGTTATATAGAGATGGAGTAGGGAGAGAGGGGGAGAGAGGGAGGGTATAAAGAGAAAGATATGGGGAGAGAGAGAGGGAGGTGGGAGAGAAAGGGAGAGAGATGTGAAGTGGATAAGTAAATTGGTTGCAAAGGGAGAGATATGTGAAGTACATAAGTAAATCGGTTACTCAAGAAAAAACTAACTTCCATAAATTCTAGTGGGTAGCAACCACTAGAAATTCTACACATTTACAATTTTACTCATGCATAAGTGTTGAAAAGAAATATAAATAATGGTTGGAAGTAATTGGAGTAAGTTTATTTTTTACATCTTGTTCCTATCAATTTTAATGGAAAAAATTTCTTAAATTATGGTGGTAAGTAATTAAAGGTAGATATGTTATTTACTTGAGTATAAGTTATTTCCAAGTCTTTTATTTTTGGATGGATTTCTTAGAAATAATTATAATAAAAAATCACTACACCAATATCAAAAAACCATGCATGAATACCATATCCATAACTTATGGCATTTGGGCAAAGGATGTAATAATATGTTGAAGTTGTGGTCCAATAAAATGTTTGAAAAAATATATTTTTAATGATATTGTAAAATAAATATTTATTTTTAAAAGTTAAACATTTTAATTTGCCTTGGCCAATGTTAAAATAATAGTGAACAAGATAAAAATCCATTGTTAGAGTCCTCCCTTGGTAGGGACTCATAATGATAATATAACCATATTTAAATTTAATTAATAAGCACATAAAACTTAATACATGCAAGAAATTTACAACAAAAACATGTTTCTTAACCATGGATATCCACCCCCACATTCCCATAGATATTATTAACATGTAAATATGTTTTTTTACAATAAGAGGGACCAATACCATGGCTCCTCTATACCACATGCCAAAAAAAGCATAACTCATTTAACAATAAAAAATTGAGATGTAAAATATTTGAAACAATAAATATAAGATTGATTACATTGAACAAAAAATATCATGGAGAGAGGGAGAAAGATAGTGACAAATATGGAGGGTAGAGAGAGAGTAGACATTAAATATAACATTGATTACATTGAAAGAAAATTCTCCATCATATGGATGGAAAGAGGGAGAGAGGGAGGGAGATAGTGACGAAGGTGGAGGGTAGAGAGAGTAGACATTAAATATAACATTGACTACATTGAAAGAAAATTCTCCATCATATGGATGGAGAGAGGGAGAGGGTGAGGGTGGAGAGAAGGAGAGGGGAGGGAGATAGTGACAAAGCTCAAGGGTAGAGAGAGAGATAGTGATGGGGAGGAGAGAGAGGGGGGGGGAGGTGCAAGAGAGAGGGAGAGAGAGAGTAGGGAAGGGAGAGGAGAGAGGGAGGGAGAGAGATGGAGTTGGAGGGGGAGAGAGAGAGGGGGAGGGGGGGGAAGAACAACACAATATACAGATAGAGGTATAGAGAGAGGGAGCGTCAAGGAAGAGTGGGAGAGGGGCGAGGAGTGAATACAAAGAGGAGAGGAGAGAAGAGAGAGGAGACAAGGGGAAGAGAGAGGGTACATAGAGAGGGAAGAGGGGGAGAGAGAAGAAGAGAGGGAGGGAGAGAATAGAGCATAAGGGAAGAGAGAGAGAGAGAGAGAGAGAGAGAGAGAGATGGATCTATCCTACATACGGTATATGTGGCTATAAAAAGAAACCTATATTCGTTTAGAGAGAGAGATCAAATCTCTTTTAAGTTTAAAATAATTTTGCATTTCAATAAATTTGTTTTGTGTCTTGGTGCTTCATAGATAAGGGGTCAATATGGATCTATGCTAGTTATAAATACAATAAGAGTATTATATATGTAGGTAAACAAGTAATATATAAATAATGAGGAAAATTTATTAACATAAGGCAAACTACAATGAACAATAAAATCAAATTTAAAATAAAATAAAATTTAAATTTAAAAAATGCAAAAGATACTCATCTACCTCATCAACTTAAACATAAAATTATATATCAAATCAAATACACATTAATATCATATAACCAATATAATCAAAATATTAAGTTACTAGATTAAAAAAATATATATAACATGTTATAATATACTAACTCACAAATAAGTAATTAAAAATAATATGACATTAATCATTAGTTAAAAAATAATATTAATAAATTAATATTAAGTTTGTCTTTAATGGTTAAAGCATATATATAAAGTATTATTTAAACCTTATCACCATAAACAATTTAACTAGTTGCATAATACAGATATTTTGAAAGGCTCTTGAGATTACCTAATAATAAATTAAAGCGAAACGTATAACAAGCAAAACATATAATAAACAAAACCACGTTAATATTAAAAACCTCTCCTGCTTACCCATAATTTCAAAAGCGTCTCATTCTTTACACATTATGAACTGGTTTCATTCCCTTGGTTCCTTAATCATTTTGGACTAATTTAGGAGATCCGCTTTCATGATATCAATGTTGTTATTACGATTTACAATCCATAAGCCTTGAAGCAGATTTAAATATTGTCGGCCAATATAACTACGTCCTTCTATTTTGTATAAATGAGTAATGGGTACAGTATGGAATTCACAATTTTGTCCTCTCCCCACGCTAATGAGATTCTCTCTGCAATAAGGTTTTCTGTTTACTTAAATTCTCATTTTCTGCGTAACCACTGTGACAATCCTTCTGAAACAATGCAATTCAATCCTTCCAGCGGTGACAACTCTTTCGAAGGAATGCAAATCAATCCAAAATTCGACCCCACTCAAAAATTCGACCCCACTCAAGATGCCGAAAGTTTTACCAGAACGCAGTCTTCGCTCATGCGAGATCTTCATCAAAATATGTTCTCCTTTCAAACTCATACTTCCTCGGTTGCATCATCCCAACGAAGCCGTTTTATGTAAAAAGATTTTGGATACCTGGAAGGATTCAGCTCCACGAAGTTTAAACTCCTCAGAAATGTCATCTCTGTCTAAGAACCAGAAGTTGGCAAACTCTAAAGAGATGGAATATACAACTGTCATAACTCCGGTAAAGCTTTTAAATCACTGCAAATTCCTCTCTTTTGGTTGTACATTCTGTGAATTTCTATGCATTTTGTGCTGTTTAAAATCTAAATATGATTACTTGTTACAATCTGGCATTTTAACTGCGATATTATGTTAATTTATCAAATTCACTGTATCCAGGGCATGGACTCAAGCAAAAGGAAATAAAAAACGAAGGTTGAAAACGGTCAAAACATTAAATCGAAAGTGAAATCAAGGAAGAATTCTGTGAATGGTGAAAACATAGAGTCTTCAGCTAAGGGCATTAAACCCCAAGAACCCAGGAAATCAAAAGTGAAATCAAGGACGAATTTTGTGAATGGTGCCAGAACTGATAATTATTTAAAAGAATCTATGGGTGCCAGAACTTATAATTATTTAAAAGAATCATCGAGCAAAGACAGGGTGATATTGGATTTCGAGATAATTGATATAGAAAATGGTGGTCATGATTTCGATGACGATAGGGAAGTGATAGACAAACCACAAGATGACTACGATAGATATGTGAAAATAGATCGGAAACTAAAAATTAAAATGAAAGCAGTATTTTAGCTATGACTTTAAAGGTAAATCATTGTAGCTTTACCTAAATCTTAGTATTCATAGTTTGTTTCATAATTTTTTAGTGATTTATGCAGATTTACTTGATTTAACATTGAAGGTACAAAAATAATGGTAATGATGTATTTGGATTTATCATCTCTTCTTTATCATTTTAGTAACATAATTGGATTCTCTATAGATTTTTATTTTACAATTGTAAAAAATAAAATTTGGTTTTTCCACTAATGAAATTTCCATAATCATTTTATAAACACCAAAAAGAAATAAATAATTGTAAACATAAATTTGCTCAAAAACACTAATACAAATCTAATAGAATCAAAATATCTATGCCTTTTTATGTTTGCACTATAAATGCACATTTGTAAACTATATATTTTGGAGTTAGAAAAAACATTAATCATAGTATTTGTTGATTTTTACTTTCAACAATCACCAATAGAAAAAGTTGTACGTTACCTTTAACTTAATCAATCAGGATTATTTATATTATATTCCCTAAGATATATATTTCAACTTTGTTGTAAGAAAAATTGTCATAGAATACATTAAAACATTGAGTAAATATGTTTAACCAAAAGAAGATATTTAATATGTTACCAATCCATGTCAAAGTCTTCTTATAGGTATGCATGTACCCTATCTTCTGATTTAATTTGTTACTTAGTGTGTTATTTAGAGTATCAGGTTATTATGATAGTTTCCTCTTATATTTTCTTCTTCATTTCTTTTCTTGACCCATTAGACTAGAGTATTTTATCTTGTAAGGAGGGATCAAATGATTTGAGTAGATTGTCATACTAAATATGTTTAGTACCATCCAGTGTGCATACTAAATATGTTTAGTACTAATGAAGTGGTATATCTCACTCCTACCACTTATTTCATAGTGGCAATAAGGAACTAGTCATTCCACAATTATCACAATCCACTAGTGCATACTAAATATGTTTAGTACCAATGTTGTGGTATGTCTCACTCCTACCACTTATTTCATATTGGCAATAAGGAACTATTCTATTGAGAAAATGTTCCATTAACCCACATTAATAGGCTTAGGCTTATAAGAGATCACAGTGAAACCAAAAGTTTCCCATATACAATAGTGCTTGTCATTATTTCCATTAGATTTATGGAGTACTAAGTGTCTCCTTCCTAAGGAAACAAATATCATTTTGTGAACAATTGAGTTGAAGCATAAATGTGGATGGCTTGATAATTGGTATCCAATTATTTTTTATTTAGGGTTTGATGCAATGGTGTCCATAAATGAGAAATGTCAAAGGGGCATTGAGTATAGTTGCTTATGTCATAATACATACACCAAGTCCCTTTGTTGTAGGTTTACCAGCCAAGAGGATATTTTCCCTATTCCAAGGATACTTCTCAATAAATTTTAACAACAAAAATACCTCTCACACTTATAAATATAGGTAGATATAACTGCTATGATGGTATAACACTAATGATATGGGGTCATATTTAGTTTTACAATAGATCCCATTAGATCCTAAGATTGAATGTTTAGCTTTGATATATTTGGCACAACTATACCATCAATATATCATAATTTTTTTTTCTCATATATTAATTCTTATATAATATTAATATAATTATAATTCAACACATTGTTGTCTTTTCTTTAGTGGTCCGTATGATGGTTAAAACACCCACCTATTTACTTTGACCCATACCCGTCTACTTTGACCCATACCCCTCTACTCATTATTTTAGCAAACTTAACTTTATTTTATTTTTTTGCAAGCTTATACCCTAACTTGAAAGTAACCCCTCTACTCATTACACAACTCTTAACTATTTTTATTTTATTTTTTTGCAAGCTTATACCCTAACTTGAGAGTAACCTATTGTTTGAGGGGTTGATTCTTATACGCTAATTGATATACTTATTCTTTAGCATTTTTACTAGCACATCCATAAAGATGTATCCATTATGGTTTCTTAATGGTTTAAAGTTTATAATTATCATAACTTTTAGAATAAGTTTATTATATACTATGGGAAATAATACATCCCGTTTATATGGTACGACTACCCTCCATGTGCTATGCCTAAAGATTTCCAAAGTTGTGCATTTACCTACCTAGGTGTATGCCCGTACGACCTCCATGTAAAATTTGTTTTTAAAGTTCTTTGTGAGTACTCATCTAGGGAATAGGAAGAACCACTCAATTCTTTCCTCGACCACCTCCTTCACTTGGAGGGCATGTAATTGGTTATATCCTCAAGGTAGGAGAGATTAGAAATAATGTTTGACATTGTAAAAGAGCATATTTTAGTTACACGAGAGAGGAATGGTTGAAAAGATCATACTACGATTCAGAATTCTGGTATGCTAGGTTCGAAAGAGTGTAGAATGGACCCCAAAACAGCCTCATATAGAATATTAAAAGAGAAACAATCAAGTGCGGAGATGTTTCATTCCTTTGATGGACTTCTTAGGAAAGACCAAACTAGGTTGTGTTACTCAACATTAATAGTTACTCATATTTAATAATAATGTTCCTCTGAGGCTAGGTGCAAAATTTTTCATGTCACACGGACGACATAAGGCTATTTTTATAAAATGTTTGGAGGTATTGAGTATACAATATTTAGGGTTGATAAGGATGACAAAGAATTGAAAGCATGTATTTTTTCGTAGAAAACCTAAAGCACAAGGAAGTAGACGAGACAACTATTGGTAGGAGAAGGCCACACATCCTAGCTCTCATACCATGTTAAACACTCATAAATAATAGTCTTATGACCCTTGGTTTTCATATTCCAAGTGCTCTCTTGGAATCAAATGATTGCTAACATTCCACACCATAACCCTTAGCAAATTGGGTGTTCAACATTTTTTTTTAATTTACCCTTGTTGTAGGATCATATTTTTTTGTTTTCATGACTTGGGTCCATATTCTATTGATGGGTAGCTTGAAAATAACAACTTGAACAAAAACCTCCATGGTTGATCTTAGCTACACCAAATGGGTCAAGTGTGAGACCAATGCAACAATAGCATAAAGAAAATTACTTTTGTACAAAAAATTAGGACCTGCAAAAAGCCCTAGACCATTTACTGAAAAAAACCTAGCAATCCACTTTACTTGAACACCGAGAAGGTCCTTTTCCACCTATACACATAAAGATCTTGCTCCTCCAACACCTCTACCATTGTTGCTCATAAGGTCTTCTAAAACTTCAAATTCTCTTGCACATCATCTAATCAAGCTCTTACTTCTATCAATCACATTGATCCTCTAATTTCAATAAACTTATTCCTTCATAGGTGTGCCCTCTAATAAAACCTCAACTACTCTAAGGATGACTATTCCTAGGGTCTCCAACAAATAACCCTCTCACCACTGATTTGCCACATCAATTATTGTAGTTATGGTGCACATGGACACCCCTCACAACAAGGATTTGTGACACCAAATCAAGCTAGTTAGGTTATTTAGCTAGCACCCCTCACATCAATAACTTACCTCTTGAAATCACTGACCCGAGGGCTTTTCAAATTGCCTTCTTGCAAATGACTTATGCACCCAAATATTACTGCACATAAGTTCTTCATGCAACTCAACCTCTCACATTTCCTTGCTACATCCAAGTGAGTGTACATAACTTCTATATCAAGGTCTACAATATACAATCACTGTATCCTAAAATTTATTGTCAATGCAGGCCTAAACAAATTTTTTCAAAAACCCCTTACTCGATAGACTCCAAACCATCACCTTCAACACTTTTCTTCCATGAATACAAGTCCACACACCAATATTTTAGAGCTCATTCTTATAAGAATTGACACTCGTCATTTACAAGATTAGAGGTCATATTAGCCTCCCTTAAGGTCATGAACTCCATATAAATTCCCTTTGTTGACATAAAACCCATGCCACCTCACATAGTAGGACATATGAGGCTTGTTAAGGCCTCGTTCTAGGACTTGTCCCTCACCCTATATTTTTTGAATAGAATCATTAAACTTCAACCCTATGTTCTCCTAACCCAGCCCTAATAAATTCAAAGAATAACATAAACTTTCCTTCAAGTTCATCTATACTTGCTATGTTATCTCAGCCTTGTTGAGTCACTAGATAAATAAAAAATATGCTCCTCTTCAAGCTTGACCTCTCCTAGGGAGTTCAATCCCTTCCTTGGCTTGTGATGCTCTTAAGAAGATCCTCATGGATGTGCCAAGTGATCTCAATCTCATCTCTATATATAATTTTCTTGGAGGATACATCTTCCACCAAAGTTTAAGTTGTCTAGGTCAATTCAACTTGAGCCTACATACAAAAACCCCACTAACCTCCCTGAGTGTTGTTCTTAGTGTATTGTAGTAGTAAGAAGGCAAACATTTTTTCTAAGGTTAGGTTCGAGTTTACCCTAGGGGCATTCTGATATACCCAAGGGTATGTGGAAGTTCAGTTCACACGTGATTCTATCTAATGCCCTACTACTCAAAGGAGTACCCATAGGGGTTACAAGGGTGTCCAACAAGCATGACCACCTCTTGTAGTTCATGCATGCATGCTTCGCCAAATCCAGAGTTTTATGCACTCAATGACATATCCCATGGTTGAAATACCTCACAACATGTCTCTAACCTTTTTTTTGTGAAAATTGGAGGTACAACTGGCCCTAGAATGTGCTCTCATACCACTTGTTATGCACTTAACTTGCCAGAAAACTATAATATTATAAATATGAAACAATATAGCCTGAAACATAGAAATATCACTTGAAATGAGATAAGTTGGAAACATATTTTAATTATTGAGAAGCAAAATACAATTTTCACTTGCTTCTTCTAGAAAAAAACCTCCAAGAGAGAAAATATCAATTACAATAAGACTTCATGATTCTTACCTTACTATCTAAGACTATTTATGGCTTAATGACATCCAAAACCCTTACTACTAGTGGTACCTTTCATAACATGGGTTAAACACTATTTATTAACTATGGCTCATTTATAACTAATTGTGGTCCCTTTTCTATAATGAAGGTCAACCACTTATAATTATTATTAATGCATATAACTGCTTAGGAGCTTATTGGCTCAACTAACTAACCATGAACCTCACTAGTCCCCTGAGGCTTATTACATAAATAAGGGGTTAGGGTTAGACCGTGACAGAGCTCCAAATAAACTTATGTAATTCAATGGAGGATATTATGAGGAAAGCCATCTCCACATAGTCTAACTTGATTATTAAAATAAAATCTCTCAAAAATATTATCTACAATACCAACCATATTTTGTTTGTATAAGAAAACAAAGTAAGTAACCTAAAATATTTTGAATTAATTTAAATTTCATTTTTGAAATGTAAAATCTATTTTGACTCGTAAATTTGTTTTACTACTAATCTTTTTATTTTAAGCATATTACTATTTTTTGAATTGATTATTAGTTCAACCCTTCTTATTCATCCGTCTCACTCGGATTGTATAAAATTTAATAAATTAAGAATTTTGATATATTCTATTTTCATGTAAATCTCATTATGATATGTGGAATCAAATTCTTAGTATTAATTTAAATATTTTATTTTTTTTAATTAATTTAAATATTTTTATTTATATCTAATATATTTTTGTTTGATTTAATTATTAGTTAAAACAACATATACTTGTTACAAACTTGACACGATTTTATTTAGTTGTAGAGATTATAACGTTTTAGAAAAGGAAAAAAATACATGGTTAGTTTTTTACAAGAACAACATTCATTTTTTAAAATCTCAATGCACCCATAGCTTTTCTTATGAAAAGAAATAAATATATGAGAAATAGAATGCATAATAAAATTAAAAGAGAAATAAATTAAATATAAAAAAATACAATTATGAATGAAACAATTATAAATATAAGAATATAAATGAAGGAACAATAACAAAATTAAAATGATCTTAATTCTATAGATACAAAGTGCTAAGATGGATGGAAGCTCTCAAGGTTCAAACTTTAACTTAGAAAAATGTTGAACCTTGAGTGATTTGATTACTCTAAATTATTAATAAATCCAAGTTATGTTTGACCTATAATGTTCTTATTAATTCTATTATATTATTATAAATTTCACAGCTATACATAGAAACATTCTCATTTTAAATCATTTAACATAGATATGCACTTAGCATTTTCTTTAACATACTTTATAATTTGTATAAAATAAGTGTTTGATGTGATATTCCCAGTATTGAATATACATATCTTTAAAAAGTAATGTATTGTAAATATTAAGCTCTCATATGTTTATTAGTTAAATTTGAACATAGATATAAATATTGATCATCATTATTTTTAATTCATATGATAAAATAAATCTTAATGTATTACTATTATTTATATTTAATTTATATTTTACATATTTTTATATATAAATATTTTTATTCTTAATTCTATATTTATTTATTAAACTCAAGATATAGATCATCAAATATCATTATTAACAATATACATCTTATAATTCAATCTTATTAACACAATAACTATAATAATACAAAAGGAGAAATAGTAGCAAAAGGCTAATAAGGATAAGTAAAAGAGAAAGAAAAAAAAAACAAAACAAAACAAAATTATAAAAGTGCACTGTGCGTAATATTGCTAAAATATAATCCTAAAACTAAAATAAAAGATAAATATAAGCATATCTTAGGAAATATAGGTATTATAAAATATAAGAGATAGGAATAAACATATTATAAATATAATAAAATATATCATAAAACATTGAAAAATAAATTAGTAAGTGATCCAAAATAGAAATAGATATTAGTAAATATGGTTTTATATATAGAAAAATACAAGGATAAAAGTGTTTAAAAGAAATAAATTATAGTAAGTATGGCCTTCTATATAGAAAAATACAAGGGTAAAAGTGTTTAATAGAAATAAATATTAGTAAATATGGTTTTATATATAGAAAAATACTAGGATAAAAGTGTTTCTTGCATGTAAATTAGTTTTACATCTTAGTATAGAGTAGATGCTTAGATATGAATGCTTAACATTTTAATATTTATATGTCAACCCAATTAAAACATAATAGTAGGAGTTTAAAAGTAATATAGAGCCAAGTATTGTGGAGATGGTGTAGTGTAAAAATTTAAAACTTGGCTTACTTAATAACAAAAGGTTAAAACTAATAAAACTAATAAAATTTAATTTGTTATATTGTAATTTTGTTCCGCATGGCAGCTTGGTTCCTCCAACTCTAGTTAGAAATTATGCTCTACTAAAAGTTGCATAGATAATTATAAGTTACATTGGTAAATTCTAAATTAATAATGGTTGGTATAAAATATATCATCATCTAGCCTTGCTTTCACAAGTCACTAATAAATTTTGGTGGGTAGTAACAACTAGTAATTCTACAAATGCGCACTTTACTCCTACATAAGTGTCAAAGAAAACATAAATAATGGTGGGAAGTAACTCGAGTATGTATATTTTTTACATCTTATTCCTATCCATTTTTAGTGCAAAGCCTATTTTTATCAATGTAATCCTTTTTCTATTAATATAAAAAAGGATTGCATTGAGTACATCTAGTTAACATTGGACCAAAATAGCCTATTTGGGAGATCATGCCTCCAACCAAGTATAACATACTACTAATCACCTTTTCTACTTGTAAACATATATGAAAATATTTCTTCTAATATCACATACTAGAGGTGTTCATGGGATTTTCCATTTTCGCCTTTTTCCTATGGACATCTAACCATCCTACATATTTTTCAATTACATATGATGATAATGGCATATCCTAATTTTTCAAAGAAAGTTCCATCACTAATGCCTCCTCATAGTGCGGGACATCCCTATCAATATCTAAATGATTAGACTCCTCGGGTTGGTTTTTCCCTCTCGTTGTAGCAACAATTAATGATAATGAATTTTCATTCTTTGTAGTTACAGGATTCTTTTCCAATATGGGTGGAGAAGGATTAATTGTGGGCTACATAATATCTTACGAGGTTGAAGAATCAAGAAATGTATTTTCCTATTGAGGGTTTTCCTTCTTATTACTTGTCTTGTTCTTAATGTTTGAAGCTACCTTTTGATCACACCATCCACAGTTGGGTTTTTGTAGCTCCAAGGATCTTGACACCCCTTTAGACACAGGGAAACCACTTTTAATATATCTGAGTTGCTAACAATATCTACATCTAAAAGCTCTATTTGATAGTCTAGAGGTTCATGATGTTCCTTCCCACCCCATTTTAGAATGATTTTATCTGAGAGACCTAAACTTAAATTTAGCTCAACACACATATACGAAAATGAAATGAGCCCATTGGCTAGTCTCTCATTGTCTATTTTGACAAAGTTCCCAATAGAAATTCCAATATCTTCATGGAATCTTGCTAAATCCACTAGAGGGGTAAGTTTGAGAGTCTTACTCGAACTAAAATTGTTAGAGTCTTCATGGATAGTGGGTTGAACTATGGAAGCCATGACTAGATTGAGAGTTCCTCTTGACCCCAAAGCGAGGGATTCTAGTAAAAAGCTATCTACCCAATCGCCAAGAGTGGAAGCCAAGAGCCAGAATCCATTAACATGACAAATGACCACACACTAAACATACAAATGAATATTTATCATGGTGAAGAGATCATTCATTTGGATCAATGGAGCTTCAAATGAATGTTCAAACACAAATTCCTCGTCCACAAGAGCCTTCAAGGGTTGGGAGCTAGAGCTTGAGTTGAGAGTATCATTAAATGGGAATGGTTTAGAGGAAGAGGATGCCCCATTTCCTTTGGCACCTCCTTGTAGTCTTAAAATGAGGGAGATAAAGGCATCCTTCTTGATGTCATAATCCCTGAAATAATTTTCCAAATTTAATTGAGTCCCCTCATAAAGGAGTCTCATGCTCCATTCTCTAATACTTGCTAGCTCATAAATTATGTTTGTAAGTGAAAATACAGCCTCCCATTCACAAACTGTGAGGCACAAAGATTTTGAGATAGGGTTTCAAAAGAAAATCATAATTTCTGGACCTCATAATCACAACTAGCATCCAACAGTTGAATGACATGAGGATTTGGATCCAAAGGAACCCTCTTTAGCACCAAGCCTAACAAGAAGATTTTGTCAAACAATTAACTGGTAGGCCCACACCAGTCATGAGGATTTTAGTCATAAATCTCATCACACTTTTTTGGAGAACTTATGAAGTTTTGTTTCCATTTCCCTTTCAACCTTGTCATATCTCAGGCACCTCGGCCTATGATCATTACCCAACCAATCATGTTGAGCTCTATAAGCAATTCCCATGGACTACAAAAAATTCATGTCGGTGCTCATTTAAAATCATCATCCATGGAGTAGGCCTTACAACTGAGGGTGCTACCGATGGCAAATTGAATCTGCAAATTTGTTTCAATGGTGTTTTCAGCTGAGCGTTTGATTTTGTCTCTGCAAATTTTGGACTCATCCAAGTTTTGACATATTCGAATGTCCTAATTCCTGAATGAGAGGTGTGAATATTAGATGTTGGACTAATAATTTCATATTTTGGAGAACTTAGGGTGGGAGCGAGGTTTGCAGTTGAATTTTTATGTGTCATAGTTTCTACGGGACATGGGAGAGCCATTGTTTGATCCGAAGACTTGCTTAAATTATAGTGTGAAGTAATTGATGGTAGATATGTTATTTACGTCAGTATACCTTATTTTCAAGTATTTTATTTTTTAATGGTTTACCTGCAAAGCTTAATAATAAAAAATCACTACACAAATATCTAAAAATCATTCATGAATACCATTCCATATTTTGTTACAATACCATGGGCGAGTACTTTCGCTAATCAATACCATGTACCAAAAAACCCTAATTCATTTCACAATAAAAAATTGAAATGTAAAATATTTTAGGCATTACATATAATGTTGATTACATAGAGGGAAAAGTATTCATCATATGAATGGAAAGGGAGGGAGTAGGGGGAGATAGTGATAGACCTGGAGGGTAAAGAAAGAGAGAGTGATGGGGAGTAGAGAGCTAAAGGGAGGTGCAAGAGAGAGGGAGAGAGGAGAATGAAGAGAGAGAGTAGGGGGGAGGGTGGAGAGGTAGTTGGAGGGGAAGAGAGAGAGGGAGGGGGAGAGGGAGTTGGAGTTGGAGAGAGAGAGGGAGGGATAGATAGATGGAGTTGGAGGGGGAGAGAGAGGGAGGGAAGAACAAAGACCTATTAATATAAGGGTAGAGAGAGAGGGAGTGAAAATGGAGAGAGGGATAGAGGAGAGGAGGGAAGATAGAGAGCAGGAGGCGACATATAAAGGGAGAGAAAGGGAAGAGAGAGAGGATACATAGAGATGGGGGGGGTATCACATCTCCCAATCATAACCATTTTTTTTGATTTGTCTACCATCACAATTACGAACTTCTTCTCATACTCTTTGGTATTATTGTCATGAATTCCACAATGTTCATGAACTTACCAAGCCTAGTCAGCTATATCACTCCATTTATATGTATTCCTCACTATAGCCTTTTTACAAGTGCGTACTACAAAATATGAATGCTTTCGTAATATCATAGATAAATTTCTTCTTTCTGTAACAAACCTCCTTAGCCTAACTGAGAATTTAGCCTCCAAGACCCATAAATTTAAAATTTTGGATTCATTCACAGTTAAAGCTTTACCCCTCCTTGCAGATCTTGTCTTCTAAAATTAACTCAGCCATATTACTGTTAGGCCATAGTACAATTTTCTCATTAATTGTTTTACTCGTTCTCTTGTATGGAACCTTAAATTCATTAACATCTCGGATGCATGTGATCAACCATTGAACTTATGATGGTAGGAATCCTATCAACATATCTGGGTAAATCTTCACCAACACTAATGAACATTAATTTCATGATCATGCTAGTGTTATTGACCAATATTTCATTCCCATGCATACTAGCATGCAATACAAATACTTAACCAATTAATCATAAAATAGGATACATATTCTCAATTGGTGAGTTTTCATAAATAGATATTACTTTAGAGCATTATGAGCATACTATATCTCTGTAGTTGATGTAATATGATGAGTTAGAGAATCTACAGAATCCACAGTCATCTCACATATTCATACATAATCTCACCAAAACCGACATTTCTTCCACTATTAACTCTATTCTTAGATGTAAAATATGCCATATGTATAACACTCCCATCACATTTAGAGTAACCCATTAGCATAGGTAATCTAAGTATGTTCATTATTCTACCCTGCATGGGTACTAAAACTGTCGATTAATTTAATGTACTTCTACTGATAACTTCACACTAGAAGACACATGCAAGTCGATCATGAGAAATATAAAGTGGTGACACCAATACCAACAAATAATTACCACGATACCATCATTTCTCATAAACATTAAAGTTCACATACATAAGACACAAATAATACATTATCTATACAATTGAGATTCACGGGTTAATCATTTAAATGAAAAACTCGAACAATAACAGAAACTGATGAAAATATTCTCATAAACAAACTAGAAACCATAACTAAGAGAGAGAGAGAGAGAGAGAGAGAGTCAACATACAACCATTTCATGCAAATAACACCAACTAAATCTCACTTGGAGGGGGCAGCACCACTACCCAGCCATGAATCACCTCTGATTCCCCCCGAGCCGAAGATATTTCCAAGGATCAACTGTCGTGAATTGAACGATGCATTGGTATTTAATAACCCCTTTCATGATTTAGTTACCATTAGTGGCGTCCCATTTTATGGATTTTTCCATTTTCCTAGGTCTTATCCGGAAAAGCTTGTCTTTATCTCCCATGATGATTTTCCACATAAAAGCTTTCCTTTATCTCCCAGAAAGCTTTTATGTCTGATGGATATTTATCTCCCATCCACCCGATGGATATCCAATCCATCCAAGCTTATCTAGAATCCCATCTAGAAGCCTATCATGAAAGATTTTTCTTTATCCCATTCCTTATGGGATTTGGTAAGCATCTCCTCTCTCTTTGTGCTCCACTCTCCAAGTGACTTATTTTATTAATTTATTTAATAATACATTTGCTTTTCATATTACATATCACCTAGCTTTCCTCAGCTTAGGTGTAGAGTAGTTTAACCCACAAAGGAGGGTATCAAACCTAGCTTTCCTCAGCTTAGATTTACAACATTTAACACACAAGGAAGGATATCACACCTACCTTTAACATAGCTTAGGTTTACAATAATGTAGTACAAAAGGGAGGGATGTTACATACCTGTATCATAGCTGGTTTCTAATCAACATCTCTCATGGCTCTACCATCTGATGCATATTTTCCAATGTACATCTAGCACAAGGAGTGCTCCCAGCATCTCTCCTTCCATAGCTACCTGTCACACATTTTTTTCAAACCATTTCTGTGAATTTATCAATGAAAAGTTTAACTATGATAAATATAATAATATGTTATTATTAAAGTAGATATTGCTTATCATTTATTTTATCTGAAGAATGCATGTCCTCTGCTTGCATTCTTTCAAGCCTTTGTGTTCATGTTGAACACCTGCTTCTTGCAATCTATGACAAGGCATAGGTATAATATATAACAATTAAGTCTAGATACAACCATGGACCTCCTTCGTTATCTAATCCTCCTTTCATGTATTAGGTGATATTTGTTTTTATTCACCAGTCCTTATTTAAATCTCTTACCTAATATAGTTTTCCACACGGCTCCTCCACCGATACATGTTATGGTTTTTGTTAGAGTTTTTTAAGAAAAAACCAATTTTTTCCTGAGTTTTCCTCTAGTTACTCTCATGCATATATATATTTAACCTCCACTTCGGAAACTGCAATCTCCACATGCATAAATATGACTAATTTTGAGATTTACATGAAAAAACATCCTATTAAGATAAACTAGAATTGGCTTTGCTTATCATTATACATAAGGATTTAATGTATAATATTTACCTATTTATCCTTTAGAAGCATACTATGTTCCATACTAAACATAGTAATGATCAATTTATGATTTGAAAGAGGTCTCGACCATCCATATATGTTCAAACTCTCAATATTTTTACTTATACATCATCGTCCATGCAGATACTATCATGAATGGGATAGCTCTAATGAGTGTGATAAAAATTACCCACTATGCCACTTACCACTAACTCTACTATTTGATACCACAGAGACACATGTTATTCTTAACATTGTTCATGAAAAACTTTTTCATTGATGTAACCCTTACCAGCGTTTGACAATTATCTTTTTATTTAGTTAATTCCCTTTATAACACTTGTAGGGGTATCAATTTGCTTGCATTATATTTGTGAATTCATCCATGCTATCCAACTCTTAGAATAATTTATCTCATTCATTTATTTAATTCTCCACAATGACCAGAATCTTTCAGGTGACTTTAATAAGATTATAATGGATTTGCATGTAGTCCTAACCATTATTGTGAATATCAATAAACACAAACATGAACATAAGCACAACCATATCCTTAATGAAAATTTAACAAGTAAGAGCATTTCCTAATGAGGAATTGAACAATGCTCTACTTTCACATTTAATTTTAAATTCCATATTATCCTACCTTTAATGGATGATATAATATTATATTCTGAAAAATACTAGCTCCAAGGCTTCTTAAATATTATGATTTATTCGTGTGTTGTTAATATTCAATGGTTATCATAAACATGTAAGCACAATGACTCTTTATATCAACACTTGTGCACAAACCCCCAACTTGAAGAAAGGCATGCACCATGGTATGCACCCCACAAATTTCTTCTAGATCCCTTCTTTTAAGCAACATGAAGGATTAGCTAAATAGTATCAATGTATAGCATAGATAATTGGAACTGTAGATTATACCATACTGATTTCTCATGTACCCTGGTCTTATGCATGAATGTTTTTCTAGTTAGATTTACTAGATGTCTCATACAACCATATATGTACATCCCATAACAAGGTTATTGTAATATATTCCACTTTAGTATATTAGTCCCATGCAGTTTTCATAATAAATAAGATGGCTCCATAGCCCCAAGCCATAATAACTACCTACTATGCAACTACTTCTTTAAATAATGAGAGTCACAAGCATAACAATGAAATCATTCATCATACATATTTCTATTGCTTCAATTTCATAAATAAAACATAAACATATATACAAAAATAATCAATTTTTTTTCGAGTAGAAAATTTCCTGAGAAATCATTGTCCATACTGATTTAACACTTCTTCACAATTCCAAATGAGTAGTTATTAACCCATGCAAACTACTTTTTCCAGGTAGAATTTCCAATTTTTTCCAAAAGAGTTTTCAATGCTATGTTGCACTTATCTCAACAATTTGCAATATTCATTCATCGTGCCTTAGGCATAATCTTTCCCTACCCACAAGCAAACATTTTCTCATTTTTATTTACTAAAAATAATAGAGGGAACAAGAAATATTTCTTTTTTTTCATATATAACTGAAACTTATTAAAATCGGCATAATCTTACCATTTGGAATGAGGCTCTTTTGCATATGTCTAATCACACTCTATTTTTGTTTGGGCCTTCATTGTCTTTCAAGGGGGTGGCTTCATGTTTTCATCATATGTCTCCTTCTGTATTACTTATGGTTTCCCTTGATGGCCCATTAGTGGAGCATAGTTTCATTTTCAATAATTTTACTTCCTCAATAATGATGAATAAATCTGGTATCCTATATGGAATTAAAAAAAACAAAGAGGCAGATCACACTCAGACTCGTTGTCGCAAATTCAGTTAACCCAAACATGCTTATCAAGAATGGATTAATTTAAGGATAACTATGGATATGAAAAGACACAAGGAAAAACAATTTCTTTAGACGAAGTGAAGAATGGCCACTCGCATTTTTCTTGCTTATGGAAACCATTTTGTGTGAATTCCTTCAGGATATCACTTTCTTTTTCTGTCCCAGTGGATGCTGCAATTAAAACCATCATGCCCTATTGTTTAATCCATGTGCTCCCATTAATGTAGTCGAGGGTATAATACTTTGAGACCTGCGAATGAGTAGTGAGTTTTTTTTTGGAGAACACAACTTGTTGTTTCCACACTGCTCCGGGTCCACTATTTTCAAACTTGGCATCAGTCACAGTCTCTTGTTTGTAAAATTTGTTATCCCAATTTCCCCATCCTACTGGGTATATAACGTTATCCATGTAAGTGTCAGCAAACACTACTATGGAGTAATCTCCGAAGGCCTTGCCTAGATAATTTTCTCTTTTGCCCATTAACTTGCAATTTAAAAATAATAAGCCCATGTCTTCGGATGGAGAGCCCCTACTCTGAGCCGTAAATGTTCCCAAATTTTTTCTCCTAGTGTGGATAGTTTTCATATGACTTCAAATCATCCACGGCCCACAATTTTAGAATATTTTTTTTTTCAATACATGGTCCATGCATACATAATCATCAAATTTTTTCAACTGAAACCAAAAAAATATATCACCAAACTTGCTCCAGCGAAACCAAAAAAAATCGATTGCAGAAGAAAAGAATGCTTACCTATGATGAGCGTAACAGGGTCTTCCCAGACCGAACTTTCCTAGTCATTTTTGGAGTGGTCTATTGCTTAAACCACTACAGAACTTGGTTTCGACACTCTTAAACCACTACAAAACTCAATTTTTGACATTCTCAACTATAGAGAAAGGCAATTCTTTCAATACCAAGTTGGTTATTTAATGTAGTGTAATCTCTATGGATATAGTGGGAATAATCATTATCTTTTCTTTCTAACTTATCCTGTGCTGCTCATCATTACATTTTATGCATAGTCATCACATCCTATCCTCTTCACCCAGTAGATAGGTTTTTCCATGCAATCTAGGAAACATCACTCACTACTTTTCACGGATACAAAAATAATTTCAAACCCATTTAGCTTGACATGTTGATGGTAACTACTATCTGTAACTATCTGCGGTGTAGTGAAAACAACAACAGCTACAATTTCGTTGTGTTTAACAACCGAGCTTTTGCGTTGTGTTTTTCTAAGTCCATATCGCATTATCTTTTTTGTTTTTATTTTTGGAAACTAGCGGCTAATCATTATTAGTGGATATCCTTCAACTAATAGTTTGGCAGACAGAGGATGGTTTAGCTGGAAAGAAATAGAAATCTTACGGTGATTCCACCACATCCCAACAAAATGATACTTCAACAGTGACCGTCTCATCAATCACACATTTTTTTAATTTTTTTTTTAACTCTTAACTTTGTGCTTTTAACAATACTTTTTCTTGGATATTTTTTTTAAAGCATTCCTTAAAATTACAAGTGGGATTTTTGTTTTCCCCGGACCAATATCATATTGGTGAAACCTCCTCCTTACTTCAACTTTTATGGCCAACTTAGAGAGGAATTAATTCCTCTCTGGGGCAATAGTATGTTAATTTATTCATCAACAATTTTGATGCGACAGAAATAAATTCAGAATTGTGCACACCATATCGGTGGCTGTGCAGATTTTGGAGGTTTCAAACTAGGTGATATAGTCAAAATTTTCATAACTATCAATCTCTGCAACCCGTATGAAAAGAATATTATCATCCAATAATTTGGATTAGGTAACAATGGTCCAAGCCATCTCCATCTACGTGAGAGAAGAGGCATTGTTTGGTGTTATACTCAAAGCAACCGCTTCACCTTGAACTGCATGTTGAGCATAGTCGAACATTTGATTAACAACTCGATTACGAGTTAATAATAGTCAACGATGAATTAAGGCCAAGTGCGAAGTGACACACACAAGGAAGGGTTTCATCCACCGATCAGGTGGAGTACCCTATCTCTCCACCGACATGGCATTTGACCATTTCCAATTTCCATCTTAAAAAAAAAACACACACATTCATAATAGCATACTTAGATGTCCTGCAATCCACTAACTGCTAACCAATGCGCAATTCAGGTTTATTCAGAACACTATCTAATATCCCTACTCCTACCCAATAGTTTGTTATTGTACAATGCTCCAGCCAACAATTTTCTTGCTTGCACATATACAGTAATTAAGAATAGGAATAAATAATATCCCTAGATAAAATTCCAGTGTCAACATAAATACCTCTTCCTCATTCTTCATGATTCATGCAACAAGAATTGTACATATATGCTCCATATTCCTTTAACTAAAATATTGTTAATATTTAGATTCAATCTTGAAGAGTCATTACAGATTTGACACTTATACCTTGACTTTCTATTACACTTTTAGTAGTCAAGTCAAATGAGGGCTTGAACTTTTTCATATCCTACGGAGGTGTATTGGCCCATAGGCTGAAAGTTTTGAACTTGAAGCTCTGATACCATTTGTAACGAACCTCCTTAGCCTACATCAGGATTTAGCCTCCAAGACCCATAAATTTAAAATTTCGGATTCATTCACGGTTAAAGCTTTACCCCTCCTTGCAGATCTTGTCTTCTAAAATTACCTCAGCCATATTACTACTAGGCCATAGTACAATTTTGTCATTAATTGTTTCAGTGGTTGTCTTTTAAGGAACCTTAGATTCATTAACATCTCGGATGCATGTGATCAACCATCGAAATTATGATGGTAGGCATCCTATCAATATATCTCGGTAAATCTTCACCAACACTAATGGACATTAATTTCATGATCATGGTAGTGTTATTTACCAGTATTTTATTCCCTTGCATACTAGTTATAAATGCAATACAAATACTTAACCCATTAATCGTAAAATAGGATACATATTCCTCAATTGGTGAGTTTGCATAAATAGATATTACTTTAGAGAATTATGAGCATACCATATCTCTGTAGTGGATGTAATATGATCAGTTAGAGAATCCACAGAATCCACAGTCATCTCACGTATTCATACATAATCTCACCATAACCCACATTTCTTCGACTATTAACTCTATTCTTAGATGTAAAATATGCCATATGTATAATATTGTTGTCACATTCATAGTAACCCATTAGCACATGTAATCTACGTATCTTCATTATTCTACCCTACATGCGTACTAAAATTTTCAATTCATTTAACGTACTTCTACTGAGAACTTCACACTAGAAGCCAAATGCAAGTCGATCATGAGAAATCTAAAGCAGTGACTGCAGTACCAACAACTAATTACCATGATACCACCATTTCTCATAGACATTTAAGTTCACATACATAATACACAGATAATACCTTACCTATACAACTAAGCTTCATGGGTTAATCATTTCAACGAGAGACTCGAACAATAACAGAAACAGGTGAAAATATTCTCATAAACAAACTGGAAACCATAACCAAGAGAGAGAGAGAGAGAGAGAGAGAGAGAGAGAGAGAGAGAGAGAGAGAGAGAGTAAGAGTCAACATACAAACATTTCATGCAAATAACACCAACTAAATCTCACTTGGAGGGGGCAGCACCACCACGTAGCCATGAATCAGCACCCGTTCCTCCTGAGCCGAAGATCTTGGCTAGGATCAACTTTCCTCAATTGATCAATGCACTAGGTATTTAATACCCTCTTTCATGATTGAGTTACTATTAGCGGTGTCCCTCTTTATGTATCTTTCCATTTTCCTAGGTCTTATTTGGAAAATCTCATATTTATCTCCCATGATACTTTTCCACATAAAAGCTTGCCTTTATCTCCCACAAAGCTTTTATGTTTGATGGATATTTATCTCCCATCCATCTGATGGATATCCAATATGTTTGTACGAGAAAAAAGTATGATTTCTCTTCATTTAATGCTTCATTTATCATTCATCCTTATAATTCTATCTCTGTTTATAGAATAAAATGAGAAAAATATCAGTCAAAGTTGGAAGAAACTATTTGGTGATAGAATAGGTGAATTTAGTATGAAAAACTTATTCTTTGCTATCTTTGTATGCAGAGATGTGATTGGGAAAAAGCTGTTCAATTGGTAGGACAGCATGAGGCCATAAAAGGGAGAAATCCATGGCGTCTAGGGTAGACAAGGAAGCGGATGATCAATTCGAATACTCCAGTTTTATCATATGATCAGATTTTATATTGCGAAATCCTCAGGATCTCCTAATCCTGAGGATTCGCTTCTATCCAAGATTCTCTTTTATGTTATTTAAGGAAAAAAGGCAACTAGATAAGAGTTCAAACTTTTAATATGTAATTATTCTCTTTAG
Source organism: Pinus tabuliformis (assembly GCA_031772625.1). Taxonomy (NCBI): domain Eukaryota; kingdom Viridiplantae; phylum Streptophyta; class Pinopsida; order Pinales; family Pinaceae; genus Pinus; species Pinus tabuliformis. The sequence continues at coordinate 1,619,601,194 of CM062816.1, read as the reverse complement.
AGCAAAAACGTTGTTAATTCAGTGACTCTCTCAGTTGTTACTTTGAAGTTAATGAAAGAAGGTTGCACTTGATACATCTCTGTATTCTAAGTTTTTATTAAGAAGAGGCTTCTGTCGACTTTGGGCCCTATCATAAGAATTTCCAGTACTCCTTTGTGTTATATTTTACATTCAGTCTTTGTACTTGATTTAATGTTTAGTTCTTTTATTTATCTTGAAGATTGGTGACATTGATTTATACCGCTGTTCACTTAGATTTATATTGAAGGTACTAGATAGACTTAAGAAAGAACATTGATTAGAATGAGTCAATGTGTGGTTGATTGTTGTTCAAATTGAATATATGTTATCATAGATCTTGAGATACAAGGCTGAGTAACTTCTACGAATTGCAATATAGAATGTTTACCATTTAGGAATCTTTTATAGCTATTGTTGTTCACTTATTGATTGTTGTTATTGTTGATTCTTATTGTTGTTTAGTAATGCGGATTGGTTTGATTTGTTATAGATTGGTAGTGTTGTTCGATAATCATAGTTGCTTTACTTGATTAAGTGTGATTAGTCTCAAGCTTATTTGAATAATTCTCCATGTAATTCTCATTTTCATTTAAGTTCCAATTGGTTTTGGAACAAGTTGTATAGAACTACATAGGGTGTTGCGAGCATTCCTTTCATAAATAGTTCTTTGCAGAGTTGTGTGAATTGAATTGTAGAATTGGACATTAATGATTGCAACAATTCATCATTAGATAACCTCTAGCTTCACCACACATATTGTGTTGGCACTCTTGAAATAGAAAGACTTACCTCGGGTTGACAACTAATGTAGGGATTAATATTTCCTGTAAAAAGACATCTTAGTGACCCAACATTTTAGCACCGTTACTAGGGAGAGTGTTTAAAGTGATTAATTTTATTCCTCTGTTGTAGGAGAACTGGGTTTTAAAAACGGAAGGTAAGAGCCTACGTACCTAGTAAGTAAAGTGCTTCCTTACCTACCCTCTTTACAATAGATTTTTAGGGGTTAAATAAGAATTTGTTTTATGAATGACTAGAAATAAAAATATATAGAAACAACATAATCCTCTACCAAAAACCACAAAACCGAAAGGATCGGTGAACCTTTCGAGAACAACCTTCATAGACAAAATCATAAGAAGAGCAAAGTCTCAAGGATCGGTTGGACTCCAGGCTATACTTGTAAAAGGTTCTACTGCTATCCCTCAAGGAGCACGACCACTATCTGCAGCTCATGCTGAGATTCAAAGCCAAGTAGGAGGATCAGAACAAATTTTTCAAGCTATAATAAGCCTACCCTCTGATCCTCTACAAGAGGGAAAATCCTGTAACTTACAAGAAGGAAAAGGAGAAACTAGTGGGGCTGCTATAGTAGAACCATAGTTTTCTCAACAAGGATCTCTTGAGATTCGATACCTAAGGAGTGTTGTAAAGTCAGCTCGGGTTTCTAACTCTGTTTATTATGGAGGCACCCCAAGGTCAAACCTCGACATTAGATTGTACCCCATAGTCAATGAGGTGGCCAATGCCGCTATGAAGGCTATTCCTCTACAGAACATCCCAACCTTCCATGGGATGATCACAGAGGATTCTGATTCTTTCCTATTTTAGTATGATGTCCTCTGTAGAGGTTACGACTATACCACTGACCCCCAAAAACTAAAATTATTCCCCTCCACTTTGAAAGAGGTAGATTTAAGATGGTTTATCGGTATAGGTGGGTGAACCATCAATTGTTTGGACAAATGAAAACCTCCTTCCTTAAAAGATATCGAGAATTTTGTAAAACTAGGGAACTGAAAGATGAGATTTTCAAGATGACTACAAAAGATAATGAAACACTAGAAGATTATGTAGAACGCTTTAATTATAATTTGCAGAGATCTCCACACACTTCCATACCAAAAGAAGTCCTAAGAGCTATATTGATTAAAGGAATGAAAGAGGAATGGGTATAAAATCTAAACTTAATGGGAAAAGAGGATATTTCTTAGGAAGAGTATGATGAAATCATTCATTTGTGTATCAGGTATTTGCGAGGAAGTGCACGTACAGGAGTGGCTAGTCGAGATCCAATGAGAAGAGGAAGCAAACCACATTGTGGAGGTATAACACGGATGGAGATTGGCAACCTCCTAAAAGATTTTCAGATGGATATCCTAGGCACTCTTACAACACAACTAGATGTTCTACAAGCCAAGAAAAAGCAAGCTTTAGCAAAACAAAATTTCACCATCTTCTGCCCACATTTTCGAAAGAAACATAGCCAACGGGAATGCTTGTTAGACATGATTCAGACGTGTGACATTTGTACTAAAGATCACGATGCTGAACAATGTCCATCATTATCCAAGTTGAAAGTAATATTCAAAGAAGCAGAGGAGGAAACATAACCGGTATATTTGATGAACTAGCGTCGACAATGGCAAGCTAAACCTACAGGTATGTCACAAGACACATCCCAATTTTTTCCTTCATCACAGTTTAATCAATAACAGAACCTTGGGGCAGGCTGGCAAGGCCAATCACCCTACCCAAACTAACAAAGTTTGTCATTCCCTATGACATCTTGGCCAACACAATCTTTTCCAGGAAATGGCTGGTCAAATTCTCCTTTTACTCATGTTTGGCAAGGCAATCCCTGTCAATCCCAGTGGCCTGCCTCCACCTCTCAAAATCCGAATTGGTATACAAACTGGCAGTGACCTCTAGGGATATCCAATATACCTATGGGAACAGGCCCCTAGCCTCAAATCGCACTGTCATCTCCTTGTACATTACAACATAATTCTCAACCTCTTCTATGGCCACAGTTTCCAGTTCAGCCGAACTGGAATCCTAATAATAGGCCAGTCGAGTTGGTACAGGTTATTGAGAATGCAAAATATGAGATTGAGCAGAAAGAATGTAATGAGCTCAGGTTGAGGTCAGGTCGTGTCATTACCCCTGAGAAAAACAACGACCAGCTTTCAATTGAAACTGTAACTCCACTTATACATATTCCATCATTTGTACATGTTCCACCACTTGTAAATAATATTGAATCAAAGAAAGAGGGAGAAACAGATCAACATGATGACCCTGAAAAATTTATAGTCACTTCTCCTCCGTTCCCCGAAAGGCTAGTGATACCTAAACTGATCACTTATCCTAATTTCAATCTTGTAGGCGAACTAAAAAAATTATGTATTAAGATTCCTCTCCTCCGTGCTATTCAAGACATGTGTAATGTCCCTTAATAATAAATAATAAATAATAAATAATAATAAATAATAAATAATAAATAATATAATATAATATTAAACAATAAATATAAAAATAGTAATAGTAAATAAATAATAAATAAAAATAAAAATAACAATACTAAAGCTCTAAATAAATATAAATAGAAATAAAACAAGAAAGCAATAAAGTTGCATGTTGACACATGGAGTGTGTTCATGTGGTTCCCCTTCCAATGTTTGCTCTATTTAATAGATGGTGAGGAAGATGAGAGGCATTCCATCATCCATTCTCTTGGGAGAATAGTGTTATGAGACAAAGGATTCCCTAGTAGTAGTACATTGATTGAGGGCTCGGGGGTGGCCAGTTATAGCAAGATTTTGTGCAACTGAGCCTACGGTTGGGTGGAGAGTTGTCCCCAAAACTTTGTTGTAGTTAGAATAATTCAACTAGCATTCAACCCGAAATCACAAATGAGAAACATCATCGCCAAAGGTAAGTGTCTCTACTCATATTTTTGTAATTTGATGTCAATTAGTTGATAAATTGCGTGTTGATTATAAATCTCATGATTAATCTAATAAATTACATATTTTTATTTCGAGGCTGTTACATATGGTATTAGAGCGGGTTTCAACTTTGTGTGACCTCTAAGTAAAATTTTTGAGAAAAATACTAGATTAGTTTTTCCAATTATTTTGTTTGTGATGATCAAGAAAAATTTGGTCAAACTAAATTTGGGAGAAATAAATACAAATCTAAACTTTCTTTTTACAATATATATATATATATATAGATATATATTTATGTTAAATAAATTTAGACGCATGGATGTACTAATTTAAAACAAAAAAGAAACAAGCCAAGCAAGGTACATCACTTGGCGAGGACTAGTCTATTAATATAGATTTAAAAATTATAGGGGGGCTCCTTTACTTTCTGAACTCTGGTATTTCCTTCATTCTTTTCCTCCTCATTTTCCACTCCATTTTCTACTGCACTTACTCTCTGACTTGAAGGTAGTGCATGTTCACCAAGTTTCATAGAGATCCATACTATTGCATGGATGAATGATTGGATTTAACTGCTTAGAGCTTGTTAGTAACCCTTCTTCGTTTTTTCTAAGAGAAAATTTGATTCGCTTTTGTTATTGATTGGACATTGTACTCGTATTTTCATTTAAAATAATGGAAATCACATAGTTTGACTATGCACTAATGTTTACGTGTGCAAAAATTCATCTTCTAAATGCTTTCATATTTTTCAATTTGGAATTCAATGTGTTGTTAGAAAAAACGAGATTTGACAGACTCCCCTTACTAATTTTCTTCTTTTCTTGACTCTATTTCCCAAGGAAAAGTACCGAAATTGATAAGACCAACTGTAATATTAGAAATTCACCTTAATTTGTTGATATTAAAGTGAAAATATGCCATTTATAAGGCACCAAACTTGTCGTTCTGCAATTAGTTTGGAAAAAAATGATGAAGAATTTCACGGATTTATGTTTTTTTCAAGCTGATTTGACAATTTAACTCATCAATCTGCAAGTTAGCTTTTCTGATTTCAAGAAATTAATTCCAGATTCGAAGGAAACACCAAAATTTATCATGGTTTTTTAGCACTTTCTCCCCAAGAATTTAGGCTTCATGCCTTTCAGGCATACCCCGTTCAATTTCCATGAGCCAATCCAGCAGTGACAGGGTCTGTAATTTTTGAGTAAAACATTAGTTTTCTTCTATATTTTCTCATATCACTGCCCTTTTTAGCGTCCTGATGACTTAAAGAAAGAAACATTCTTAGAAACTTGCAATTATAGAAATGGAATCTTGTCTTTAGCTTTTATGAGGTGAGAAGGATTTTCGAAGCTTATCTTTAGCTTGTACGGAGATTAACAGGATTTCCTATAGCTATTATGTGACCAAATTTTGCTAAAGACGAATAATTTACTACATGTAGAAGTTGTAGGTTTATTTCATAGAAATTGTTGTAGTTGGAGATCATTTAATTCTTGATCAAAATATTTGTTTTGGCTAACTATCTTTTTATCTCCTAGACTGGATTGTGCTTCATTCGTTTCCACAGAGTTTTCCAAATTTATAACTTTCCATTCCTCCGCCTTTGCCTTCAATTTTTCTTCAGTTTAAGCATTTTCCACCACAATAAAACAGTGGGACTAGGTAGCTAATCCTTGAATTTTTGGCTCCCAGGAGTTAACATTGGTCCTACAAATTGTCGCATGCCTCATCCTGGTGAGCTTCAAAACTAGGACTGGGAACTGACCCCCTAATTTAATTTTCTACATGCGAATTACGAGTTGTATTTTAATTTTCTGCATGCGAATTTCGAGTTGCAAGTACTTCTAAAATTACTAACTTCTTATTCATAATTCCATATTTTAGATGAATTTCGTCTGTGCGACAAAAATGTTCCGAAAATCCTAGTGACTTAGCAATCTTTACCGGTCAATTTCATTTTTCCTGTTCATAATTCCATGTTTTAGATGAATTTCTCGTATGCATCTAAAATCTTCCAAGAAACCCTATCACCTTTGCAACTTTTACTGGTTGAGTTCCTTTTCGCCCTTTCAAACTTACATATTTGAGATGATGGTCATTTCTGAACATTGTAAACAACTAAATTCCACATCCTAAACATTTATTTCTTGTGATTGAACAATACGCCAACTGACATGATTCAATCCACATTGGATGGCATTTTCCCTAAAAATTTTGAGCACTATTGATATGGTATACTGGCATGTTTTTGTGGAGGAACAAATCTTTAATGGTGGTGTAACTACTCACCACTGGTTAATTTTACAACATAGTTTACATAGTGCTTCAAGTATTTGCATAATTGATGTTGACATTTGTAATATCATCACCATTTGAAGTGCTCTAAAATACTGAAATATGTTCCAATTCACAGTGGTATAAACTCTGATATCTTATTACCTTTATATGATCATTGTTTATGTGGCAAAATTGTTGACTTTGTTCACTTGCATGTATTCATTATTTTATGGTTTCAATCTGATCTAAAAACATAGAGATAACATTCCTTGAATGTTGATCATATTATTCACTATTTATTTGGGTTGGATTGTTGTTCTCATTATCCTTTAGCGATAGGAGTTTTCTTGGCATTTCTCTAGTCTATTATTGCAAGAACAAAACTCTTTGAATATGATCTTCTAAGGATGAAAACAAATCCTTGATGATTAAGATGTGGTGAACTAATTAGGAGTGCTTACTTCGCTAAGACAAATACTTTTATGGAACATATAAATCATGTTTTATTGTTTAAACTTTATGATACATCTAAATCGTACACTATGATTTCAGTTTAGTTTAATTAACTGCTATGATGTTGAGTATAAGGTTACATGAGGTTTCGTGATATAATGATAGGAGGATAATGATGCACATGTGTTTCTTATAGTGATGATGTATCCTTATGATGATGATGATATGCATAGGCATTATGATGTTATGTCGAGGTATATTGACATATTCATTTACAACGTGATGATAGGTATTTAATGTTGAATATTCATGATGGATATGATATGCATAACGTGACATATGAATTATGATGCTATAATATGAGGTTTATTGACATGTGGTTCATTTATTATGTGAAGTCATGATATGTCTTTGATGCAAATATGTTGATGTTATAACTTATGATGGTATTTCATAAGGTGAAGTATGTGATAGTTGCATACAAATTTATGACATGCTTGAGCATGCAGTTTGTTATTATTCATAATGTTGCGATTAACAATGATGAATGTTCTCATGATGACATGCAAAAATTAGCATGTGGATTATTTTCTATGATACTATGATGGTATAGCTAATGCATTAGTTTCATGTTGAGGTGTGATGATCCACAGGACTTCACAAATGGGCCGAGAGGGCTGGTTTATTTGATGATCTCGTGCGAGCCCATATGCATGAGGGAGAATAAGTAACACCATATGGGTTGGGGACGAACTCAATCAACACTACATATGTGAGTGGTTCCTTTGTCTTGAGTAGCTCTTGATGGATAGCTCTTGAAGGGATATGGGACCATCTTGAGGAGGCCAAGTGCTTGATGTTCTAGGCTAGGTGCCTGTTATTGGATTGGGATGTCGAAGTTTGGTGGGCATGTAAGGAATTTGATGCCTAGGGTTGTGTGCCGTAGTGAGTTGTGGAGGGAGTGGGCCAACCTTGTGAGATACACAGAGTCATTGAGTACCATACCGGATGCCTGCCTTGGGGCAGATGAGATCTGAGTTAGGCGCGAGCCTTGGGGCTAGCCTTGGACTAGGATACAGATCGGGGAGGCTTGTGCCTGCTTCTGAAAGTGGGAAAAAGGATAGAGATTCCTTGGGATTTCCTGGGTGTTGTGAAACTTTTGATGACTGCTGGTTATAGTAGTTCAGCAGAGGGTATCAGCAACATGAAGTAATAAATTAACATGAGTAACATGAGGGTGCCTTGGGATTGAGTAACATGAAGTAATAAATAACAAAATAAAATGTTAACTATATCTACTTAACTTTGGGACGAAGTTCCTTAAAGTGGGAGAGTGTGTAATTTCCCTTAATAATAAATAATAAATAATAATAAAAATAAATAATAAATAATATAATATAATATTAAACAATAAATAAAAAATAGTAATAGTAAATAAATAATAAATAAAAATAAAAATAACAATAAAGCTCCAAATAAATATAAATAGAAATAAAACAAAAAAGCAGTAAAAATCAGGAAAGCTATCAAAAAGTAAAAACAAAAGAAATAAAACAAGAAAGCAATAAAGTTGCATGTTGACACATGGAGTGTGTGCATGTGGTTCCCCTTCCAATGTTTGCTCTATTTAATATATGGTGAGAAAGATGAGAGGCATTCCATCATTCCATGATTCCATCATCCATTCTCTTGGGAGAATAGTGTTGTAAGACAAAGGATTCCCTGGCAGTAGTACATTGATTGAGTGCTCGGGGGTGGCCAGTTGTAGCAATATTTTGTGCAACTAAGCCTACGGTTGGGTGGAGAGTCATCCTCAAAACTTTGTTGCAGTTAGCAGAATTCAACTAGCGTTCAACCCGAAATCACAAGTGAGAAACATCATCACCACAGGTAAGTGTCTCTACTCATATTTTTGTGATTTGATGTTAATTAGTTGATAAATTGTGTGTTGATTATAAATCGCATGATTAATCTAATAAATTACATGTTTTCATTTTGAGGCTGTTACAACATGCCCATCTATGCCAAAACCATCAAATAATTGCTTAAAAAGGCTTGTGATGAAGGTGAAAAACTCACCCACTATCCATGTTGTAGGAACCTTATCCGATTTAATCCTTGGAGAGGAAACTCCAATAAAGTACAAATATCCTGGAAACCCCATAGTAACAATTCAAATATGTGGTCGCTCTTTTCCAAATACACTAGTCGATCTAGGAGCTTCCATTAACATATTAACAACATAAACTTGTCAAGCACTTGGTATTACAGTCTTAGAACCAACAACCACTTTATTAGAACTTGCTGATCAGTCAGTGGTAATACCAGAAGGGACTTTACAAGATGTTATAGTTTTGTTGACTCGTTGGAATATCCAGTAGATTTCCTAGTTATAAACCCAAGGAGTAGGTTGGATGGGCATCCTTTGATTCTGGGAAGACCTTGGCTGGCAACAACTGATGCATATATTGGCTGCCGAGAAGGAAACATGACTATCACAAAGGGAGATGCTGTAAAAAATCTAGTGTTATACCCTCCTGCTAGGCCAAGTTTGCCCATTGTAAAAATATGTAAGAAGCGACGAACATACCTAGAAGAGAGCATCTGTTCACAATTGACAGTAGTAGAAGTGCTAGAATTTAAAAATCAAACTAAAGATGATGTTATCAACAATTTTATAAATCAACCAACCAATGTGGAGTGTGAGATGCTGAAAGAAATTCTTGATAATGAAGCCATGGAAGATCCCCTGAAGGATATAGATGACCAACATATTCAAACAACTATTGTTTAGAACAGTAAACCAGTTGAGATCAAACCTCGAAAAGTTCTAAATATCAATGCTAATATGGAGAGTGAACAACAGAAAAGGATTATCCAGGTATTGTAGAAAAATAATAGGCCTTTTGCCTGGGATTATTCTGATATGAAAGGGATAGATCCACAGCTATGTACAAACCACATTTATATAGAGAATGATGCGCGACCCATCCGGCAGCCTCAGTGGAGGTTGAACCCTCACCTCAAGGATATTGTGAAAGAGGAATTATAGAAGCTACTCAATGTAAACTTTATTTATCCTATCTCAGACAGTAAATGGGTCTCCCCCTTGATGGTCATCCCTAAGAAAAACAATGCGTATTTTTGTAGACTATCGAGAGCTAAATAAGGCAACATAGAAATACCACTTTCCCCTCCCATTCATTGATAAGGTCCTTGATACGTTTGTAGGGAAGCAGTTCATCTCCTTTCTAGATGGCTTCAGTGGGTACAATCAAATTCAAATTGCCCCTGAAGATCAGGACAAAATGACCTTCACCTATCCCTGGGGCACATTCGCATACAGGGTATTACCATTTGGCTTGTGCAATGACCCAACCACATTTCAGAGAGCTATACTAAGCATCTTTGCTGATCTAATAAATAAAGGAATAGAGGTATATATGGATGATTTTACTTCATATGGGTATGATTTTGATCAAGCATTACGAACACTAGAAAAAGTATTACAACGATGCATCGCTTCCAGGTTATGTTTAAGAAATCTCAAGTATCACATGATGATGACCGAGGGTGTGATCCTGGGACATTACATCTTTGCAGTAGGAATACAGGTAGACCCAACAAAAATACAAGTTATTATTTTACTGCCTACCCCATGCACCCAAACAGAGGTGCATAGTTTCCTAGGATATGCAGGTAATTATTGCATATTTATCAAGAATTTTTCATAGATTGTGGCACCCTTATATGCTCTAACTGGAAACATTGATTTTAGTTGGTCGTACAAGTGTGACATAGCTTTTGCAGGATTAAAAAACTAGTCTCAACAACACCAATATTATGTGGACCAAATTGGGAGCTCCCTTTTCATATTTCCACATATGCATCAGATGTAGCCATAGGTGCTATCCTCAGCCAGGAGGTGGACAAGAAACCTTGTGCTATATATTACATTAGAAAAAATCTCACCCCTGTAGAACTTAATTACACAGTGACAGAAAAATAATTCTTAGCAATTATTTATGCAATAAACAAATATAGACACTATATAACTGGCTACCAAGTCTTTGTGTACATTGATCACCTTGCCATTAGATATCTAGCTAATAAACCAATCATAAATTGTTGAGTAACATGATGGTTATTGCTTTTGGAGGAGTTCAACATTACCATTAAATATTTTCCAGGAAAAGAGAATCCCATTGATGATTTTCTATCTCAAATTCCGAAAGTTAATGATCCATTAACGATATATGACCAATTCCTAGATCAGCACCTGTTTACTATGACGGTTAATATGCCATGGTAAGAAGATGTGGCAAATTCTCTGGTAGTAGGGAAGCCACCTAAACATTTAACAAGAAGGGAAAGAAAATTGATTGCTTAGTGCAACACCTAGTTCTCTTGGATAGGTGGATATCTTTTTTATACATGGTTCGACATGTGCATACGTAGATGTATCTGCGAGGATGAGATCCATGACATCCCGAAGGCTTTCCATGACGAAACCTGTGGGGGAAATTTCATAGGCCGAAGGACAATACATAATGTATTACAAATGGGCTATTATTGGCCCACTATATTTAAGGATTCTAAAAAATATGCCCAGGTCTGTGATAGTTTCCAAAGGATGGATCGGCCTAGTCAATCTAATGAAATGCATTTGCGGCCACAATTTGTCATAGAACCCTTTGAGCGTTGGTCATTAGACATCATAGGTCCATTCCATCCTCCTTCAAGTCAGAAGTCCTACATACTGGTAGCCATGGATTATGTGAAAAAATGGGTGGAAACAATAGATTTACTAAGAGCCACAAACGAAGCAGTGATTAACTTCCTTTTTGGGCTATTTTTGCAGTATGGATTACCGTGAGAAGTGGTCATAGATTGGGGAAAGCAATTCACTAGTAACAATATTACTTCCACCCTCAGAAACCATCATATCACGCACCAGATCAGTTCTCTGTATCACCTGCAGGTGAACAAGCAAGTAGAAAGCACCAACACGTTTCTAGAAGCAATTCCGACCAAGATAGTCTCAACGCACCGACGAGATTGGACTACTAGAATTCCAGAGGCCTTGTGGGCCTATTGTATGACTTGGAGGAATACTACTGGATACTCTCCCTACCTACTTCTGTTTGGTAAAGAACCAATTTTTCCAATCGAATTCAAAATAAAGACTCTAAGCACGGTCTAGGAAGTGGGTCTGGATTTAACGGAAGCTCAAACCAAGCATCTTTAGTAGATTAACGAACTAGATGAAGCTCGATTGCTTGATTTGCAACGAACTGCAATAATACAGCAACAAAGGGAAAAATGTCATGACAACCTTATCAAGATGAAAACATTTCAAAAAGTGGATTGGGCACTTCTGTATGATTCCAAGTTCCAGGAATTCCCACGCAAGTTACAAACAAGATGGCTCGACCCCTATGAGATTCAAGAACTGCATAACAATGGTACTCTTACCTTGACTACCATAGATGGATCCAACCATTCCTGTAAGGTAAACGGGCATTGACTACGCATCTATCATCAATCGATTACTAAAGAATCTTTCTGCAAGCAGGTATGCAAGGATCCCTCCATGAAAATTCCAGCTGCAGGGAATGATAACCTAGCTGCTTTTTCTTTAAAAAATTGAAATTGCTTGAAAAATTGTAAATAATGTACATACCTTTGTAGGTATTACCATGTAAATATGGATTTTTTTTGTTTTTCCTATTCAAACATTTGAACGCTTTCCATTCAATTAATTAAACATCATGTCTATTTCTCTTCTATAACTCGTCGTTCAAACAATTGAACATTTGTCATTCAATTGATTGAAAAACACTTTTTTTGTTGTTTTCGTTGTTCAAACAATTGGATGTTTGCCATTCAATTGATTGAACAACACAATTTTTTTCATTTTCCGTTGTTCAAACAACTGAACGTATGTCGTTCAATTGATTGAACAACACATTTTCTGTTGTTTTCATTGTTCACACAATTGGATGTTTGTCATTCAATTGATTGAACAACACATTTTTTTCATTTTTCGTTGTTCAAATAACTAAGCGTTTGTCATTCAATTGATTGAACAACACATTTTTTTAATTTTTCACTGTTCAAACAACTAAACGTATGCTGTTCAATTGATTTAACAAAACATTTTATTTTTTTTTGTTGTTCAAACAATTGGACGTTTGTCATTCAATTGATTGAAAAAACACATTTTTTTTCATTTTTCGTTGTTCAAACAGGTGAACATATGCCATTCAATTGATTGAACATCACATATTTTGTTGTTTTCATTGTTCAAACAATTGGACGTTTGTCATTCAATTGATTGAGCAACACATTTTTTCATTTTTCCTTGTTCAAACAACTGAACGTATGTCGTTCAATAGATTGAACAACACACTTTTTAATGTTTTCGTTGTTCACACAATTGAACGTTTGTTGTTTAATTGATTGAACAACACATTTTTTTCCGTTTTTCATTGTTAAAACAAGCGAACGCTTGTCGTTCAATTGATTGAACAACACATTTTTGTCGTTGTCGCTGTTCACACAATTGAACAACTGTCGTTCAATTGAGTGAACAACACATTTTTCTTTGTATTCCCACGATTGTCGTTCAATTGATTGAATGACACATTTTCTGTTCATTGGTTTTCACTGTTCAAGTTATTGAACAATTGCCGTTCACTTGATTGAACAAAATTGCTTTACTTATTTGTTTTTGTTGTTCAAACTATTGAATAATTGTCATTCAATTGATTGAACAACGCATTTCTCCTTATTTATTTTTATTTTTTTTATTTTTTATTTTGCTGAGTGAACCACACCTTTTATGTGCTAAATTTTATTTTTTTCTCATTTTTCTCTTGATCATTATAGCATGATTTTCTTCTTTGTATTGCAAATAAGCGTCTTGTGCATTTGTGCCTCTTCTAAAGATATATGGTAATAACAATGTCATTATAACTTCTAAAACCATTTTGTTGGTTATATTTATTCATCAAGCTAATATGGTGTATCTTTATAATGGTTGTCTGAACATCTTTTCTTTTGGGACATATCATGAAATGATTCATTACCTTTAATCCATGATGGCTTATATTTATACTTCCAAATGGATAAAACTCATCAATATAATGTTAAGGGATAAGGGTATAATACTTCCATTGGCATCTTCTTACTTCTTACACCATCCCTGACTCTTAAGGAGAAAATGAGCCTCCCTTTTCACAAGAAAAATTGCAAAAGAAAAATAAAATAGCAAAATTCTTACAACATTGTCCAAAGAGGATAGGGGGTCTCATCATGAGCCAACCTACCATGATCATAAGAATGTAACAGGTGACATTCCAATTTGGCTACCAAACCAAGGTAATGATCTTCTTGATAATTAATTTGTCAGAAGAACAGGGGTCCCATCACGAGCCCGCTTGATCATCTCTTATATTGCCATATGATATCTACCCCTTATCACCTATGACTCTATTTCTAAATAAAAATATCTATTTGGTAACACTTTTACAAGCTGCCTAGCATGGTAATTTCTATTTTTATTTATCATATTCCATATGTCCGCGTATTAAATGATAGACATTAAACATAAACCACCAATTATACTGATGTGATTAATTCCGCTTATGGTAAAATATTTGACATGATGACTTGATATTGCTATTTTTATTTTGGGCAATTCACGTCTGACGACGCATGTCACTTAAATGCTTTATTGATTTGTGTTTTGTTCTTTTTAGATTCGTTGTCAACATTTATTTCTCATTGGTTACTTGCCTATTTTCTGTGTGTTGAAAGGACGTGGACACCCTTCTATCATCAGAGGGGAGGGGGATGGCCTCCATATGAATAGCATGCATTCCAGTTATGAATAAATGTGTGATAATAATTCAGATTACCTTCGGAGTACGATTTGCATGATGTGCAGGAATATGCAATAATAGCAGAAAATTCTGATTGGTCGAAGAATGGCAACCATTATGGTGGGCATGTGAACAGACGATTTTGCATTAAGTATGGATGACAAGATGGACGACTTAACTAAAAACGATAATACTTATCCAAGTAGTGTCATTTCCTCTATAATTTCTATGATATACATTGTTGTTGTGTTTCATTATAGGGGTAAAACACAATTGTATACAGAGGAACCAGACTTAATTGCAGCAACTATGGGCGGAAGAGAAATTCGGAGTGACCCTTGAGTATTGATGGTGTTGGATCAAGCCCATGAAATACTTGAACACGTTGGCTATTTGTAGTACTTAAACAGATCGCAGGGATTCAGTGAAGAGCTAACACTGGAGTTTCTGTGAAATCCACAAAACAGTAGTACATTGGTCAAACTTTCAAAGGCATAAGCATGGTACTTTCAAAAGAAGTCATGGCCAAATTCACCTGACTTCTGGTGAAATGGGCGAAATAGGTAGACAAACGCGTCCTTTTATACAACACAATTGAAGCCTTCTAGGACCCAGGTGAGCGACTACTACAAACGAGGAAAGGAATTCATCCTTCGACATTTCCCCAAGCATGGCAAGAGCTAGCGGACATCGTCCAAATATATATCACTTGAAACAACTGGTGTGACATGGTAAAGCCTTGACAACTGAAACTCCTAGCCATTTTAAAGCAAATAATTTCAGTTAATTTACCTTTTATTTAAATTCCCTATTGCACAATGTTTCCCAACGGGTAAGGATAGCCAAGGACCCATGTAGTGTAGTCAGCCATCATGGGTTAACTAAGCTAATCATCAAAAATAGATTGGCACAACAACAATTAACATGGGACAGTATCATAAATCCTACCTTGGCTCCACCCCTGGAAAATGAGGAAATAGAGCAGCAAGGGCCAAGAACCCCAGGCCCAAAGAAAATATTAAAACAAAAGAGCCCCATTGCACCCCTAGAATCAACTAAGCATAGATGCTCAGTGAGAGTAAAAGCCCAGCGGCGCATTCCAATCCAAGCAGAAGAAGCTGGACCATCCCGTACACCTCCTCTTAGTCCTCAAGACCCTCCTTTGCAAGACTATGAGGAGGAAGTGGCAAGGGTTTTGGGAAGCATGGAAATGTTTACCGAGGGTAGGGAACAACTAGGGAACACTGAAAGACAAAACTGTACCCCTGATTGGTCGGTCCCTGCTGACAATTCCGTTCATGAACAAACCCAACCATGCACTGATGCCATGGAGGAGCAGAGAGAGTTAATTCCTGATATGGAAACACCCCTCGAAGCTGAGAAGCACGAAAAAACCCAAGCAGAGAGAAAGCCTGAAGGTGAAAACTTGGAGGATGCCAATCAACCAAGTGATATTCCCTTTTCAAAGTCCCAAATGGATGAGACCTACCAAGAAGAAGAACATGAGAATGATGGCCGTTTAGGAGATACCATTGCATTGGGATCTCCTGAACATGAAATGAATAATAATTATGAGTTAGAAGGAGAAATACCACCAACAAACACAGCTCGAATTGGGAGCATTCTTGATGATAACATAATGCAGCTTGTGCAAGTAGGAGAAGGTAATGCAGCCCCATATGGGAGCCCTAGAGTAGAAGAGCCCTACAAAGCTAAACTTAAAAAGGTGCTCAGAAAATACAGAAAAGAAAAGCATGTAATCAGGTAGTTGAAATACTGGCTAAAAGAAGCCACCAGAACGGGGAAATTGAAAGCAGAAATGGAGAATGCGGAGACACAAACAGAACAATGTTTTGCGAAGGATGCTAAGACTCAGATAGAGTTTCTTAAGGGTTGCTCAAGAGAAACCCAAAATGAGCCTGCTATTAGAGAAAATACTTGCATACAAATATAGGAGCCATGTATCTTTTCATAGGGAACTCAAACAACCTACCCCACTGTGGACACTGTTGTCCAGACCGATATTGAAGAAAATGTTAAAGTTGTAATTCCAAAAGCAGTTGAAGCTACTATGCAGACTGACCCTGAGGAGACCCAAGATGCAGAAGTCCAAACAGATGAAATTCCTATTTACACCCCCTTGGTTAGAGAAGTTATTGTTAGAAAATTAGAGAATGAGCTTTTAATAGTTCCCCAAGAGCTAGCTCAGCACAAGGAAAAGGTGGTCCCTTTTCACGAACACCAAGGGCCAAAGAAGAAATTTGAGGCACTTATGAGGATGGAGGACGAGACTTTTTCTCAATACAAGGTTGAGAAAAAGAAGGTTGAAAATTTAAAGGGTCAATTGCAGAAAGCCAAAGAACAAATGGAGATTGTCTGTTCTCTGTATTTAGACACTCTATCTTATCGAGCTCCCGCTACTAATTATGTTTTATTTCTTATGGAGAGATATCTCGTGTTAAAAGTTAAGGCCATTAAGGTTGGTAAACCGAGAGAAATTAAAACAAATCATGATTTTATTAAGTGTTTCAGAGAACACGATGAGAAGATTCAGCACCTCCTTTGTGAGCTCTATATGCATAATTTTGTTTTAAAGGATGACACAGATAGCCACCCTACCCCTTTCATAGGAGACATTCAATTTCAAGTGTTCCTTTCCTTTGCTACTAATCAGCTAAAATGGTCTAAGGATTAAAACACGTTCAAAAGGTGTGAATATGGCATTGACCTATGGGTCAGAGGAGAACCTACACAGCCACTACTCCTATCTTTCCGGCATAAGAAGTTTATGAAGAAAAATGGTGTCGTAGGAAAATTAGGGCTGATCCATACTGATATCATTCAGGCCAGAAAGGAATACATCCATGATATTAAGGAAGAAGCCTTGGCTGCATCAAAACAAAGATGGGAAGTTTCCAGTAATACTGTGAGGGGCTGGGTGCCATTCAGATATTGTAACTTCCAAGCTGCTTCTTCCCATTTTTTCAAATATAGCAATATGATTTTAACATTGCGACTAGTCTGGATAGGATGCCGCTACAGAACCCCAATCATATGGTACCCTCCTAACCAATACTGTAGTGATTATAACTTAAAATATCATGAGGTAACCTAGGCTTTCGCTCTCCTCAAGCAAAAGAATGGTTTTCAAAATCATAGGGAAGAAGTATACCGTGCTTATTCCCTCAAACAGTTGCATCTGAACTATACTCTTGCACGAGGATGTGGAACAAGGTAAGCTGGGGATTATGTTGGGATGAGAAAAAGGTATTATTTCTCTTCATTTAATGCTTCATATATCATTCATCCTTATAATGTTATCTTTCTTTATAGAATAAAATGAGGAAAATATCAGTCAAAGTTGGAAGAAACTATTATATATTAGGTAAATTTAGTACGAAAAATTGATTCTTTGCTATCTTTGTATGTAGAGATGCGATTGGGAAAAAGTTGTTCAGTTGGCATGACAGTATGAGGCCATAAAAGGGAAAAATCCACGGTGTTTGGGGCAGACAAGGAAGCGGAAGATCAGTTCAAATACTCTTGTTTTATCATATGATGAGATTTTATATTGTGAAATCCTCATGATCTCCTGATCCTGAGGATTCACTTCTATCCAATTTTCTCTTTTATGTTATATAAGGTCGAAAGGCAACTAGATAAGAGTTCAGACTTTTAATATGTAATTATTCTCTTTGGAGCAAAAACGTTGTTAATTCAGTGACTCTGTCAGCTGTTACTTTGAAGTTAATGAAAGAAGGTTGTGCTTGATACATCTCTATATTCTGAGTTTTTATTAAGTAGAGGCTTCTGGTGACTCTGGGCCCAGTCACAAGAAGTTACACTGCTCCTTTGTGTTATAGTTTACATTCAGTCTTTGTACTTGATTTAATGTTTAGTTCTTTTATTTATCTTGAAGATTTGCGACATTGATTTATACCGCTGTTCACTTAGATTTATATTGAAGCTATGAGATAGACTTAAGTAAGCGCTTTGATTAGAATGAGTGAATGTGTGGTTGGTTGCTGTTCAAATTGAATAGAAGTTATCATAGATCTTGAGAGACAAGACTGAGTAACTTCTATAGATAGAAATATAGAATGTTTGCCATTTAGGAATCTTTTATAGTTGTTGTTGTTCACTTATTGATTGTTGTTCAATTGCTGATTGTTATTGATGTTTAGTAATGTAGATTGATTTGAGTTGTTATAGATTGGTAGTGTTGATCGATAATCATAGTTGTTTTAGTGTCAATAAACACTGAGAAATAATAGTCAATATTAAGATAAACATGAGATGTACATGTTAATATGTTGTCTTATGACCCTTGGTTTTCATATTCCAAGTGGTCTCTTGGAATCCAATGATTGTTCGCATTCCACACCATAACCCTTAGAAAATTAGGTGTTCAACATTTTTTTTAATTTACCCTTGTTGTAGGATCATATTTTTTTTATTTTCATGACTTGGGCCCATATTCTATTGATGGGGAGCTTGAAAATAACAACTTGAACCAAAACCTCCATTTTCTATTACCACATTACTGGAGCAAGGCTTTACAACACCCAGGTCAATCATGAGGTGATTACCATGGTTGATCTTAGCTAAAATGGGTCAAGTACGAGACCAAGGCAACAATAGCATAAAGAAAATTACTTTTGTACAAAAACAAATTAGGACCTGCAAAAAGCCCTAGCCCATTTATTGACAACACCCTAGAAAAGCTCACCTCTCCTAACTATGGGCCACTTAGTTAATGATACCTTCTAATTATTCCTAATAAGCATATAAGAACTTAATATGTAAAAAAAAATATGCTACCATATATTATTTTATTGCATAATAGTTCCTCTCAAATATGTGATTATATATTCTTAGTTAACAAAAGTTAGAATTCCTATTGCGAATATTTGAATTTATCACCTCAAATAACATGGGAAAATACCATGGGACACCCAATACAAGGATAGTAAAAGCTACCCTAGAAATTTTATCTTAATTACTGTATCATTGAGTTTCAATTAGGCTAACATTATTCCATTAAACTTCATTTGAAAATAATCTACATATCCCCTTAAGGATTTCATTTTTCTCAAAACATTAGTTTAGTATTTAGTAAATATTTTAAATCATTTCACATATGGAAAAGTGAATGGTAAGCTGGAAAATGTTTTTTTTTTTTTTTAAGTAAAACACTTTTTTATAAATAAAGCTATAATTTTTGTTGAAATTATTATATCTAATCATGTTAACCGAATCCTACTTAGTTAGTTGAACAATTGTATGCCAGTTAATTAATAATCAGTTTAAATATTTATTTATTTTTCGTTTTCATCAAAGTTCTTATAATTTACATGTTGTAGCATAGTAATACCATGCCATAGCCAAATCTTCCCTCCCAAAATCATGCAACATCCAAAACAATTCTTTCTCCATTGTTCCCATAATTTATTTCCCGTGTTGTTGATCACCTTCCATTATTGAATAAAAAATATTTGATTCCCATAGTTACATGGACAAATTTAAAATTGGTGACTTACAGACCCTTCCCATAGCATATACAATTTTGTTAGTAGCTTCAAATAGAATATTCCTATAGCATGTTTGTTAGTGGTTTCCTGTAGTAACACTTTATTTTTCCTATATTATACAACTTGAAACAAAATTTGTATTCGGATGATGGGTATTTCCCGAGTGCAAGTATTCTATTGCATCAGATGCCCTTTGTCATAAAAACATGAGCTAAGAGCTCATGTGTGTTGATTATTTCTTGTAAATTCAAAATTAGGTCTATGTCTAAAAGGTTATCTTAAAAGCACTAAAATGCGACAACACTATGCACAACACAAAATTAGGAATTGATGTCAACAACACATGACCATCAATCTTTGATTGAACAAGACACTTTTGACTTCTTGATGAAATCCTTACCACAACCCTTTTAATCCACTTTACTTTAATACCTAGAAGGTCCTTTTCCACTATACACATAAAGATCTTGTTGATCATAAGGTCCTATAAAACTTCAGATGCTCTTGCACATCATCTAATCAAAATCTTACTTCTATCAATCATATTGCTCCTCTAATTTCAATAAACTTATTCCTTCATAGGTATGCCCTCTAACAAAACCTCAACTGCTTTAACGATGACTATTCTTAGGGTCTCCAAGAAATAACCCTCTCTCCACTGATTTTCCACATCAATTATTATAGTTACGTTGCTCATGGACACCAATCACAACATAGATTTGTGACATGAAATCAAGGTAGTTAGGTTATTTGCTAGCATCCCTCACATAAATCACTTACCTCTTGAAATCACTGACCTGAGGGATTTTCAAATTTCCTTCTTGCAATGACTTATGCCACCAATTATTACTCCACATAAGGTCTTCATGCAACTCAACCTCTCACATTTGCTTGCTACATTCAAGTGAGTGTACTTAACTTCTATATCAAGGTCTACAATGTACAATAAGTATACCCTACAATTTATTGTCAATGCAGGCCTAAAAAACTTTTTTCAAGCACTCCTTACTCGATAGACTCCAAACCATCACCTTCAACACTTTTCTTCCATGAATACAAGTCCACACACCATTATTTAGAACTCACTTTTCTTATAAGAATTGACACTCATCATTTACAATATTAGAGGTCATATTAGGCCTCCCTTAAGGTCATGAACTCCCTATAAATTCCCTTTGTTGACATAAAACCCTTGCGACCTCACATAGTAGGGCATACAAGGCCTATTAGGGCCTCGTTATAGGACTTGTCCCTCACCCTATATTTGTTGAATAGAATAATTATACCTCAACCCTATTTTCTCCTAACCCAGTCCTAAGAAATTCAAATAATAACACAAACTTTCCTCAGAGTTCATTTGTACTTGCTATGTTATCTCCTCTTCAAGATCAGAATCGCCTAGGGAGTTCAATCCCTTCCTTGGCTTGTGATACTCTTGAGAATATCCTCATGGATGTGCCAAATTATCTGAATCTCATCTCTATATATAATTTTCTTGGAGGAGACATTTTCCACTAAAGTTTAAGTATTCTAAGTCAATTCAACTTGAGCCTACATACAAAAACCTCACTAACCTCCTCGATTGTTGTTCTCAGTGTATTGTAGTAGTAAGAAGGCCAACATTTTATCTAAGGTTAGGTTCTAGGTTACCCTAGGGGAATTCTGATATACCGAAGGGTACGTGGAATTTCAGTTCACACGTTATTCTACATAATGTGCTGCTACTCAAAGGAGTACCCATAGGGGTTGCAAGGGTGTCCAACAAGCATGGCCACCTCTTATAGTTCATGCATGAATGCCTCCCCAAATCTGTGGTTTTATGCACTCAATGACATATGCCATGGTTTAGATACATCAGAACATGTCTTTAGCCTTTCTTTTGAAAATTGGAGGTACAACTGGTGCTAGAAAGTGCTCGCGTACCACTTGTTATGCACTTAACTTGCGAGAAAAATCTAATATTAGAAATATCAAACAATATAGCCTGAAACACATAAATATCACTTGAAATGAGATATGTTGGAAACACATTTTAATTATTTAGAAGCAAAATAAAATTTTAACTTGCCTCTTCGAGTGAAAAACCTCCAAGAGATAAAATATCAATTACAATAAAACTCGATAATTCTTACCTTACTATCCAAGGCTATTTATGGCTTAATGACATCCAAAACCCTTACTACTAGTGGTCCCTTGCATAACATGGGTTAACCACTTTATTTATTAACTATGGCTCATTTATAACTAATTGTGATCCCTTTTCTATAATGTAGTTCAACGAGTTACAATTATTATTAATGTGGATAACTTCTTACGAGCTTATTGACTCAACTAACTAACCATAACTCTCACTAATCCCCTTCAGCTTATTACATAAATGAGGGGTTAGGGTTAGACCCTAACAGAGCTCCAAATAAACTTATGCAATTCAATGGAGGATATTATGAAGAAAGCCATCTCCACATACTCTGACTTGATTATTAAAATAAAATCTCTCAAAAGTATTATCTACAATACCAATAATATTTTATTTGTATAAAGTAACAATATAAGTATATCCAATATATTTTGAATTAATCTAAATTTTATTTTTGGAATGTAAAATCTATTTTGATTGGTAAATTTATTTTACTATTATTCTTTTTATTTTAAGCATATTACCATTTTTTGAATTGATTATTAATTCAACCATTCGTCTTGTCTCACTGAGATGGTATAAATTTTAATAAATTAATAACTTTGTTGATATATTCTATTTTCATGTAAATCTCATTATGATATGTGGAATCAACTCCTTAGTCCAAAATTTCTGTAAAGTATGTTAATTTTAATTTTTTTGATATTGATGTAAATATTTTTATTCATATCCACACACACACACACACACACACACACACACACACACACACACACACACACATATAATTAATTAATTTAATTATTAGTTAAGACAACATATGCATGTTAGAAACTTGACACTATTATATTTAATTCTAGAGATTATAACGTTTTAGAAAAAAAAAATACATTAATTGTAGGTTTTTGACAAGAATAACCTCCATTTTTTAAAATCTCAATGTACCATAACCTTTCTTATGAAAAGAAATAAATATATGAGAAATAGAATGCATAATAAAATTAAAAGAGAAATAAATTAAATATAACAAAATACAACCATGAATAAAACAATTATAAATATAATAGTACAAATGAACGAACAATAACAAAACTAGAATGATCTTAACTCTATAGATACAAAGTGCTTAGATGGATGGAAGCTATGAAGGTTCAAACTTCACGCAAAACTTAGCAAAATGTTGAACCTTAAGTGATTTGATTACAATAAATTCTTAGTAAATCCAAGTGAAGGCTCACCTATAATGTTTCTATTAATTATATTATATTAATATGAAATTCAGAACTCTATACATAGAAATATTCCTATTTAAAAACATTTAACATAGATATACACTTAGCATTTTCTTTAACATACTTTATAATTTATATAAAATAAGTGTTTGATGTGATATTCATAGTATTGATTATATACATCTTTAAAAAATAATCTATTGTAAATATTAAGCTCTCATATGTTTATTAATTAAATTTAAACATAGATATAGATATGGATTATCATTATTTTTAATTCATATGGTAAAATAAATCTTAATATATTACTATTATTTATATTTAATATATATTTCACATATTTTTATATATAAATTTATTCTATATTTATTTACTAAACTCAAGATATAACTGATCAAATATCATTATTAACAATATGCATCTCATAATTCAATCTTATTAACCCAATAACTAGAATAATACCAAAGGAAAAATAGTAGCAAAAGACTAATAAGGGTAGTTGAAAAAAAGGAAAGAACACAAAAGAAAACAAAATTATAAAAAATGCATTGTGTGGGTAATATTGGCGAAATATAATCCTAAAACTAAAATAAAAGATAAATATAAGCATATCCTACGAAATATAGGTATTATAAAATATAAGAGATAATAATAAATATATTATAATGTTATTATAAATATAATAAAATATATAATAAAACATTGAAAAATAAATTAGTAAGTATACATATTAGTAAGTATGGTCTTAGATATAGAACAATACAAGGATGATTACTAATATGGTCTTATATATAGAAAAATACAAGGATAAAAGTGTATAATGGAATAAACATTAGTAAATATAGCTTTATATATGGAAAAATACAAGGATAAAAGTGTTTAATAGAAATAAATAATAGTAAATATGGTTTTATATATAGAAAAATACAAGGATAAAAGTGTTTCTTGCGCGTAGAGTCATCTCCATCTTAGTATAGAGTATATGTTTAGATTTGAATGTTTAACATTTTAACATTTACATGTCAACTCAATTAAAAGATAATAGTAGGAGTTTAAAAGTAATATAGAGTTGAGTATGGTGGAGATGTTGTAGTGTAAAAATTTAAAACTTGGCTTACTTAATAGCAAAAGGTTAAAAGTAATAAAATTTAATTTTTTATATTGTAATTTTGTTTTGAATGGTAGCTTGGCTCCTCCAACTCTAGTTAGAAATTATGCTCTACCAAAAATTGCATAGATAATTATAAGTTACATTGGTAAATTCTAATTTAATAATGGTTGGTATAAAATACATAATTCTAAATTAATAATGATCTATATAAAAATCATCATATAGTCTTGCTTTGGCAGTCACTAATAAATTTTGGTTGGTAGTAACAACTAGTAATTCTAGAAATTCACACTTTACAAAACATAAATAATGGTGGGAAGTAACTCCACTATGTATATTTTTTACATCTTATTCCTATCCATTTTTAGTGCAAAGACTTTTTTTATTAATGTAATCCTTTTTCTGTTAATATAAAAAAGGATTGCATTGAGTACATCTAGTTAGCATCAGATCAAACTAGCTTATTTGAGAGATCATGCCTCCAACCAAGTATAACATACTAATCACCTTTTCTACCTGTAAACATATATGAAAGTATTTCTTCTAATATCACATACCAGAGGTGTTCATGGGTTTTTCCATTTTCCCCTTTGTCTTATGGACATCTGTCCTTCCTACATATTTATCAATTACATATGACGATAATGACATATCCTCATTTTTCAAAGGAAGTTCCATCAGTAATGCCTCCTCTTAGTGCGAGACAACCCTATAAATATCTAAATGATCAGACTCATGAGGTTTTTTTTTCCCTCTCCTTGTAGCCACAATTAATGATAATGAGTTTTCATTCTCCATAGTTAGAGGATTCTTTTCCAATAAGGGTGGAGAAGGATTAACTGTGGGCTACATAAGATCTTGCAAGGTTTAAGAATCAAGAAATGTATTTTCCTATTGAGGGCTTTCCTTCTTATGACTTGTCTTGTTCTTAATGCTTGAAGTTTCCTTTTGATCACACCATCCATGGTTGGGTTTTTGTGGCTCTGAGGATCCTGACACCCCTTTAGAGATAGGGAAAACACTCTGAAGATACCCAAGTTGCTAATGATATCTACTAGGACTCCAAATTGACCATTTTTGACCTTGTATTTTTGCTATAATATTACCCTTTTTCAGTCCATAAGTTGAAAGCTTTGATTATATAATGACCCAATCATTCCAATGTATGAAGTAACTCTCCGCATTACTATATGTTTAATTATTCATTACATATTCGTGTTATCTTTATAATTATCTTTGGAGAAATTAACAAAGTTGCTAAGTAACTGCTGAACAGTCTAAAGTCTGCAGAAATTATAATTCGTAGTTGCTGCAACACCAGAAACAGCAACTACGTAGTTGCTACAACACCAGAAACAAAAACTACACAGTTGCTGCAACACCAGCAATAGCAACTATCTAAAGCAGGGAAAATGTTATACCGGAAAAGACAAACAACAACTATCAGAAGTTCGGCCGAGTTCCACGCTGATACAACATGACCAGCGATTGTCCAGAAAAGGTAAAACACGGTTACAGTTGCTAAAACACTAGGAATAACATGAGTTTACTAAATCAGCAACAATGAAGCGGCAAAGGATAGTACGAGGATTCCAAGAAGACGGTTGAAGTTTGTTTACCAGTTGTGTAACAATAAGAGACCAAGAAGAAATACACAGTCACATTGTTGTAACGGCATCCCGTAACAAGGATGGATTTCTTATTTTTGAAAAAAAGGTTTAACTGAATGAATGGAGGTCTATTGTAATAGATGTCTTCTCTATAAAGAGAAGACATCTATAGAAGAAGGGGGGAGAAAAAGGAAAACAAGTTGTAAGGGAAATTTTGAAAGACAACAACAAGTCTGAATTTTTATTGTAACTAGACATTTTGGCAGATGAATAGAAGATTGTTCTGAGCACCTAATCCAACATTTGTGTTCTGGGGAATCTTGTGAGAGGGACAGGGCCCACCTTCTTCACAAGATTCACCCTTTTATTTCTTGTCAGTGTGTAAGTGTGTTTGGTAATTTCCTTTTTGTTGGTACTCTGTTTGGATTTTGTAGCATTACCTTTGGTAATTTCCTTTTTGCTGGTACTCTGTTTGGATTCTGTAGTATTACCTCTGATAATTTCCTTTTTGATGGTACTCTTTTTTGTTAATCGCTTGATACTGTAAAAGAATACTTCACCGGTGAATTAGAATTGCAGTGTGTATTAGCAATCTAGTTATAGGGGCAGGTGCTGAACATCCTTACCCTGAGGATAGGGTCCTAGTCCTCTGCTAACAGAACAGCCATTACTTCTCTTTTCAGATTTGTATTCTTAGTAAACTGCTTTCATTTTATCTTTGCAATATACTGTAACTGTTATAACATAGAGTAAGGAGTTTAACAGAAACAGAATCGTGTATACTACAACTTTTAATGCTTTTAGAATTAAGTACATACAGTACGAGGTCACCTTTGAAATAAAAGGACTTTCCTAGGTTGACAAATTAATGTGGTACTTGACTGTTTAATCAATAAACAATTCAAGTAGCCAACATTTTGGCGTCGTTGCCAGGGAAGGCGACTAGAGATTTTTAAAAGCATTAATGATTTCTTTTTAAGAATAACAGGTGCATGAGAGGATGCATGAAACCTAATTTAACAGGCGGCAAAGGCGGAGGAGGAAGAAAAACCTTTATTGACGAAATTATCTCAAAGGCCGAGACATCACAAAGGACGAGTTCCTGGAGACCTCAGATCCAGTATTCCTCACAAACAGATCGATAGACGGAGGAAGTACTAGGACCTGAAAGGAAGCTGGAAATACCAGAACACACTAAGGAACTGGTAGAAGAACTTGAAGAAATAGAAGATACAGAAGATAAAGCAAGCGATTCTGGAAAAAGACCAATGGAGGATAACAGAGCAGAAGGAAGTGGGGAAAACTCACTCTCTACCCTAGAGTTCCCTATTGGGGAGCTCCCGAGAGGAGCAACCCCTATGAAGAACATTCCACTTTCAACATTACCCAACTTTCATGGGTTATCCTCTGAAGACCCGAATGAATTCCTCTTTGAATTTGATATACTATGTAGGAGTTATTATTATGTGAGCCCTAATCAGAAACTAAAACTATTTCCAGCAACACTAAAAGGGAATGTGTTAAGGTGGTTTATTAGCTTAGGAGCTCAGGCAATCACTACTTGGGAATAGATGAAAGAAATCTTTCTGGCCAAATATCAGGATTACCGTCGAACAAGAGAAAGGAAGGAAGAATTGTTTAAAATGGTTCAGAAGGAGGACAAGAATTTGGAGGACTTTGTGGAAAGACTGCAGTATAGTCTGCAGCGGTCTGACCACCCTACAATGAGTAAAGATATTCTGAAAATAATATTGCTGAAAGGGGTACGAGATGACTTCTTGGACATGTTGAATATGCTGGGAAAAGGGGACATTTCCAAAGAGCCATTTGATGAAATTATCAACCTCTACATGAGATGTTCAAGAGGAGCAGTAAGCAGATCAAAAAGCAGGGACAATGTATATTCAAGAGTCCAGAAGCCAGCAAGTGGAGGAGGAACAAGGGCTGAAATAGTTAATTTGTTGGAAGAATTTAAAATTGAGATGTTAAGCTCCTTTGCTTCACAAATTGATGCTCTGCAGGTAAAAAAGAAATAGGCAGAAGCATAAGCTGCCCTAGCTATTTTTTGTTCTAAATGCAGAGAAAAGCACCCACTCAGGGAATGCCCATTAGATAAGATACCAATTTGCACGATCTGTGAAAAGGACCATGAGACCTAGCAATGCCCCTCTCTGCCGGGAATAAAAGCGGCATTGCAGTCAACTCAAGAAGAGGCTGAAGCAGTGTACCTGATGACACAGAGGAGGCAATGGCCACAAAGAGAAGGGTTGAATTCTAACACAACATTTAATCGTTGGAATAATCATTCTTCTTTTCAAACAAATTACCCACCCATGAACCAAATGCAGTACCCACCCTTTAATACGATGAATTTTCTACCCATGCAGCAACCAAGCCTTCCTTTTCCTAATCCTACCATATGGAATCCTTTGGCTCCCCAGCAATCCTATTTTAATCAATGGAATCCAAACTGGGCAGCCCAGCAGATGCCATTTCCTCAGCATCAACAGTCTCTTTCCTTACCATCCAATACTCCTCTGAATAACCAAGAAATTAGACCATAGCTGCCTGTGCAACCCAACCCCAACCCAAATAACAATAAAGCCCTGCAAGCAATTGATATTCAAAATCATCCCATGCCTCTCCCAAATGAACGAGACGTGCGTGCATCTCGGAGATTTTAAAGGTGGGATTCATCTCTAAGATCGATCGGGGAATTCACGAGGGGAAGGAAGAACACGATTGCCTGCTCACCACAAGTCGCAGCTAACAACGGACTCGCTCGGACCCCGCCGTCGAGATATCACCCAGCTCATGTAACATATCTAACCCATATTGGATATAGGAGGTGGTACCCAATCCAATTGATTGTCAATTTCCACATGCATGCAGAATGTATTAGTCTCCCCCATGCAATGTAACAATATCCATCTTCACTCAGGGAGAGTTGTTGAACCAATCATTGATGACATGACTGACTCTGATAAAGAGGAAGTTGGAAAAGAAAAACCAGCTAACAATAATGTTGAAACAGTCGAATCAGCATCTAACAATAATACTCAAACAACAGATCTGCCATTCCCTGAACGTCTGGCTCTCACCAAAACACTTGAGAAACCTGCTTTTAACCTTTTAGGCGAACTACAGAATTTATATGTTAAAATTCCATTGTTGCAAGAGCTAAGAGATGTTCCCATTTATGCTAGGACTATTAGAGATATTTGCATAAAGAAACCTGGAAGAAAAACTAAGGACCCCCTCACAGTTCATGTGATGGGTGAGCTGACTGCTTTAATGACAGAAAAAGATCCTCCTATGAAATATGGTGACCCTGGTCACCCTACAGTAACAGTTCAGGTTGGAAAAACTTTTGTCTCTAAAGTTCTAGTAGATTTAGGTGCTGCAATAAACATTATGACACTTGAAACAACACAACTGCTGCAGTTAAAAAACTTTATTAGGGAAACTCCAACCATCCTAGAGTTGGTTGATCGCTCTACAATTAAACCTGAAGGAGTCATTGAAGATCTAATAATTTCTGTAGAATCCTGGAATTACCCAGCTGATTTTGTGGTGTTACAAACTAAAACAAAGTTGGAGGGTCATCTACTGATTCTAGGAAGACCTTGGCTAGCTACAGTGGATTCTTTCATCAGCTGTAGATCAGGATCAATGACCATCTCTAATGGGCAGGAAACCAAACAACATACCCTTTATCCTCATGCTACACCCATGATTAATAATGACAATTATGTATGGATAGATTATGAGGATGAAGAAACCCAACCTATCTTGACTATCGGACAAGCTTTAACTTTCAAAGACTCTACCAAAGATGAATTAATCAACAACTTCATTTATGAACCTTCTTCGGTCAGCCCAGAAATGTATAATCACTTCACTGCAATCTTGGAATCTGAATCTCAGCAGAACTTGAAAGCTAAAAATTTATCGCAGACAAGAGTAGGCAGCCCCTCAAAAAGTACAACAATAGAAATTGAGCCTGGGAAAACATTAAATATAAATCCTGACTTAACTGATAATGGAAAACAATAGTTAATAAAGTTACTCCGGGAAAATAAAGAAGCATTTGCATGGGATTATACAGACATGAAGGGGATCTCTCCTAAGCTATGCACCCACCGCATTTATATTAAAGAAGGATCCCGCCCAGTCTGTCAACCCCGGCGGCGGATGAATCCAAATCTAAGGGAAATTGTGAAGGAGGAACTTCAAAAACTGTTGAATGCAGGATTTATATACCCTATATCTTATGGTGAGTGGGTTTCCCCACTTGTAATGGTACCCAAGAAAAATGGCAAATGGAGAGTATGTGTGGATTACAGAGGTTTGAATTGGAGCTGTCTTGGGCCAAGAAGAAAATAGTCTTCCCTATGCCATTTATTTTATCAGTAAGAATATGACACCAGCCGAACTGAATTATACAGTCACTGAGAAGGAATTCCTAGCAGTCATTTATGCTATCAATAAATTTCGACATTATATTACTGGCTAAACTACTTTTGTGCATACTAATCATTCGACCATTAAATATTTAATGAATAAATCAGTTACAAATGCTCGAGTTACCAGATGGTTATTATTATTACAAGAATTTGAAATCACAATTGTAGATAGGCCAGGAAAAGAAAATGTAGTTGTTGATTTCTTTTCTCGGTTAAAAATTGATGAAAACATTCCAGTAGATGATTCTTTTTCTGATGAATATTTATTTGCAGTATCTGCTCACTCACCTTGGTATGCAGACATTTCCAACTATTTAGTTGCAGGAAAATTACCGTCGCACCTATCACACAAGGAAAAAAGAAAGATCATCCTGCAAAGTGCTAGGTACAGCTGGATAAGCGGGTGTCTTTTCCACACAGGAATCGATCAGTAAATCCGGAGATGCATTGGTGAAGATGAAATTTACGATGTATTAAAAGCTTGTCACGATGGCCCTTGTGGAGGGCATTTTGCAGACAAAAGAACAGCACACAAGGTACCCAGAATGGGTTATTATTGGCCCTCACTCTTTAAAGATGCAAGGAAATATGTGAAGGCCTGCGATAGCTGTCAAAGAATGGGCCAGCCTAATCATAGGGATGAAATGCCACTCAATCCCCAGGTAATTCTTGAACCTTTTGAGAAATGGGCATTAGATTTTATAGGTCCCATTAATCCCCCATCCAATCAAAGAGTGTACATATTAGTATGCACAGATGATATGACTAAATGGGTAGAAGCTAAGGCACTCCTTAAAGCTAATGAAGAAGCAGTCCTAACATTTTTATTTGAAGAGATCTTTGTTAGGTTTGGATCGCCTAGAGAACTAGTCACAAATGGAGGACCTCCTTTCAACTCTCATGGCTTCAAAAATACGCTTCAGAAATATCATATTAAGCACAAAATGACTACACCTTATCACCCCCACGCAAATGGGCAGGTAGAAAGCACCAATAAAGTCATAGAAGCCATCCTGACAAAAACAATAAAGGAGAATAGAAGGGACTGGTTTCAAAGGTTTCCCGAGGCATTATGGGCCTATAGAACTACTTGGAGGAATACTTCGGGCTTTTCACCTTATGAATTAGTTTTTAGAAAAAATGTTGTTTTCCATGTAGAGTTTGAAATCAAAACTTTAAGAACTACTTTAGCTGTTAACCTCAATTTGACCGATGCATAGACATCCAGGTTGTAGCAGCTTCAAGAATTGGATGAGAAGAGACTGGATGTCATCCATCAAACAACCATGATACAGCAACAAATAAGCAGGTGGCATGCCAGAACCATCAAGCAAAAGCAGTTCCAAGGTAACTGGGCACTACTCTATGACTCCCGTTTCGAGAATTTCCAAGGTAAGTTAAGAACAAGGTGGTTAGGGCCTTATGAAGTGGGTGTTGTTTTTCCAAATGGGACAGTCAGACTTTTAACGATTGATGATAGCAGAACACCACTACTAGTGAATGGGTATCGACTCTGTTTATATCAGCGGCCTGTTTCTAAAGAAGATTTTAAAGCCACTTGCATGGAAATTAGACACTATGCTTCCCTAGGGGAACTTTTTGTCCCTCAAGGCACTTAAATTTCTATTTATTTATGCATTTTTTAGATTAGATATTGTCTTCAACTAATAATCCCTGCCAAGGATTGCCATATTACTTTTCAGCATTTTGCAGATTTTAGCTTTGGAAAATGGCTGAGAACAAAAGCTTCAAAGGAATCACTTTGCAGACTTGGGAATCCCATTGCTGCAACACCATTTCCTGTTGCTGCAACACCATTTCCCGTTGCTGCAACACCACTTCCCATTGCTGCAACACCTTTTCCTGTTGATGTAACATCATTTCCAGTTGCTGCAACACCACTTCCCATTGCTGCAACACCATTTCCCGTTGATGTAACATCATTTCCAGTTGCTACAACACCATTTCCCATTGTTGCAACACCACTTCCCGTTGCTGCAACACCATTTCCCATTGATGTAACATCATTTCCAGTTGCTGCAACAACAATCCCCATTGCTGTAGCACCACTTCCCGATCCCGTAATACCTTTTTCAGTATTTCTCTCATTTATAAAAGCACCAGTTTCTCCACTTCAGCTCCCAAAGAAACGAATTATTATAAAACATATCATTTCCTACCAAAAGAACCAGCCATACACTATGATGATTACAATTCTCCACTATTACTTCCCGTCATTACTAAAAAATCGTCGGTATTCTCATACTTTTAGACCTGCTTTAATCATTATGGATCCAACAAAAGATAAGAGAAGACTTTTCGACGCAACAACCAAAAATGTAAAACATAAAGGTATGCATGATTATGTATGGACATTAAATAATAGTTAATGTGGAGACGTTGATAGGACTACCGAATAATTGTACTTCCAATCATATCACTTACGCGTAGCTTTTGCGGGGGGATTACCAAAGCGTTGTCATAATTGTATAGCATGCCAACTGCCGCCGCCCTTAACTCTCCCGGCAATATGTAAAAGTCATCTCATCACGGCATGTTACCATTTGCAATGATTTACTTTGGACTAAAATTGGAAGCTCGGCTCTGAAATGAGAATTTTCACTGAAACAACAGATATGGGAGGAAATCTCATCACATACGAACCTGGCACAACAACACTTCTTGAGCTCTATCCCGAGGTTTATCAAATCTTCTTGCAAGCGGGATGGCTAGATTATTTTAGGAGACTCGTAGACTTCAACGCACAACAAGTCCTCGAGTTTGCATGCAATTTAATAGAGGGGTTTTTTGTCGTTCAGGGAGTTCAAACTCCAGTCACGGAGGAAGTCATAGCCCAAGCTACCGGGCTACCAGCTAATGATACACGGTGGTTCGGTAGGAAGCACTTGATCCTCAATGCACAGCAGGATTTTCTTCAACTAGGCGAGCAGGTGGAACCCAAAGGCAGAGGCGTAGCACTTCAATCATTGCCTCAACCATGGTCGAAAGTTGCTGAATTTGTAAAGAAATACCTGACGTGCGAAGGCCGGTACCAGGTAATTTACCAGCACGATCTCGTCTTGTTGAATCACTTGAGGCATGGTCAGTTGATAAATATGCCATATTATCTATTGGGATGTCTTAAAAATATCTCACATTACACTGTCAACGCAAAGTGTCTGCTCCATTCCTTCAAACACCACCTTCTAGCTCAATTATTGATAAATAAGGGCCTTGCCTTAAATAACCCCCCTCCCCTCATAAATCCCCACCAAGAGGAAAAAATCCCTCAACCAGAGCAGGAAATTCCTCATCAGGAAGAGGAAATTCCTCACCAAGCTGAGGAAATACCTCAGCAGGATGAAGAAATCCCTCAGCAAACAGAGAACATTCCAGAGAAAATTCCCGAAGAAATCCTCCAGCAAACGCCCCCACAAGTTGCTGAAAATGTACAATCAGCAGTAGAAATACCCACGGAAAAAACTCCATCCCCCAATAAAACCGACCCATCCGTTCCTATACTTGGTATTTCTACCGATGACTCAGATGATAACATCCCTATTACCCTTCTCAAATGAAAAATACAGCAGAAAAAGGAAACCCCACCGAAAAGAAGAAGAACTAGGGCTTCGGCTAAAGCATCTGCTATTTCTGCCACTGCCCCTATTTTAAAGAAAGCTAGCCTGAAAAGAAAAATTTCTGAATTCCCTGCTTCTCTACCCAAGCAAAGGACTCGATCATCTGTAATAACTGAATCCCCTAGCCACACACTCCCCAGCTCCCCACCCATCATATTAAAACCCCGTACTCCCACCAGCCCTGGAAATTTCTCTCCTTCACTCTCTGGGGCTGAGATGCAGAGTCTTCACAGTGTCGTGACATTATCTTTTGAGGCAGCTGTCACACAAGAACCAGCTACCGACAACCAAGGTAATATTGATCAAGTGGCTGCAACCCAAGAAACAGCCACTACCCCACCAAGTGACACACAAGAACCACCTGTTGGGGGTATAGATGTTCAGATCAATGTTGAAACATAACCTCTGCCTCCACTGAAACCTGCCGCTCCACAAGCTCAGCCTACCATATCTACCCTGCAGGAAGAAATTGAATTTCTAAAATCCGAAATTCATGATTATCAGGAGGAAATGTCGAAGAAGACATAAAGTCACCCGGCTTATGCAAGCTGAACAAGAAGAAGAAACATTGACTGGAAATGAAAAACAAGACATCGAATCACCCCAGCCTACTCCAATTATCACAGAGCAGAAAATTCTTGTTGATGCCTTTACACAAACTGAACCTCCCACTGTCAGTGATGCATGCATAGAGACCACTAGTTTTCAAGAATTAAAAGAAGAATGGTGGAGAGAATATGAGATGTCACAAGGGAAAGCATTCCAACAGCAAAAGGGAATCTGGTTCAGTTATGCATATAAGAATATGGAAGCACTTGAGCAGTCTAGAGCTCAGTACAAAGAAATTAAGGAACTAAAAGCTAGACTGTCCCAGATTTTTGAGTTAGTTCAAAGAATACTTGCTACAAGAAAACCTTCTTTCAACTATGCAGCATTTTTGAGGGAACGACTAACATTATTACAGATAAAGGGAGTTAGAGATGGTAGACCTTATCAGGTGATTACATCAGAACAATTTATTGAAACCTTTGCAGAGGCACCCAAAAATGATCAGAATTTGTTGTGTGAGCTTTATCTCCACTATGAAGCCATGTTCGAAGAGAGAAACATGAATATACTCCCTCTTGTTGGCGACATACAACTCAAAGCTTTCATTTCCTTTCTAGCCAACCAACTCACTTGAAAAAACGCCTTCATCTTAGCACAACATAATGAACAGAACTGCCTCCTTTGGATTAGGGCTGAACCTCAAAATGCAGCTACTTTCATTGTGCAACACCAAAGAATGTTAAGTGAACCTGGAATGACTGATCACATTAGGCAACTACAAGTAGTGGTCTTGCGAGATTGCCAACACTATGTCAGAACGAAGGCACCTTTGGTTATTAAGGCCAACAACCTATTCTGGGAAAACTATCCCAAGGAAAGGCAGGAGTATCATCCCTATAATCCACCTAATCTACAGGCAGCAATTTCAAGGGTACCTTACTATGTTAGATGTATGGAACAATGTGTTGAAAAATGGATTGGCTACAGATTTAAATTTCCCCTTTTATGATTATCTGGTCAGCAATACAAGGGTAAGTTTGGATTATCCAAAAAGGAAGAGGCGGCAGCATGGAGGCAACTACAGACTGTCTGTGGGTTCATAGACAAGTTTGATAACACTTTCTATAGCTACTGTCTCAGTAATTTACACTGCTCATCCCAATACTCCGACTCAGATTCAGAGTAAGCTTGTGTGAGGACATGCAACCCTTCCAGTTGGGGGGGATGCTAGGACTCCAAATTGACCATTTTTGACCTTGTATTTTTGCTATAATATTACCCCTTTTCAGTCCATAAGTTGAAAGCTTTGATTATATAATGACCCAATCATTCCAAGGTATGAAATAACTCTCCGCATTACTATATGTTTAATTATTCATTACATATTCATGTTATCTTTATAATTATCTTTGGAGAAGTTAACCAAGCTGCTAAGTAACTGCTGAACTGTCTAAAGTCTGCAGAAATTATAATTCGTAGTTGCTGCAACACCAGAAACAGCAACTACGTAGTTGCTGCAACACCAGAAACAACAACTACATAGTTGCTGCAACACCAACAATAGAAACTATCTAAAGCACGGAAAACGTTATACCGAAAAAGACAAACAACAACTATCAGAAGTTCGGCCGAGTTCCATGCTGACACAACATGACCAGCAGCTGTCTAGAAAAGGTAAAACACGGTTACAGTTGCTAAAACACCAGGAACATCATGAGTTTACTAAATCAGCAACAATGAAGCGACAAAGGATAGTACGAGGATTCCAAGAAGACGGTTGAAGTTTGTTTACCAGCTGTGTAACAGTAAGAGACCAAAAAGGAATACACAGTCACGCTATTGTAACGGCATCCTGTAACAAGGATGGATTTCTTATTTTTGACAAAAAGGTTTAACTGAATGAATGAAGGTCTATTGTAATAGATGTCTCCTCTATAAAGAGGAGACATCTACAGTAGAAGGGGGGATAAAAAGGAAAACAAGTTGTAAGGGAAATTTTGAAAGACAACAGCAAGTCTGAATCTTTATTGTAACTGGACATTTTGGCAGATGAATAGAATATTGTTCTGAGCACCTAATCCAACATTTGTGTTCTGGGGAATCTTGTGAGAGGGACACGGGCCACCGTCTTCACAAGATTCACCCTTTTATTTCCTGTCAGTGTGTAAGTGTGTTTGGTAATTTCCTTTTTGCTGGTACTCTGTTTGGATTCTCTAGCATTACCTTTGGTAATTTCCTTTTTGCTGGTACTATGTTTGGATTCTGTAGCATTACCTTTGATAATTTCCTTTTTGTTGGTACTTTGTTTTGTTAATCGCTTGATACTGTAAAAGAATACTTCACCGGTGAATTAGAATTGCAGTGTGTATTAGCATTCTGGTTACAGGGGCAAGTGCTGAACATCCTTACCCTGAGGATAGGGTCTTGGTCCTCTGCTAACAGAGCAACCATTACGTCTCTTTTCAGATTTGTATTCTTAGTTAACTGCTTTCATTTTATCTTTGGAATATACTGTAACTGTTATAACATAGAGTAAGGAGTTTAACAGAAACATAATCGTGTATACTACATCTTTTAATTCTTTTAGAATTAAGTACATAGAGTACGAGGTCACCTTTGAAATAAAAGGACTTTCCCAGGTTGACAAATTAATGTGGTACTTGACTGTTTAATCAATAAACAATTCAAGTAGCCAACAGAACCTCCTTAGCCTACCAAAGAATTTAGCCTCCAAGACCGATAAGTTTAAAATTTTGGATTCATTCACAGTTAAATCTTTACCCCTCCACGTAGATCTTGTCTTCTGAAATTACCTCAGCCATGTTACTGTTAGGCCATAGTACAATTTCCTCATTAATTGTTTTATTGGTACTCTTGTATGGAACCTTAGATTCATTAACATCTCGGATGCACGTGATCAGCCATTGAACTTATGATGGTAGGAATCCTATCAACATATCTGAGTAAATATTCACCAACACTAATGGACATTAATTTCATGATCATGGTAGTGTTATTGACCAGTCTTTCATTCCCATGCATACTAGTTATACATGCAATACAAATAGTTAACCCAATAATCGTAAAATAGGATACATATTCCTCAATTGGTGAGTCTGCATAAACATATATTAGTTTATCTCATTATGAGCATACCATATCTCTGTAGCGAATGTAATATGATCAGTTAGAGAATCCATGGAATCCACAGTCATGTCACATATTCATACATAATCTCACCATAACGCACATTTCTTCAACTATTAACTCTATTCTTAGCTGTAAAATACACCATATTTATAATATTATCGTCACATTCATAGTAACCCATTATCACAGGTAATCTAATTACGTTCATTATTATACCCTGAATGGGTACTAAAACTATCGATTCATTTAATTTACTTCTACTAATAACTTCACACTAGAAGTCACATGCAAGTCGATCATGAGAAATATAAAGTGGTGACGCTAGTACCAACAACTAATTACCATGATACCACCAACTGCCGCCGCCCTTAACTCACCCGGCAATATGTAAAAGTCATCTCATCACGGCATGTTACCATTTGCAACGATTTACTTTGGACTGAAATTGGAAGCTCGGCTCTGAAATGAGAATTTTCACTGAAACAACAGCTATGGGAGGAAATCTCATCACATACGAACCTGGCACAACAACACTTCTTGAGCTCTATCCCGAGGTTTATCAAATCTTTCTGCAAGCGGGATGGCTAGATTATTTTAGGAGACTCCCAGACTTCAACACACAACAAGTCCTCGAGTTTGCATGCAATTTAACAGAGGGGTTTTTTGTCGTTCAGGGAGTTCAAACTCCAGTCACGGAGGAAGTCATAGCCCAAGCTACCGGGCTACCAGCTAATGATACATGGTGGTTCGGTAGGAAGCACTTGATCCTCAATGCGCAGCAGGATTTTCTTCAACCAGGCGAGCAGGTGGAACCCAAAGGCAGAGGCGTAGCACTTCAATCATTGCCTCAACCATGGTCGAAAGTTGCTGAATTTGTAAAGCAATACCTGACGTGCGAAGGCCGGTACCAGGTAATTTACCAGCACGATCTCGTCTTGTTGAATCACTTGAGGCATGGTCAGTTGATAAATATGCCATATTATCTATTGGGATGTCTTAAAAATATGTCACGTTACACTATCAACGCAAAGCGTCTGCTCCATTCCTTGAAACACCACCTTCTAGCTCAATTATTGATAAATAAGGGCCTTGCCTTAAATAACCCCCCTCCCCTCATAAATCCCCACCAAGAGGAAAAAATCCCTCAACCAGAGCAGGAAATTCCTCATCAGGAAGAGGAAATTCCTCACCAAGATGAGGAAATACCTCAGCAGGATGAAGAAATCCCTCAGCAAACAGAGAACATTCCAGAGAAAATTCCCGAAGAAATCCTCCAGCAAACGCCCCCACAAGTTGCTGAAAATGTATAATCAGCAGTAGAAATACCCACGGAAACAACTCCATCCCCCAATAAAACCGACCCATCCGTTCCTATACTTGGTATTTCTACCGATGACTCAGATGATAACATCCCTATTACCCTTCTCAAATGAAAAATACAGCAGAAAAAGGAAACCCCACCGAAAAGAAGAAGAACTAGGGCTTCGGCTAAAGCAGCTGCTATTTCTGTCACTGCCCCTATTTTAAAGAAAGCTAGCCTGAAAAGAAAAATTTCTGAATTCCCTGCTTCTCTACCCAAGCAAAGGACTCGGTCGTCTGTAATAACTGAATCCCCTAGCCACACACTCCCCAGCTCCCCACCCATCATATTAAAACCCCGTACTCCCACCAGCCCTGGAAATTCCTCTCCTTCACTCTCTGGGGCTGAGATGCAGAGTCTTCACAGTGTCGTGACATTATCTTTTGAGGCAGCTGTCACACAAGAACTAGCTACCGACAACCAAGGTAATATTGATCAAGTGGCTGCAACCCAAGAAACAGCCACTACCCCACCAAGTGACACACAAGAACCACCTGTTGGGGGTATAGACGTTCAGATCAATGTTGAACCATAACCTCTGCCTCCACTGGAACCTGCCGCTCCACAAGCTCAGCCTACCATATCTACCCTGCAGGAAGAAATTGAATTTCTAAAATCCGAAATTCATGATTATCAGGAGGAAATACCGAAGAAGACATAAAGTCACCCGGCTTACGCAAGCTGAACAAGAAGAAGAAACATTGACTGGAAATGAAAAACAAGACATCGAATCACCCCAGCCTACTCTAATTATCACAGAGCAGAAAATTCTTGTTGATGCCTTTACACAAACTGAACCTCCCACTATCAGTGATGCATGCATAGAGACCGCTAGTTTTCAAGAATTAAAAGAAGAATGGTGGAGAGAATATGAGATGTCACAAGGGAAAGCATTCCAACGGCAAAAGGGAATCTGGTTCAGTTATGCATATAAGAATATGGAAGCACTTGAGCAGTCTAGAGCTCAGTACAAAGAAATTAAGGAACTAAAAGCTAGACTGTCCCAGATTTTTGAGTTAGTTCAAAGAATACTTGCTACAAGAAAACCTTCTTTCAACTATGCAACATTTTTTAGGGAACGACTAACATTATTACAGATAAAGGGAGTTAGAGATGGTAGACCTTATCAGGTGATTACATCAGAACAATTTATTGAAACCTTTGCAGAGGCACCCAAAAATGATCAGAATTTGTTGTGTGAGCTTTATCTCCACTATGAAGCCATGTTCGAAGAGAGAAACATGAATATACTCCCTCTTGTTGGCGACATACAACTCAAAGCTTTCATTTCCTTTCTAGCCAACCAACTCACTTGAAAAAACGCCTTCATCTTAGCACAACATAATGAACAGAACTGCCTCCTTTGGATTAGGGCTGAACCTCAAAATGCAGCTACTTTCATTGTGCAACACCAAAGAATGGTAAGTGAACCTGGAATGACTGATCACATTAGGCAACTACAAGTAGCGGTCTTGCGAGATTTCCAACACTATGTCAGAACGAAGGCACCTTTGGTTATTAAGGCCAACAACCTATTCTGGGAAAACTATCCCAAGGAAAGGCAGGAGTATCATCCCTATAATCCACCTAATCTACAGACAGCAATTTCAAGGGTACCTTACTATGTTAGATGTATGGAACAATGTGCTGAAAAATGGATTGGCTATAGATTTAAATTTCCCCTTTTATGATTATCTAGTGAGCAATACAAGGGTAAGTTTGGATTATCCAAAAAGGAAGAGGCGGCAGCATGTAGGCAACTACAGACTGTCTGTGGGTTCAGAGACAAGTTTGATAACACTTTCTATAGCTACTGTCACAGTAATTTACACTGCTCATCCCAATACTCCGACTCAGATTCAGAGTAAGCTTGCGTGAGGACATGCAACCCTTCTAGTTGGGGGGGATGCTAGGACTCCAAATTGACCATTTTTGACCTTGTACTTTTGCTATAATATTACCCTTTTTCAGTTCATAAGTTCAAAGCTTTGATTATATAATGACCCAATCATTCCAAGGTATGAAATAACTCTCCGCATTACTATATGTTTAATTATTCATTACATATTCATGTTATCTTTATAATTATCTTTGTAGAAGTTAACCAAGCTTCTAAGTAACTGCTGAATTGTCTAAAGTCTGCAGAAATTATAATTCGTAGTTGCTGCAACACCAGAAACAGCAACTACGTAGTTGCTGCAACACCAGAAACAACAACTACATAGTTGCTGCAACACCAACAATAGCAACTATCTAAAGCACGGAAAACATTATACCGAAAAAGACAAACAACAACTATCAGAAGTTCGGCCGAGTTCCATGCTGACACAACATGACCAGCAGCTGTCTAGAAAAGGTAAAACACGGTTACAGTTGCTAAAACACCAGGAACATCATGAGTTTACTAAATCAGCAACAATGAAGCGGCAAAGGATAGTACGAGGATTCCAAGAAGACGGTTGAAGTTTGTTTACCAGCTGTGTAACAGTAAGAGACCAAAAAGGAATACACAGTCACACTATTGTAACGGCATCCTGTAACAAGGATGGATTTCTTATTTTTGACAAAAAGGTTTAACTGAATGAATGACGGTCTATTGTAATAGATGTCTCCTCTATAAAGAGGAGACATCTACAGTAGAAGGGGGGAGAAAAAGGAAAACAAGTTCTAAGGGAAATTTTGAAAGACAACAGCAAGTCTGAATTTTTATTGTAACTGGACATTTTGGCAGATGAATAGAAGATTGTTCTGAGCACCTAATCCAACATTTGTGTTCTAGGGAATCTTGTGAGAGGGACACGGCCCACCTTCTTCACAAGATTCACCCTTTTATTTCCTGTCAGTGTGTAAGTGTGTTTGGTAATTTCCTTTTTGCTAGTACTCTGTTTGGATTCTCTAGCATTACCTTTGGTAATTTCCTTTTTGCTGGTACTATGTTTGGATTCTGTAGCATTACCTCTGATAATTTCCTTTTTGCTGGTACTTTGTTTTGTTAATCACTTGATGCTGTAAAAGAATACTTCACTGGTGAATTAGAATTGCAGTGTGTATTAGCATTCTGGTTACAGGGGCAAGTACTGAACATCCTTACCCTGAGGATAGGGTCCTGGTCCTCTGCTAACAGAGAAGCCATTACTTCTCTTTTCATATTTGTATTCTTAGTTAACTGCTTTCATTTTATCTTTGGAATATACTGTAACTGTTATAACATAGAGTAAGGAGTTTAACAGAAACATAATCATGTATACTACATCTTTTAATTCTTTTAGAATTAAGTACATAGAGTACGAGGTCACCTTTGAAATAAAAGGACTTTCCCAGGTTGACAAATTAATGTGGTACTTGACTGTTTAATCAATAAAGAATTCAAGTAGCCAACAGAACCTCCTTAGCCTACCAAAGAATTTAGCCTCCAAGACCGATAAGTTTAAAATTTTGGATTCATTCACAGTTAAATCTTTACCCCTCCACGTAGATCTTGTCTTCTGAAATTACCTCAGCCATGTTACTGTTAGGCCATAGTACAATTTCCTCATTAATTGTTTTATTGGTACTCTTGTATGGAACCTTAGATTCATTAACATCTCGGATGCACGTGATCAGCCATTGAACTTATGATGGTAGGAATCCTATCAACATATCTGAGTAAATATTCACCAACACTAATGGACATTAATTTCATGATCATGGTAGTGTTATTGACCAGTCTTTCATTCCCATGCATACTAGTTATACATGCAATACAAATAGTTAACCCAATAATCGTAAAATAGGATACATATTCCTCAATTGGTGAGTATGCATAAACATATATTAGTTTATATCATTATGAGCATACCATATCTCTGTAGCGAATGTAATATGATCAGTTAGAGAATCCATGGAATCCACAGTCATGTCACATATTCATACATAATCTCACCATAACGCACATTTCTTCCACTATTAACTCTATTCTTAGCTGTAAAATACACCATATGTATAATATTATCGTCACATTCATAGTAACCCATTATCACAGGTAATCTAATTACGTTCATTATTATACCCTGAATGGGTACTAAAACTATCGATTCATTTAATTTACTTCTACTAATAACTTCACACTAGAAGTCACATGCAAGTCGATCATGAGAAATCTAAAGTGGTGACACTAGTACCAACAACTAATTACCATGATACCACCATTTCTCATACACATTTAAGTTCACATAGATAATACACAGATAATACCTTATATATACAATTGAGCTTCATGGGTTAATCATTTCAACGAGAAACTCGAAAAATAACAAAAACGGGTCAAAATATTCTCATAAACAAACTGGAAACCGTAACTAAGAGAGAGAGAGATTAAGTGTTAACATACAACCATTTCATGCAAATAACACCAAATAAATCCCACTTCGAGGGGGGAGCACCACCACCCAGCCATGAATCACCTCTAATTTCCCCCCGAGCCGAAGATCTTGCCAAGGATCAATTGTCCTCAATTAATATATGCATTGGGTATTTAATACCCTATTTCATGATTTAGTTACAATTAACGGTGTCACGCTTTATGGATTTTTCCCTTTTCCTAGGTCTTATCCGGAAAATTTCGTCTTTATCTCACACGAATCGTTTCCACATAAAAGCC
The DNA here is from genome assembly GCA_031772625.1 of Pinus tabuliformis. Lineage (NCBI taxonomy): Eukaryota > Viridiplantae > Streptophyta > Pinopsida > Pinales > Pinaceae > Pinus > Pinus tabuliformis. The sequence continues at coordinate 1,619,557,394 of CM062816.1, read as the reverse complement.
TACCTTTATCTCCCACAAAGCTTTTATGTCGGATTGATATTTATCTCCCATCCATCTGATGGATATCCAATCCATCCAAGCTCATCTAGAATCCCATCTAGAAGCTTATCATGAAAGATTCATCTCAATCCCATTCCTCACAAGATATGGCAACCATCTCCTCTCTCTTGGTGCTCCACCCTCCAAGTGATTTATTTTATTAATTTATTTAATAATACATTTTCTTTTCATATTACATATCACCTAGCTTTCTTTAGCTTAGGTGTAGAATAGTTTAACCCAAAAAGGAGGGCATCAAACCTAGCTTTCCTCAGCTTAGGCTTACAACATTTAACATACAAGGGAGGATATCACACCTAGATTTAACTTATATTAGGTTTACAATAATGCAGTACACAAGGGAGCGGTGTTACATAATCCCCCCCTTAAATTTTACACCATCATTGGTGTAGCACTACATCATGTCCTCGTTCACAGGTAGATGGTTTCTAATCAACAGCTCTCATGGCTCTGCCATCTGTTGCAATTTTTCCAATGTACATCTACCACAAGGAGTGCTCCCAACATATCTCCTTCTACAGTTGCATCAGTCTCGAGGAGTGCTCCCAACATCTCTCTTTCCATAGCTACCCGTCACACATTTTTTTTCAAGCCATTTGTCAGAATTTATCGATGGAAAGTATAACTGTGATAAATATGATAATCTGTTATTATCAAAGCAGTTATTACTTATCATTTATTTTATTTGAAGAATGCATGTCCACAACTTGCATTCTTTCAAGCCTTTATGTTCTTGTCGAACACTTGCTTCTTGCAATCTCTTTGCATACAATACATCAGTTAGCATACTTTTTATTATTTTCAGTCTTTTCAGCCTTCCTCCAGTGATCAAACATGCTCTTACAAAGGGATTTTAAGATGTCAAGGTCAAATTTTGTCATTTCAGTGAGTTTTCAAGCAAAATTTGGTCACTAGGCATTAGGTCTAGGGTTCGATTTCACTCCTTCCAAATTCGTCCAAATGACGGTCTATGTCACTATTCAGCTGATTCTACCATCACTCAGAGGGTTTCCATCATCACGTCAGGTTCCAATGGGTCATTTTACACCTTGTTCATGCTTCAGTTGCGCTTAGGCAAGGTTCATTTCCCTCTCCTAGGGTTTTGAAGCTAATTTCCCTTGGATGGTCAAATCATTGGAAAAAATTGTATCCTAATGTTCATACACCTTCCCCTATCCTTAAATAACCTTATCAAACACTTCCCATCACCGAGATCCCCCAAATTCATCATTTTCGCACAAACCCTAGTTTCTTGCTACAACTTGGCAATTTTCTAGGTTGGGACTGTGTTTTACCTTTTTGGACCCCTTCCCCTCACTCAATTTTGGAAATTACACTTTCCCCTACTTCCTAACATCCCTACCTACTTCCCAAAATTTCCTCAAGAATTTAGAAGCTCCCTATCCCCTTCATTTCGCTTCATTTCGACAAATCCCTTCTTCCACACATCGGGATAGGTTTCACTCAAATGATGTTTCTGAGCAACAAAAGATGAATTTGGGAAAACTAAGGGAGGTTTTTGTCCAAAACATTCCAAGGAAGAAAAATGTCTTTCACTTTTTACACAGGTGTCATGGTTTTGGAGAAATGTCAAAATATACAATCAGCTCGGGAGAATTGATGCACCTCTGAAGTGACCTTGGGAAAATCACGTTTTCTCCTAGCTCAGTTGGCCAAATGACTTGCTTGATTTGCCAAATGATAACTAGATACAAAGAGACTTATAATGAGCTATCATGAGATCAATTTGGAGTTGCAGAAGACATTCAAAAGTTGACTGTAACAGCACTCTTCCTTGAGGAAGCCTCACTGGGCCCATTTTGACCAGTCTTGGGAGATTTGACTTTTGTTAGGGTAAATGAACTCAAAATTGAAAAATTATAATTGGGTTAGAAGTTAGACTCAAGGACCTTTCCAACGAGCTATCCTGCACCCAATTTGGACAAAGGGAAGGCCTCTAAAGTTTCCTGGAAAAGAGCACGATGCATAGAGAGAGCATGGCGCACTGGGAGAGGTTGTCCAGTGTAAAATTTACACTGGTGCGGCTCACAGGGAAAAAGAGCTGAAATTGTGCCAAATCACCTCCAAATTTTTTTGAAGCCTATCAACTTGAAAGGTAGGCTCTTTGACATCATTTTTCATCAAGTTTTATCAATGATATGATGGTTTATATCGATGTTTGAATGCAACCAAATGCATAAAATCAACCATAAGAAATCACCAAGAACCATGATGGCTAGGGTTGCTAAAGTGTGCTGGTAGTGCCAAGGTTCCATTCCACCCATCATCTTCCCCCCACCTACCATTTTTTCTATCCTACCTTTCTCATTTTTCCTAATATTCCTACCCTAAATTACTACCCAACCCTCTCCCCTATCCTTCTACTATTTGGTCAACATGAAACCCTAAACCCTACCCTATCAAAATAACCAAACTTCTCCCATGTCCCTAAACAAAATTCTCCCTATAACCACTGTTCCCATTACATCATTCCCTTCCTAATACTCCCTACTTCATTGTTCCCCTTGGTAACAGATATTACAAAGGCACCTAGCCTAACACCATCATCAAAGAGTAGCCTAATCACAGTCCATACTGTAGTCATGACATCACAACATTCGTTAGAGTATGAGGAGGAGACCCACAATGACACAACTTCAGGAGAAAGATGCTAAGATTAAAGAGCTTAGGGACAATGTTTCTAAAGCCAATTTCATGGTCTGATTCCTAGAGAAGGATAATAAGCAATTGAAGGTGATTCAGATGAGCATCAAGAGCAAGTGACAAGGAAGAATCCAAATACTAGAGGACTCAAAAGGGAACTTCAGCAACAAAGGGAGCATAGGTCTTCAGTTGACCTAATCGCAGGAGAAATCAATGAAAATAGGGATTTTTGGCACGACAAAGGAAATTTCCATTTAAACAATCTTCTTAAGAGGGTCAAAAGAGACAACAAATTTCAAAGACACATGGCTACTCATTGCTACACAAGGAATCATGTCTCCAAAGTCAAAATCAAGCAGTTGAAGAAAATACTCCAGGAAACCCTAATCAGGCAAAAAGAGAGGGTTAAGTTAGATTTGCTTGTTGATGCTTTCCTCAGAGTAAACAAGGACAGGGACATGCTTAAGAACATGAAAGACCACTATTGGTCACTGAACAAGGTTTGCAAGGCACGAAATAAGGAATTTGAAGGCAAACCTAAAGAAGGCATCCTAAAGGCAAAAGAGGCAAAAAGAGCATCATCGACTCCGGATATGGACAAAGACAATCCTTAGCCCACCATAACACTTAATGAAGAAGCTCTAGACCAAATTTCAAGAAATTTGGAGCACATTTTGAAATTTTGAAATTTTTTGGTCAAAAAACAGGGTTTTTCTGCCTGTGCGTTGCGCACCCCGCGCGGCGCTAAAATTCTAGAACTCAGATCGAGGAATGTCTTGCATTTTTTGATTTAGCATTGAAAAATACGTCTACTGGTGTCCGGGCTAGAAATTTTGATAAGTTTTGGGTCTCCTAAAGGTCAAAAAACACCCAAAAATGGCCTCTCTACCACTTTTTGGACACACAAAAAGTAGTCTTGGGAGAATGAATATTTGGATGGGCAAATGAGAACTAAATTCATAAATTCTAGTGGGGTTAGAAATTAGATAGGCCAAGCTTTCCAACAAGCCCACTTGGGCACATTTTGGACACCTGCAAGTGCCCCAAAATAGGCCCCAAAGTACCGTAACACACAGACAAAAGCGCGCGGCGCACAGAGGAAATTTTGCCCAGTTTGCTCCCGTTTCGCGAAATTTCGGGTCGTGACTTCTCCAAGTGGGCCTGGTCATTTACTCTTTAGTTTTTTGGCACCAACAATGCCTTTTAAAAATTTTTCTCTCCAGGTGGGCATCTGTCCAAGTGGCAAAAGAATGCAAAGGGTCACCCAAGCTAAATGTCATGCTTGAGAGTGCTGCACCTGTAGCTGATGGTTGGCTCTCCATCTCCTTTTCAAAATGATTTGAGTAACTTCCCAACCCCTGAGCATTCCATCTCTTCTCTACACTTTCTATATATTGTAAGCAAGTTATTTGAAAAGGGTTGGTTGGCTTGTAACTTTCTGGGGTACTGTGGGCAAGAAACTTTACATTGTATATTTTTACAGAGAATTAATGAGAGGCAGTAGCTCTATTTTATGAGATCCATGTGGTTGTGAGTGTAGCAAGTGTGTCTCTTATGTTTTATATGTATCTTGTTATGTTTCATAGTTCATTTCATATTCATTTCTAGTGAATTTTTTCGAATGAGATTAGGTAGAATTCAATTTTATTGCTCTACCTAGAGGAAAACTTCATGTACAGTGTTCATTATTCTGTTGAAAAGGATTCATCTCCTATGCCCTTTTCACCTTCTTAATCAATCTCTCCATTCCGCCATATTTTAAAACTAAATTGCTATGCTTTCCGCTTACCTTGCCTCACGAAACAATCTATGCCTTTATGTTAAGTTGTCTGTTCATTGAGGTCCAGAGGTCCCATAACATCCCAGAAACAAAGTCATTCATAAAAATCACTCTTTATATTCATTTTCACTTACTAGCCTAAGACAAATAGTTCATTGTAAGTCATCTCAGGCCATTTCGTTTACTTATTCACTGAGTGTGACTCGGAGAGAGCCCTCTCCTGTTCTGGTAGGGCTAGCTACCAGACTGAGCTTGGTTTGATGTTGCCTTGAGTTTTGCCTTCTTTCAGCCTGAGGTAGATTCAAGCGCTAACATAGTGGCGACTCAACTGGGGAAGAAAATGGTTTGCTTATAGATTGTCTTGCCCCAGGACATATCTCAAGTTCAGATCTGATGTTGATGGTGAACAATGATCAGACATAAGAAGATGGCTAAAATCATTCACCTGGCGACTCCTTTCACTGAAGAATCCAACAATCGGTGGTTCATGGTGACTCCATTGGAGGACTAACTCTTTCTCTGCGAAAATGGAAGGATCTTACACAAAGTTCGGGTATCCAAAGTGGAATGGTATTTAGGTTCTACTATGCTTTCTTGTAAATTACTTCTTCGCTTTTCTTGAAGCTACCCTAAAAGTTTTTCAGAACTTTTTGTATGATAAAGGTGATCAAAATTTTCACTTGATCTATTCAAAAAGTGTAAATAGTGAGTTTCCCTTTGATCCCGGCTTCCTTACTTTTCCTACATCTTATGATGACTCTCTTCAGAGTGATGAGCCTAAAGAACACCAACTTGATCACGTCACTCTTTCATATATTCCTACAGCTGCTATAATCCCAGATAGGTATAAACGTCTTGTTTTGCCTTCTGTTCTTCATGCTTTCCCCAAAAAATATGATCTATACCTGCCAAGATTTGATGGTGAATGTAAGGGTGTTGAGACTTTTCTAGACCTTTTCGAAATTGATGAAGAAGATGTCAGTATAAGTCTTTTTGCTCTTTCTTTGCAAGGCAAAGTCAAGAGTTGGTTCAAAGCCCTGCCTAATGCGAGCATCAAATATTTACAACAGTTCATCAAAGTTTTTCTTTACAGGTGGAGGATCAGAAAAAACCTTTTCCTTATCGTAGAAGAGTATAATCAGCTGAAAAGACTGCCAGGGGAGACAGTACAACAATTTTCATCCAGATTTAATCAAGTTTATTATTCAATGCCGGTTGATATAAGACCCACTCCTGGATCTGCTCTCTTGCATTACCCGGGTGCCTTTGATCCGGAAATGGAATTTCAGCTGAGAGAAAAGAATGTCGCAACACTTGAAGAGATGCAGAACAATGCAGTAAATGTAGAGGCTCATTTGTTGATCAAAAAGGCAAGGTTGAAAGAAGAAGAGATGAAAAACGTGGATCTAGAGAAAACTACACCTTCAGAAGAAAAGCTTGACATCTTGGTGAGTGCAGTAGAAGAGATGGTGAGAAAAATGACTGCAAAAGATGAAAATGGCATTCATGAACAAGTCGCAAATCCAAAACATTTTGTTTCTTATCTCAATAGTCATAAGGATTATTTTGTAGATCATATTGGAGAAGAAAGACCTGTTGATATGACATGTATGCTTGGTGACGTGTTTTATATTGACGATTTACCTCAGTTTGATCTGTATAATGATGATGATCATGCTCTCCAAACCGAAGCTAATCTTGCAGACAAATCATTAGCCAGTTTATGGGATGAGGAAGTTCTCTTACAACAGCTAGAGTATAGTGATCAACCGAGGCATATATCTATGGAAACGATGCAGAAAGTGCAGTAGATTTTGAAGTAAGTGAAGGATATTTGCCTTTGTGCTTTTATTCATGTCAGTTGATCAGAGATAATTTCCATGCAATCAAACATCAGCTATCGACAAATCTTGATGTGGATCCACTTGAGGGAGATGAAAACTTTGTTCCAGACTTCTTATATTCAGACTTCCAGCCCCCAAATGCCATTAATAGTCAAGTTGCACATGAAGACGTAGAAGCTGGCATATATGATCAAACGATACAAGAAGATTCCTTACCTCTCTGTTTTGAATCATTTAAGTTTTGTGGGATAAATTGCATAGTAAATCTTCAAATGAAAGGTTTGTAGGAAATCAACAATCTCTCAGTTTTAAAGTTGAAGATGAGATAGATGGCGAAATTTTTGAGCAGATCGTTAATAATAAATCTTCCCCTGAGATGATTGATGAAATCATTTTGGATACGGAACCAGATTTGCAGCCACCACACACAATTCAAGGTCAGATTACAGATGAAGGTGAGGCAGCCAAAACACATGATTTAATGATGCAAGAGGATTATGTACCCTTGTGTTACGAAGCATTTCAGTTTATAAGGCAGAATCTTCATAATATCTCTAAAGAAAAAGATGAACAGCCAATACGATGTCATACAGTTTCAATAGATACATCGCAACAGTCTCCTCAAGTTTTTGATGATCCTTTTGCTCATGTGTTAGATTCTGTTTACTGTAAAAATTCTTCTCCATCAACCAACCATGTGATAAAAGAGAATGTTGATAATAATATGATTCCAAGGCCACCTTCATTGTCTTGTTTAACGAATTTTTCATTACAAAGCTCGGATCAAAGTTTTCAGTCATATGAGGAGATTGATAAAGGAGACTTTTGTTCTGATTGGAAACAACAATAGAGTTTGGCCCTTCACGAAATTCAGGATCCTTTTGACAACTTGCTGCAATCATTAGAGAACGACAATGCAGATGTAAGGAATGGTTCAATATCCAGCTATGAAGAATACTTGGACCAGGACAGTAATGTGTTAATGGAAATTAATGGTGATGCTTATGAAGATCCTTTTGCACTATTCTTGAAGTCATCCAGCCAATTCATGCTTTGCAAGTTTGTCAGCAGTGAACTTGATTCCAAGTTTCCATGGGAGTTGCCTTTCGATTCTTCCCTTTTCCTGCACAGTAGAAAGCATTTGGGAAGAAATCACATATCATCCATGATGCTTACCTGGTTGCATTGGCTTTTTAATCCCACTTGATCGGGTGGTGGAAAGAGTAATTAGGGTAGGTTTGTTGAATAAGCTCAAATATCAGCATCTTTGTAGTTTGTTAGAGTCAATTTTTTCAGTCATTTTAGTTCGCATTGAGTCAATTTCAGTCAAGTTTCAGTCAATAAATTGAGTCATGTTGGTTTGTCAGAATAACGGACTCCATAGCCCAATGGACGAAGGCATTGTCTGCTCACCCAAAGATCTGCAGTTCTTGGCACCTCCAAGGAGCTGCCATCCCTATTGGAGCCAATGTTAGTGTCAGTATTTGCAACCTTCTTCCAGTGATCAAACATGCTCTTACAAAGTGATTTTAATATGTCAAGGTCAAATTTTGTCATTTCAGTGAGTTTTCAAGCAAAATTTGGTCACTAGGCATTAAGTCTAGGGTTTGATTTCACTCCTTCCAAAGTCTTCCAAAGTCGCCCAAATGACAGTCTATGTCACTATTCAGCTGATTCTACCATCACTCAAAGGGTTTCCATCATCATGTCAGGCTCAAATGGGTCATTTTACACCTTTTTCATGCTTCAGTTGCGCCTAGGCAAGGTTCATTTCCCTCTCCTAAGGTTTTGAAGCTAATTTCTCTTGGATGGTCAAATCATCGGCAAAAATTGTATCCTGATGTTCATACACCTTCCCCTATCCTTAAAGCACCTTATCAAACACTTACCATCACTGAGATCCCCCAAATTCCTCATTTTCGCACAAACCCTAGTTTCTTGCTACAACCTGGCAATTTTCTAGGTTGGGCATGTGTTTTGACTTTTTGGACCCCTTCCCCTAACTAAATTTCTGAAATTCTACTTTCCCCTACTTCCTAACATCCCTCCCTAATTCCAAAAATTTCCTCAAGAATTTATATGCTCCCTATCCCCTTCATTTCGCTTCATTTCGACAAATCCCTTGTTCCACACATCGGGATAGGTTTCACTCAAATGATGTTTCTGAGCAATAGAAGATTTGTTTGGGAACAATGAGAGAGGTTTTTGTCTACAAAATTCCAAGGAAGAAAAACCTCTTTCACTTTTTACACCGGTATCATGGTTTTGGAGAAATGTCAAAAAATACAATCGCCTCGGGAGAATTGATGCACCTATGAAGTGACCTTGGGAAACTCAAGTTTTCTCCTAGCTCAGTTGGCCAAATGACTTGCTTGATGAGCTAAATGATAATTACATAAAAATATCTTTCGAATGAGGTATCATGAGCTCAATTTGGAGTTGAGGAAGGCATTCAAAAGTTGACTGTAACAGCACTCTACCTTGAGGCAGCCTCACTGAGCACATTTTGACCAGTCTTGGGAGATTTGAATTTTGACAGGGCAAAGGAACTCCAAATTCAAAAATTCCAGTTGGGTTGGAAAGTAGACTCAAGGAAATTTCCAAAGAGCTATCCTACACCCAATTTGGACACCAAAAAGGCCTCCAAAAGTTTCCTATAAACGAGCGTGACACACAGAGAGAGCGCGGTGCATTGGGAGAGGTTGTCCAGTGTAAAATTTACACTAGCACAGCGCACATGGAGAGCGCGGTGCATAGGGAAAAAAGGGCTGAAATTGTGCCAAATCACCTCCAATTTTTTTTTAACCCTATCAAATTGAATGGTAGGCTCTTTGAAATCATTTTTTCATCAAGTTTTATCAATGATATGATGGTTTATACCGATGTTTGAATGCAACCAAATGCATAAAATCAACCATAAGAAATCACCAAGAACCATGATGGCTAGGGTTGCTAAAGTGTGCTGGTAGTGCCAAGGTTCCATTCCACCCATCATCTTCCCCTCACCTACCATTTTTCCTATCCTCCCTTTCTCATTTTTCCTAATATCCCTGCCCTAAATTACTACCCAACCCTCTCCCCTATCCTTCCACTATTTGGTCAACATGAAACCCTAAACCCTACCCTATCAAAATACCCAAACTCCTCCCATGTCCCTAAACAAAATTCTCCCTATAACCCATGTTCCCATTACATCATTCCTTTCCTAATACTCCCTACTTCATTTTTCCCCTTGGTAATAGATATTACAAAGGCACCGAGCCTCACACCATCATCAAAGAGCAGCCTAATCATAGTCCATACTGCAATCATGACATCACAGCATTCGTCAGAGTATGAGGAGGAGACCCACAGTGACACAGCTTCAGGAGAAAGATGCTAAGATCAAAGAGCTTAGGGACAATGTTTCTAAAGCCAATTTCATGGTTTGATTCCTAGAGCAGGATAATAAGCAATTAAAGGTGATTCTGATGAAAATCAAGAGCAAGTGACAAGGAAGAATCCAAATACGAGAGGACTCAAAAGGGAACTTCAACAACAAAGGGAGCACAGGTCTTCAGTTGACCTAATTGCAGGAGAAATAAATGAAAATAGGGAGTTTTGGCACGATGAAGGAAATTTCCATTTAAAAAATCTTCTTAAGATGGCCAAAAGAGACAACAAATTCCAAAGACACATGGGTACTCATTGCTACACAAGGAATCGGGTCTCCAAAGTCAAAATCAAGCAGTTGAAGAAAATACTCCAGGAAAGCCTAATCAGGCAAAAAGAGAGGGTTAAGTTAGATTTTCTTGCTGATGCTTCCCTCAGAGCGAACAAGGACAAGGACATGCTCAGGAACATGAAAGACCACTATTGGGCACAGAACAAGGTTTGCAAGGCACGAAATAAGGAATTTGAAGGCAAACCTAAAGAAGGCATCAAAAAGGCAAAAGAGGAAAAAAGAGCATGATCGACTCTGGATATTGACCGAGGCAATCCTTGGCCCACCATAACACTTAATGAAGAAGCTCGAGACCAAATTTCAAGAAATTTGGAGCACATTTTGAAATTTTGAAAATTTTTGGTCAAAAAACAGGGTTTTTCTCCATGTGTGTCGCGCACCCTGTGCGTAGTGCACCCTGCGCGGCACTAAAATCCTAGAACTCAGATCAAGGAACGACTTGCATTTTTGGATTTAGCATCAAAAAATACATCTACTGGTGTCCGGGATAGAAATTTTGATAAGTTTTGGGTCTCCTAAAGGTCAAAAAACACCCAAAAATGGCATCTCTGCAACTTTTTGGACACACAGAAAGTAGTCTTGGAAGAATGAATATTTGGATGAGAAAATGAGAACCAAATTCAGAAATTATAGTGGGGTTAGAAAGTAAACAGGCCAAGCTTTCCAACAAACCCACCTGGGCACATTTTGGACACTTACAAGTGCCAAAAACAGGCCCCAAAGTACCGCGATGCATAGAGAAAAACACGCGGTACACAGAGGAAATTTTGCCCAGTTTGCTCCCGTTTCGCGAAATTTCGGGTCACGACTTCTCCAAGTGGGCCCAGTAATTTACTCTTCAGTGTTCTAGCACCAAGGAAGCCTTTTAAAGAGTTTTCTCTCCAGGTGGGCATCTATCCAAGTGGAAAAAGAATGCAAAGGGTCACCAAAGCCAAATGTCATGCTTGAGAGTGCTGCACCTATAGCTGATGGTTGGCTCTCCATCTCCTTTTTGAAATGATTTGAGTAACTTCCCAACCATTAGGCGTTCCATCTCTTCTCTACACTTTCTATATATTGTTAGCAAGTTATTTGTAAACGGTTGGTTGGCTTGTAACTTTCTGGGGTACTGTGGGAAAGAGACTTTACATTGTATATTTTTACAGAGAATTAATGAGAGGCAGTAGCTCCATTTCATGAGATCCATGTGCTTGTGAGTGTAGCAAGTGTGTCTCTTATGTTTTATATGTATCTTGTTATGTTTCATAGTTCATTTCATATTCATTTCTAGTGAAGTTTTTCGAATGAGATTAGGTAGATTTCAATTTTATTGCTCTACATAGAGGAAAACTTCATGTACAGTGTGCATTCTTCTGTTGAAAAGGATTCATCTCCTATGCCCTTTTCACCTTCTTAATCAATCTCTCCATTCCGCCATATTTTAAAACTAAATTGCTATGCTTTCCGCCTACCTTGCCTCACGAAACAATCTATTCCTTTATGTTAAGTTGTCTGTTCATTGAGGTCCAGAGGTCCCATAACATCCCAGAAACAAAGTCATTCATAAAAATCACTCTTTATATTCATTTTCACTTACTAGCCTAAGACAAATAGTTCATTGTAAGTCATCTCAGGCCATTTCGTTTATTGATTCACTGAGTGTGACTTGGAGAGAGCCCTCTCCTGTTTTGGTAGGGCTAGCTACTAGACTGAGCTTGGTTTGATGTTTCCTTGAGTTTTTCCTTCTTTCAGCCTGAGGAAGATTCGAGCGCTAACATTTTCCACATTAATATGATTGCAAAGTCATAACATGTTATTTCACATCATGATATCTATCTATCTATATATATATATATATATATATATATATATATATATATATATATATATATATATATATATATATATATATATATATATATATATATAGATATATATATATATATACATAAACTCATCGTAATTGTATGTACGCCAAACTACGATTAACCATAGTTACTTATAGCAAACTTACTTTCCTTCTTTTGGGTAATCTTCGGGTTTTTTATGTGGCTAGACATCCATCCAATGAGTACTGCACACACCACACACAAGGTATGTTATACACACCAATACACATTTCATATTACAACCTTGTAGCATATGTAGTCATATGGTCCAATATGTACCGTTGTACATAGTCTAGTTTTGGTACAACCTATAACACCATCCTTATTGTATCAACTGCATGACATAATCTTTATCCACATATTTTTCCACCATGTTAGTATCATACCAACATTCATTTTCATGGTTAATCTATGTAATTAATAAAGTTTTTATTTCATGTGTAAATCATTTACAGATGTCATGTGGTTACAATATCAATCGCATATTATTGGATTCATGAATATTTTCCTCTTAATCATACCTTCTCCTTAATGTTCTAGAGCAGATTATTAACCCATATTCATTGAAGTTTAATTTTCATGAGATCATTAATTCACCTCGTATGTTTTATTGTTGCACTATTTATGCCTCAACAACCTGTTGACCATGCATGATTTTGTGTAGTTATACATGAAATTTTTTACTACTTACAATCCTACACTCCTTATAGTTGTAAATGTTTATGATCTGAGGGTATTTACATGTTAGCTCATTCCTAACATTAAATCACCCTTTACCAAAAGTTGAGTTACATGTTTATGAATTATTTTTTGAACACACAACATTTCCTTATGTTGTCCAGACACCTTATCAATGCAATCTGATGAGAGATCCTCTCAAAATTTCTTGGTACAAATTATGATATCAATCTATTTTAAATAGATGGTTAAATATCATTTAATTGACTCAGGGGTCCATACCATTTGTGATACTTCACCAATTACTATGGTTTGCACTCAAGGATACGTATAGGTTCTATTATACATATCCTTCAAAAGATGCATATGTCCCGCAAATCAGTTTAAGTTAAATTTCCCTTTTAACCATACTTTGTTCCACTCAAAGAATGAGTCACATTGTAAGTAGATGCATTAATCAAAGGATTAATTTGACCACAATTTGTAAAGTTATATAGTTTCTATACTATAACATGCTCTCACTATCATTTACTTTGGTATTATACTTTTATAACAGTTATACCATTTATAAGTTGTTTTTATAGTCCAACCTAACTTTTAACATAGTCATCCATACTTTCCCTATTTACTATTGGCACATAATAGCATATGCATATATAGCTCGACTTAGACTGAAGACTCTTTCTTATATGGATGCATAACATCAAGGCCATCCCACAATTAACCATTTGATAAATACATTATTTTTACAAGTCTATAATACTACACACACATGTGCTTATATGGTAAATACATATAACTCATTAATATGCATGGATATTAAGCATATTCCTCTTCAACATGTTTATCTTAATGACTGCACTATGGTAACAACATGTAAAACTATCCATGACAACACATAGGTATAATATATAACAATTAAGTCTAGATACAACCATGGACTTCCTCTGTTATCTAATCCTCCTTTCATGTATTAGGTGAGATTTGTTTTTATTCACCAACCCTTATTTAAATCTCTTACGTAATATAGTTTTCCACACGGTTCCTCCACTGATACATGTTATGGTTTGTGTTCGAGGTTTTTAAGAAAAAAACCAATTTTTGCCCATGTTTTCCTCTAGTTACTATCATCGATATATATATTTAACCTCCACTTCGGAAACTGCAATCTCCACATGTGGAAATATGACCAATTTTTAGATTTACATGAAAAATCATCCTATTAAGATAAACTAGAATTGGCTTTGCTTATCGTTATACATAAGGATTTAATGCATAATATTTACCAAGTTATCTATTAGAAGCATACTATGTTCCATACTAAACATAGTAATGATAAAGTTCTGATTTAAAAGAGGTCTCTCCCATCCATATATGTTCAAACTATAAGTATTTCTACTTATACATCATCGTTCATGTAGATACTATCATAAATGGGATAGCTCTAATGAGTGTGATAAAAACTACCCACTATGCCACTTACCACTATCTCTACTACTTGATGCCATAGAGACACATGATATTGTTAACATTGTTCACGAAAACCTTTTTCATTGATGTAACCCTTACTAGGGTTTGACAATTATCTTTTTATTTAGTTAATTCCCTTTATAGCACTTGTAGGGTTATCAATTTACTTGCATTATAGTTGTGAATTCATCCATGCTATCCACCTCTTAGAATAATTTATCTCGTTCATGGCTTTAATTCTTTGCAAGGACCAGAATCGTTCAAGTGACTTTAATAAGATTATAATGGATTTGCATGTAGTCCTAACCATTATTGTGAATATCGATAAACACAAACATGAACATAAGCACAACCATATCCTTAATGAAAATTTAACAAGTAAGAGAATTTCCTAATGAGGAATTGAACAATGCTCTACTTTCACATTTATTTTTAATTGCCATATTATCCTACCTTTAATGCATGATATAATATTATATTCTGATCAATACTAGCTTCCAAGGCTTCTTAAATATTATGATTTCTCTGTGTGTTGTTAATATTCAACGGTTATCCTAAGTATGTAAGCACAATGAATCTTTAGGTGAACACTTGGGCACAATCCCCCAACTTGGAGAAAGGCATGCATCACAGTATGCACCCCACAAATTTCTTCCACGTCCCTTCTTTTAAGCAACATGAAGGATTAGTTAACTAGTATCAATGTATAACATAGATAATTGGAACTCTATATTATACCATACTCATTTCTCATGTACCCTGGTCTTAAGCATGGATGTTTTTACAGTTAACCATAGGTATCATATGTTTTGTAATGATGATTACATTTATATTTACTAGATGTCTCATACACCCATATATGTACATCCCACAACAAGGTTATTGTAATCTATTCCACTTCAGTATATTGGTCCCATGTATTTTTCATAATAAGTAAGATGGCTCCATAGCCCCAAGCCATAGTAACTACCTACTATGCAGCTAATTCTTTAACTAATGAGAGTCACAAGCATAACAATGAAATCATTAATCATACATATTGCTACTGCCTCAATTTCATAAATAAAACATAAACATATATACAAAAATAATCAAATTTTGTGGGCAGAAAATTTCCCGAGAATTCATTATCCATTCTGATTCAACACTTATTCACAATTCCCAAATAGCGGTTATTAACCCATGCAAAATACTTTTTCCACGTAGAATTTCCAATTTTTTCCAAACGAGTTTTCAACTCTATGTTGCACTTATCTCAACAATTTGCAATATTCATTCATTGTGCCTTAGGCATAATTTTCCCCTACCCACAAGCAAACATTTTCTCATTTTTATTTACTAAAAATAATAGAGGGAACGAGGAATATTTCTTTTCTTTCTTTCATATATAACTGAAACTTATTAAAATCAACATAATCTTACCATTTTAAATGAGGCCCTTTTGCATATATCTAATTACACTGTATTTTTGTTTGGGCCTTCATTGCCTTTCAGGGGGTGGTTTCATGTTTTTGTCGTATGTCTCCTTCTATACTACTTATGATTTCCCTTGATGGCCCGTTAGTGGAGCATAGTTCCATTTTAAAAGATTTTACTTCCTCAATAATGATGAATAAATCTGGTATTCTATATGCAATTTAAAAAAAAACAGAGAGGTAGATCACACTTGGACTCATTGTCCCAAATTCAGTTAACCCAAACACGCTTATCAACAATGCATTTATTTAATGATTAACTATGGCAATGAAAATACACAAGGAAATACAATTTTTTTAGACGAAGTGAAGAATGGACACTCGCATTTTGCTTGCTTATGGAAACCATTTTGTGTGAATTCCTTCAGGATATCACTTTCTTCTTCTGTCCTGATGGATGTTGCAATTAAAATCATCATTCCCTATTATTTAATCCATGTGCTCCCATTAATGTAGTCAAGGGTCTAATACTTTGAGACCTATGAATGAGTAGTGAGTTTTTTTTTCGGACAACATAACTCGTTTTGTCCGCACTGTTCCAGGCCCGCCATTTTGGAACTCAGCATAAGTCAAAATCTTTTGTTTATAAAATTCATTATTCCAATTTCTCCATCCTACTGGGTGTATAATGTTATCCATGTAAGTGTCAGTAGACAGTATTGTGGAGTAATCTCTCTACGGCTTGCCCAGATAATTTTCTCCTTTCTCTGATAACTTGCAATTTAAAAAGACTAAGCCTGTGTCTTTGGACGGAGAGCCCCTACTCTGAGCCATAAATGTGCCCAAAACTTTTCTCGTGGTGTGGAGAGTTTTCACACGACTTCAAATCTTCCATGGCCCACAATTTTAGAATATTTTTTTTCAATACATAGTCCATGCATACATAATCATCAAACTTTTTCAACCAAAACCAAAAAAATCAATCACCAAACTTGCTCAAGCGAAACCAAAAATATTGATCGCAGAAGAAAAAAATGCTTACCTATGTTGTCCACAGAGCATAATAGGGTCTTCCTAGACCGAAATTTCTCAGTCATTTTTGGAGTGGTCTACTGCTTAAACCCTTATAGAACTTGGTTTCGACACTCTTGGCACTATCAGCTATAGATCAAGGTAATTCATTCAATAACAAGTTGGCTTATTTAATGTGGTTTAATCTCTATGGATATAGTTGTAATAATCATTACCTTTCCTTTCCGACTTATCCTATGCTGCTCATCATTATGTTTTATGCATAGCTATCTCATCCTATCCTCTTCACCCAACGAATAGGTTTTTCTAGGAATTCTAGGAAACATCGCTCACTACTTTTCAGGGTTACAAAAATAATTTGAAACCCATCCAGCTTGACATGCCTATGGTAACTACTATCTGTAACTATCTGCGTTGTATTGGAAACAACAACAGTTGCGGTTTCGTTGTGTTTTACAACCGAGCTTCTGCGTTGTTTTTTTCTAAGTCCATCTCGCATTATCTTTTTTTTATTATTATTGGAAACTAGCGGCTAATCATTATGAGTGGATAGCCTTCAGCTAATAGTTCGACAGACAAAGGGCGGCTTAGCCGGAAATAAATAGAAACCTTATGATGATTCCACTACGTCCTAGCAAAACCCTACTTCAACAACAACCATCGCATCAATCACACATCTTTTTTTATTTTATTTTAACTCTAAACTTCGTGCCTTTAATGGTACTTTTGATTGGATTTTTTTTAAAGCATTCCTAAAACTTACAAGTGCGATTTTCATTTTCCCTAGATGAATAAAATATTGGTGAAACCTCTTCCTTTATTCAAATTTTATGGA
This sequence comes from Pinus tabuliformis, assembly GCA_031772625.1. Taxonomy (NCBI): domain Eukaryota; kingdom Viridiplantae; phylum Streptophyta; class Pinopsida; order Pinales; family Pinaceae; genus Pinus; species Pinus tabuliformis. The sequence goes on along the minus strand of CM062816.1, from coordinate 1,619,540,024 downwards.
CGACTTAGAGAGTAATTGATTCCCCTCTGGGGCAATAGTATGTTAATTTATGCGTTGACAACTTTGATGCAAAAGATAAATATTCAGAACTGCGCACACCATATCGGTGGCTATGTAGATTTTGGAGGTTTCAAACTAGGTGATATAGTCAAAATTTTCATAACTATCAATCTCTACAACCTGTACGAAGCAATCTCCATCATCAGATAATTTGGATTGGGTAACAATGGTCCAAGCCATCTCCATCTACGTGAGAGAAGATACATTGTTCGATGTTATACTCAAAGCAAACCCATCACGTTGAACCGCATGTTGAGCGTAGTCGAACATTTGATGAACAACTCGATTACGAGTTAATAATAGTCAATGATGCATTAAGGCCAAGTGTGAAGTGACACCCACAAGGAAGGGTTTCATCCACCGATCAGGTGGAGTACCCAATATGTCCATTGACATGGCATTTGACCATTTGCAATTTCCATCTCTGAAAAAAACCCACATTCATAATAACATAGTTAGATGACGTGTGATATGTTGATTGCTAACCACTGCGTAGTCTAGGTTTATTTAGAACACAATCTAATATCCCTACTGCTACCCAATAGTTTTTTATTGTACGATGCTCTAGTCAACAATTTTGTTACTCGCACAGATACAATAATTAGGAATACAAATAAATAATATCCCTTGACAGAAAATTCCAGTATCAACACACATACCTCTTCTTCGTTCTTCATGATTCATGCAGCAAGAATTGTGCATATATGCTCCATATTCCTTTAACTAAAATATTGTTAATATTTAGATTCAATCTTGAAGAATCATTACTAATTTGACACTTATACCTTGACTCTCTATTACACTTTTAGTAGTGAAGCCAAATGAGGGCTTGAACGTTCTCATATCCTATAGAGGTGTATTGGCCCATAGGCCACAAGTTTTGAACTTGAAGCTCTGATACCATTTGTAACAAACCTCCTTAGCCTACCCGAGAATTTAGCCTCCAAGACCAATAAATTTAAAATTTTGGATTCATTCACAGTTAAAGCTTTAACCCCCTTATAGATCTTGTCTTCTAAAATTACCTCAGCCATATTACTATTAGGTCATAGTACAATTTTCTCATTAATTGTTTTACTAGTTCCCTTGTATGGAACCTTAGATTCATTAACATCTCGGATGCACATGATCAACCATTGAACTTATGATGGTAGGAATCCTATCAACATATCTGGGTAAATCTTCACCAACACTAATGGACATTAATTTCATGATCATGGTAGTGTTATTGACCAGTCTTTCATTCCCATGCATACTAGTTATACATGCAATACAAATACTTAACCCATTAATTGTAAAATAGGATAGATATTCCTCAATTGGTGAGTTTGCATAAAAAAATATTACTTTAGATCATTATGATCATACCATATCTCTGTATTGGATGTAATACAATTAGTTAGAGAATCCACAGTCATCTCACATATTCATACATAATCTCACCATAACCCACATTTCTTCCACTATTAACTCAATTCTTAGATGTAAAATACGCCATATTTATAATTATTTTGTCACATTCATAGTAACCCATTAGCACAGGTAATCTAAGTATGTTCATTATTTTACCCTGCATGGGTACTAAAGTTATTGATTCATTTAATGTACTTCTATTGATAACTTCAAACTAGAAGCCACATGTAAGTTGACCATGAGAAATCTAAATCAGTGACACCAGTACCAACAACTAATTACCATGATACCACCATTTCTCATACAAATTTAAGTTCACATACATAAGACACAGATAATACCTTATCTATAAAGCTGAGCTTCATAAGTTAATCATTTCAACGAAAAACTCGAACAATAACAGAAACTGGTGAAAATATTCTCATAAACAAACTAGAAACCATAACCGAGAGAGAGAGAGAGAGAGAGAGAGAGAGAGAGAGAGAGAGTAAGAGTCAATATACAATCATTTCATGCCAATAACACCAACTAAATCTCACTTGGAGGGGGCAGCACCACCACCCAACCATGAATCACCTGTGATCACCCCCGAGCTGAATATCTTACCAAGGATCAATTGTCCTCAATTGATCAATGCACTAGGTATTTAATACCCTTTTTCATGATTTAGTTACCATTAGCGGTGCCCTGCTTTACGGATTTTTCCATTTTCCTAGGTCTTATCTGTAAAAGCTCGTCTTTATCTCCCATGATGCTTTTCCACATAAAAGCTTGCCTTTATCTCCTACAAAGCTCTTATGTCCGATGGATATTTATCTCCCATCCATCCAAGCTTATCTAGAATCCCATCTGGAAGCTTATCATGAAAGATTCATCTCTATCCCATTCCTCATGGGATTTGGCAAACATCTCCTCTCTCTTGGTGCTCCACCCTCCAAATGATTTATTTTATTAATTTATTTAATAATATATTTTCTTTTCATGTGACATATCACCTAGCTTTCCTCAACTTAGGTATAGAATAGTTTAACCCACAAAGGAGGGTATCAAACCTAGCTTTCCTCAGCTTAGGTTTACAACATTTAACATGGAAGGGAGGATATCACACCTAGCCTTAACTTAGATTAGGTTTACAATAATGTAGTACACAAGGGAAGGGTGTTACAGTTTCTACTTTGCTTCTAGGAAATGGGTCTTAAATTTTCTCTTTACATAAACAGTGCGTAGGTAAACTTTTTGAGTTACTTACACAATCATATCTCAATGTTAATAAGGATTTATTTGAGAACATTACTCGAATTAAGTGGGGAATAAGAGCTGTTTGATTATGTATCTTCATGATAGTCTATTTGTATATAATTACATCAAATACTAAGACCCAGTGTTCTAAGTGATAGTCATATCACCCCATATAGATGACATAATTAGTTTAATTCCCTCTACTTAAATCCCTCACATTGGTGTTCATCATTGTTTGTAGAAACATCTTCTTTCATATGAATTCTACATAACTAGGCATACCATTACTGCTCTAACCAGTTGCTTTCTCACCCACCTAACACCCACAATGTCCAACATTAAAATTCTTTATGAATTGTTATTCATTGTATGAATGTGATAAACTTATGAACAATCAAAGGTTAACTCCTTAAGTCACACAGGGGCCGCTCTGGCTTCCTTGACATTCACTAACTATAAGATCCATGACCATTTACTATGTCGTCTTCACAACCTTCAACTTCAAATCCAAAGTTGACTTTTATTTATGGTTAACATTCTATGGTGAGGTTCGGTTACCACATAGCAATCACAACTATGGTTGTATTATTGTGGTAGTAACACATTACCCTAGTTGGGTATATGTGATCGAGGCGACCATTATTACAAAATATCACTACTCCTTAAATTTGTGTATGCCACTTAACTTCACTAGTACATTTATTAAATTCATGTGTTCACATCTCAAGGAAGGCATGCCTTGACATTAAGTTGTGGGGACGACCGACTCATGGAAAACCCCTCCCCGATACAACGAAATTACCCTTTTCATTAGGCTAGTGATATAGCATAGTGGTTTGGTTATTTTTCCTTTTGTTGTTAGAGATATATTTGCTAGAATCATGCATATGCATTGCTTTCTATATTAAAAACTTCCCCGTACGTGATACTGTACCTCCAAAATAATTCTCCATTAATAATTTTGGGTTTCATCCCACTTAGGGATTGATGTGAACCTTCCCTATTTCCATGCATGCCCTAATCTCATGGGCGCATGTGACCTATGGCCAATGTGCAGTAGCTTGGTTAAATGACAAGGCTTCATTCTAGTTACCCTATTCTTTCCTTTCTGGCGAGAAATAAAAACATTGCTATTGGGAATTGAATGCTATACAATACCTCCTTTGTATGCAGGAGCGCACCATCACCATCCCATGCTATATGGGGTCACCATCCACATCCAAGTCGGTGACAATGAATGGTATTACGGAAATGAATACGATTACCAATTTGACAATGGCCAACAATGAATTCCATGTTTCCCACTTGCAGTTACCCGCCCTTTTGATCATCACATCATCTCCCAGGCTTTACCCTTTTATTTTACTTATTTAGGGTGGATAGGGCATCGGCATTGGGCAAGAGAAAAGATATCAGCAAGGCATATTCAACACTATTTTTTGCATCTTAAGTTGTTATCAGACCTACATAATGGATATTTGGCACTGTTTTCTACTTCTTGCTCTATTGTCATACCTGCACAGATAAGTTTACGAAATTCATATATATGTGTTTAATGCTCCAACTAATGCCTTGTATGGGTAGTGTTGCCCTAACTAATGGTCTCTGCCTTCCAGGGCTCCCCTGTAAACGCTTCCAGAGCTGCTGGTTTCGTGCAGCTTCCTGTTAAATCTCGCTTTTCATTTGAAATATATATATATATATATATATATATATATATATATATATATATATATATATATATAGTATGTAAATAACAAACTCTATTATGCCTATCATCTTAATCAGAGTGACTCAAAATGCATATCCACCTACAGTGCTATCAATGAAAATATGAAATAAGGGAAAATGTGGTACATGATGACCAAAGTTATATCTAGAAACGCAAGTAGGTAGAATCACTTGATCCAAATTTCCCATAATAAACATCCAAATTTCAAATAAGCAGACATATCCACTTATCCCTACCATACAAATGTGTTTTCCAACAATTATTTCACTCTTAGCATTCTCCAATGAGTTGCGGAGGATACAATGCATATTGCATAACCCAAGATTGTACGTTCCTGCTTTCTTCACTTTCGTCCATTGCCACCACTACTCTCCTCTACTTAGATTTGCACCCCTAAAATTTGGACATTTCTGCAATTGAAACAAAATTAAATACACCGAACAAAATGTGACGGGCCTTCTTTGGTTCTGCTCTTTGTTGCAAATTGCAATGAAAGAGGAAGTTTTGAGCCCCTAATCGAACTAGTGAGTGCTTTAACAAATATGGTTCTCATGAGACTAAATATGCCTTTGCTTTTACCTTGTACCCGCCATGATGTCAAATTTGTGACCACCATCACTAACCCCTAGCCATAAATTGCTCAACCTACGCATGTGAGTATCCACTCATTATGTCATCGCTTCATATATTTTATCTTATTTATGATTTTCATTCACTGTATATCCATCCTCGTATCAAGCACCAGTGAGATTTACTAGTTTATCATGATCATGGCACACATTCACACTAAACAGATGTTCATTGTAAGAAGAATTCAAGGATGTCATTGAAAGAGTGGTCATCACTATTTATGACTTAATGAATAAAAAAATTGAACACTATGTTTAATACTCTTAAACTTGGAAACATGTTATATTCTTTAAAAAAAAAATGTTATTTCAGGTTAAAAAATATTCCATCTCATGCCTTAAATCAAGCATTCCAGGTTTAAGTGAATATTAATAGAGCTTGATTAACTTAACTAAGGCTCATTAATGTAAGGATAAGTTTTCATTAGGATTTTTTTTTTGTTAATAAGAATTTAGTGTTTTTGGTTGATTTACTTTTCTTAACATATAAATTTAGTATATTTGGATTAGTTCGATTTTTTTAACATATAATTAAGTTTTATGGAATATAAATTATTCTTTTATGAAAAACTAATTACATTTACTTTTGAGTTAAATAATATGTGTTTATATAATTTGGTTCACTTGTATTAGTTACGATTTATTAGTCTGCAATGTTAAAAGAGATTGGTTACAAAAACCACAAAGAAAGGTATGTTTAAAAATAATAAGTCAAGGTTAATTCAAAAGCTAAAAAACATTCTTAAAGTGGCTAGCTCTTTATGTGTTTGATATGCATCTATGCATTTATCTACAATTTCAATATTCTTATTTTATAGCCTGCTGCAGATTGATGTTCCACATTGAATAGGATTCAGTACCATATGCATTGGAAACTCAATAACATCATTTAGTACCATATGCATATGATCTTCAACTTCTCTTTACTTGCAATAAGAGATGTTATTTTCCCTTAAAAGTACTAAACAGTCGCAATTTTACCATGTAATTTCAAGCCTCCAATTGTGCAACATGGGAATCCAGTTGTGTGTTACCTACATTGAAAACTCAATGGCATTATATCTTTGCCATATTGGGTTGCATGCATTTTCAATTGAATTTAATTTAATTTGGCCTAATTTTGCATGTGAATTTGTGATGATTTTGGTTTTAAAGATGTATATCTACTAATATTTATCCAGATACATTCAATTTATAATGCACATTTGCGAAAATAATTGTGAGATTAAATATAATTTTGTTTATTTAATTGAACACTATATATTTTTGAATGAAAGATTATAGCTAGCCTCTCAAGAGAAACGAAGTGACATCGTTTTCAATTTGTTTTTCTATTTTTCACAAGTCATGTAACTTAATTAGTAAAGGAGTAAGTGGTCCATAATCCATACATATTTTTTACTAACCAAAGAATTTTTACTTCATTTGCAGTGGGACTAGAAACCCAGTGTTATCAAAGAAAGGGAGTAGCCCCTGCTTCCCTTCCGTCTTTTAGACGATCCTCAAGTTGCATCTGAAAGCTTTCTCAAAGCGCTTGGTTTTCCATCTCCTTCTTTAGGCTCACATAGTGTAATAGGAAGGTAGTAAGTGGCCCATCAACCACACATTATTTTATTTGTAGGTAAGGAACAAACATAACTTAGTATAAATAGATATTTTGTAAAGGATCATCATATATCCACATCATTTCACACTTTTTATGTTGACTTTGTCACTTACACACACATTGCACTACACACACTAAGCTACTCTATATTTTGAATAAAGGGCATCAAGTTTCAAGAGCTTTTGTACATAGTTTATTTGAGCTTACTTTTCACACCATAAGTGAAGGAAGACACCTAAAAGCAATCATAACTTGAAAAAACTAAATTTCCCCATAGGAGCCATAAAATAATTTATAGTTTAGGTTAGGACTATTGGGGGTAAGCATCCAATAAGACGCCATGGTCATGTTACATTTTGAAACATAGAAGTTGTCTTTTAGGGTGCTTAAAATCCTTCAATCATCCCACGGAAAAGACTACCCAAGCAGTAGAGAGACCTGATTCAGAGGGGGTTCGGCTTAGGCTCAGTATGTATGGTACTATATGCGGCTACCCAACTTGTACAGTGCTCAGTACTAATCACCGATTACAAATAAGCTAAAGATTTGACTACCCCTGTGAGATGAAGGTATCTTATTGGCCAAATTTTAGGGCATCTTTCCCTATAGGTGGAGGTGCGGGAATCACTAAAGCCTCGTTCATTAACTTGTTTGATTCTTTTGGCTGCTAGAAGCCTCACTAGTTCTTTTGAGATGTAGCCCCATCACCCGTCATAAAAGATATCTCCGCAAGGCCCAACTACTTTGATAATGGAAAGGAAGAATAGTTATTCATAGGATCTTTTATCATACACAAAACAAACTAAAACCATTTTTCTTGTTTAATTGATCACATAGTTTAACTTAAAGGGAAAGTAACAATTTATTTTTTACTTTGTTTTATGTATGCAATTTATTTTGTATACATATCCCGCACCTCACCATAGAAGTGACACACAATTCATCTAAGAATACATAAATACCTTACTTTTTCATATTAAGAATAATCAAACAATGATACACAAAACATTCGAATTCCTGTTTCACATAAATATACATTAAAATAAATTCTACAAATAAAAATTGAAACGAAATATTTAAGTGTGCGAACAAAATATTTTTAAATAATAAAATAATTAATCAAATTATAATTAATTAAGAAAATTGAAACCATTAACTATATTTCATTCACTATAATTATAAATTCTAATTACTTATAAATAATGTTTCGTTTTTGTCCATTAACTATTGTAGATTACGATTGTAAAATATACTATTATTATTACCAAAAATTAATAACTTAATCAAATTCAAATTATCCATTAAAAAATTGAAAATAAGTGTAAACTTACTTCATAATATATTTTGTATGAATTGAAATATGTTCCCAAAATACTCTTGTTAATATCTAAATGCAATTTTTTTTGTACTAAAATGGAAATAATAAACGAATTTGTCATTGAGATTTTTAAATTTGTTACCAAATGATATAGAACCAGTTATGGTTTATTATGTTTTATGTCTTAGGTGCCAAATAAATATTCTTAACATTTATTTATAAGTGGAGAAAGAAATACAAATAACACATTTTAATAAAAGCACAAGCATATTGAATAAATAAATAACCTACAAAATTCATCAAATGAAATGACAAAAGTAGGATTCTAATTCTTAGAACTAGCTGCAAAGTTTATGTTTGGTTAGAAAATTAAAAATAATAAAACTAGTGTATTGATAAAAATGAGATGGCTAATGAATATTGGTAGATATCAATTTTCAAGGAGACGTGCCTTTCTCAATACATATCAAAGTAAAAAATTTACTTCCAAAACTTGTGTTTTTGAGAAAAAATATGTTTAATTACAAAAGTTCAATGAAACTATTGCAACTATATAAATTAGATGACTGATAATAATATATATCAATTCATAATCAATAACAATAGACACTACTTTAGTATATCTCATTTTATTAAGATTTAAAAAAACATAAAACTTAACTAAATTATAATTTTATTTTAACTTATATTATTATTATTAATTACAAAAACAAGTGATACATAAATTAAACATCTATACATTTAGAAAAACATGTATCTAGATTTTTAATCATGAGGATTTGCACTCACTTTACCATGGAGATTTGCTAATGTAAATGAGCTTTGATACAATATGAAGGCTTATCAATACCACATGACCAAACACCATAACTTGTTTTATATGATACTTAGTTGTATGATTTTTTTAATTAATCAATTTAATTAAAAAGACCAAAAAAACATAAATATTCTAGAACATTGTGTGAAAATTAAATTCCTACCACTAATAATTATTGATTATTCAATTAAAATTCTAAAAACTCTACTAATTTTTTTAACTTACTAATTAGCATGTTATAGAGTGGGGTGGTGGGCTATAGAGGGGTTATTACAGATCCTATAGGATTAATTGAAAGTGCATTTGTTTGGGTTCTTAATATTTTAATAAATAATCATGCCGAATCTTATACACTATGGAAAGGTTTGAAGGCTTCGATCAACTTTGATTTTCAAATTTTGAAGGTGGTGATGGATTTTTAGGATGTAACAAGGCATATGGTTCACATTACTCCATTTAACACTCTTTTGGCTTTAATACTAAAGTTGGTGAAGAAGGTATCTAAGACCTCTCTAGGGTTAACTTCTTGCATGCTTCTGTTATCACTCAGGTTGTCCTTAAAGCTCCTTAAAGGATACGGCCGAGGTAACCACAAACCAATCTTTGGACTGCAGGTCCTAGCCTACCTGCAATCAGAGAGGGCTCTCTCTTTATAATTTAGCTTTGTTTTGGGTTGATTTTAGGCTAGTTATGATTTTCTTGGGTTTTGTTTTGATTTTGGTGGGATGGAGGATTCTTTCAAACAAAGTTGGGATGCATAGTGTGAGAAGTTCAAACCATTGGGCATGGGGTCGTGGATTAGGCTTGTTGTTGAGTTTTCTTGGTCACAAGAGGAATACAAAGCAGGATAGCTACACATAAAACAATATCTAGCTAGAATAAAGATGGAACGAAGGTTAGTGAATGAAAGGTAACTAAGTAGCTCTCATTATGCTAACAGAGGGAAGGTGAATGAACATTTATATAGGAGCAATCAAGGATTCCTAAACGACATTCATATATGAAGGAACTAGTGTAAATATGAGCAAATCAGTATTCATGTTCAGGACTAATTCAGAGGAAAACATAGATAAATCACAGAAATTGAGAACATAATATAACTAAGTGAGCTCTGAACTGTTCTTTCTTTCTGCTATTTAGATAGTGAAACCATGATGTCATAAAACATATAAACTATAAACAAAGATAAGAAACACTTATTGGGCTATGTAGAAGTGTTAGGATTCCATAGTCACTCTTCAGACATTAAAACACAACAGTCAGTTCATCTCCCAAACATTCCAGCGATCTTTGATTATAGAGACTCTCAGAAAGAACAATGCAAGTCTAGAGGAAGTTATCGACCAACCAACCCTTAAAACAGTGCAGAGGGTGGTTTGAGTAGAAAATATTTACAAACATCAGATCTAGGATAGATCTCCTCAAATAAATGCCTTTAACCTAATTTGTACAGAAGTAAATGGCAGAAATATCTATCTAACAGCTGCGTAGGGGTAACTGGCATCTCAAAATATCTATTACAGCAGATCTTATGCAGATCTAAGGAAAATGAGTGCTTTCATCTATTTTATCTTGAAGTAAATGCTTAAAACATTTATCTAAGTGCTATGCTGGGGCATCTACCTCAAAAATGGATCAAAAGAGTTCCTTGAGCCACACGCTGTCCTCTGTGTGATAACTGTGCATTTAAGGAAGCGGCGCTGCTCCAAAAATATGACTGGGAACAATGTCTCTGCAATAAATCTGCCTTGAAAGCCTTCATCTATGCCTTTAGGTGGCTTTAAAGCAACAAAAGGAGTTTTGGTGAGCCTTAATGGTCGAATGATGCTTTGTTGACTTTGTTGGGCTTGCTTTGCTTTCATCTGCTTTGAAAAACTGGACTGATACTCTTTGCCGCATCCTCATACACTTTGGCACTGAATCTGGGCCTTTTCTCACCACTGATACTCTTTAGATTGTCCCATCGCCCCCTTTCTACCTTTTAATGAAAAAATAGCTGCTGCTAATGTCCTCTGTGGCCTTTGGGTGCAATCGGCGTTTGGCCGATCAAAACTAGCCTTAAACTTTTTGAAAAATGGTGCAAACAGGAGGAAAAAGTGTCGCCAACTTTGCCGAGGCCGAGACTAGCTATCTGAAGCAAAACTGGGCCTTGGAGTGATCCCAGAAAGCTTAGGGATGCATGAATTGCACTATCGGGAGTCGGTCGTGGGCATATATGTGAAAATATGAACAAATGCCACCTTTTCCTTTACACAAAAAAGGCCAATTTCCATGTAAAATTCGTGAGAAACATAGGTGGGAGAGACACTATAGCGAAGATTAAATCCTAGCTGTTGGATCGCGCGAAGGCAGATCCAACGGCTGGCACTAACTCGTATCGGGGCGGACCATTGGTCCCAGCACATAAAACCTCCGAATAGCGATGAACCTGGTGGACCCGAAATTATTATATGCCCTTTCTTTATGGAGATCGGGTCCGGTCCGTCGGCGATTTCATATCGACGAATTTTAACAAAATCAATATGCGGACCCAAAAACCTTTAAAACTGCCCTATAATATTTTTCGGCTCTGGGATATAGGAGCACAGCGCGGACCCTTTCGGACCCAATATGCCTTTATGCCTTGCTTTATTACTTTCCGGCTCCGCTGGTCGGAGCCATATAGGAGTGATGCGATTAAATATGGGTCGTTGATCTTTGGGCTTGAATGGGCGGCTGAGATTAACTCGGCAATTCGCTATCGGCGAGGTCATGGGTTTGCCACAAATAAATGTCGAAACCCATCGGACCCGATAAGTTATACAGGCCCTCTTTATTTTATTCCAGGTCCGACCCATCGGCGGAACCGAAATCGGCGGTTTTAACAGTGGAATGGGTCCGCGGACCCAAAAACCCTTTAACACTGCATTTGATAACTCATCCGCTCTGCCAAATCGGAGCAGTATATGGGGCGATGCGAAGTGGGGGGCTGCACGACAAGATCTGGGCCGTCAGATCTGGGGCCCGATCCAACGGTCCTGGATCTGTCGGCGAATCGGCAGTCGGAGGGACCAAAGGGCGGCACATATGGAATCACCAAACTGCGCGGACCCGATATTCTATTACCGGTCCACTTTATATGTTTTCGGGTCCACCCATCGGAACTATACCCCATGCCTTGAGACTTAGCCATTTTCGCTTATATGTGCCACTGCCCCCTCCCGATAGCGATATCGCATCGGAGGGGGATCAAACAGACCTTTATCTCATCGGAGCACGCTTTTTATGAAAAGGCAAGGCAAATGAATTCGAAGGGGCTCCTTTATAGTTTGGAATGGATTCTAAGGCATCGGAAGCGGTCCGATAGCCAAAAAAGGGAGGATTTTATCCTTTTTTGAAGGTTTTTCATGGTTTTTACATGGTTTTCTATTCTTATGCCTTGGAAGGCATCCCAAGGCACTTAGGGGTAAAGTGATGTGGTTTTGAGAGGGGTTTAGTGGCAAAAGAGGGTTTCATGCCTTATAAAGGAAAACCAATGCCAAAGAGATGATTTTTATACATATGAAGGGAAACTATGCAAAGGAATGAGTCCTTTGTTGGCATTATGATTCAAGTGTTGTCCTTGATGGCAACTCACTCAGAGGTTGGTACAGGTGATGGCAACTTAATCAGAAGACAGATCTCAGTACAGCATGCCAAGGAAGTTCATACATGCCGTTTCGTTAAGCCCAAGTCGCGTGTACACGCTAGTTCGATTCAGAAAAAGCGCGTGTATGTGGAAAGGTTCCTTTGGTCCATGGTGGTTAGTCCTTGGAAGTTGTGCCTATGATTTCGGACCATTATGTCTCGACGGGCGTGTCGATCCCTAGTTTTAAAGTTGATGGTATTGTGTTACTATGGTTTTGGCTCTTGGTATTGAGCAAGGCCTAAGGCTATATAAGGAGAAGAAGATCATTAGGCAATATGATCTTTCGACAAGGCTTGAATATCTAAGAGAGAAAGAGATCTGATATGCAGGGTTCGGGTTGCTTGATATGAGCTAAGGAGAAATCACATCGGCGGATGGAAGACTAGATCTAAGGACAAATCGGGATCTAATGGTTTGAAATGCTCTATTATGATATGGTTGATTATGCGTATTTCTAGATCTGCATACTGTCGCAATATTATGTTCTGGATCTAACTGATGTCTGGTACAGCTGCAAGTTGAGAGAATCTATTTTTAGATCTGTACGCAGGTTGGCTTAAGTAAAAACGCGTGTACACGCGGGTTTCGCCCATTGAAGTAGCGTATATCTCTTAAAGCTTGATTTTTGGGTTTGCAGTTGGATCTGACTGTTATTGCAGAGTTCTATAGACTGCTCTGGGTTCTGGTATCTGGTGATTGACAGGGTTCAGTGGTTCAGTGATTCAAAGTTTGATAATTCTAGTATTGGTTGTTTTATGCTTCATGGATCTGTTATGAAAGTTGAATGAATTGGGTTCTACAGATTGAATGATGTGCTTCAGGAATATCCAGTCTGAAAATGTATGAAAGGTGGTACCTGAAAGAAAGAAGATTGTAGGCCAGCACCTACGTACTAGTATCTTGGCTAGTACAAGAGCAAAGGGGGTTGGAGCTCCCTTCCAAGGAAGTTTGGAGAACGAGAGAAGGTTGTAGCCTTCTGCAGGTTGTAGCCTGCGTACTGGTACAAGGCTGCACCAGTACAAAATATTGTAAACTGAAGTTTCTTATTAAAGAAAGATAGAGACAACTTGCAGCAGGTGGTTTTCACCCACATTGGGTTTCCACCTTATATCTTGGTGTTCATGTGTGTGGTTTTTGATCTGTTCTGTTATACTGCACCTGCTTACTGTTAATGTGGTGAATAATGTCCTGATGAACTTAACTGAAGAATAAGCTAACTAAATTATGAGTTTTCTTCTTATACGCTGTTTTACTTAATCACAGTAGCGTGTACACGCTGGTTCACCTAACTGAAGTAGCGTATATGTTTCTGAGCATTGAAAAGTTTGATTGATCTGATAATACTGATTCACCCCCCCTCTCAGTATTATTTCCAACAATTGGTATCAGAGCCGGTCCTTCAGAGAAGCTTGATCGCTTGAAGGTAGATCATTCATCATGAGCAGCTACGAGAAAGAAGCATCAATCAGGCCACCGATTTTTGATGGGACAAATTTCAATTATTGGAAGGTAAGAGTTACTGCATATCTTCAATCTCTTGGTACAGAAGTTTGGAACATTGTAGAAACAGGCTATGCTTTTCCTTCAGCTACTCCTACAGATCTAGCTGAGAAAAAGAAGTATGAAACAAATGCAAAAGCAGTCAGTACTCTATTAGGAAGTATATCTCAAACAGAATTCATGAAGGTCATGCACTTCAAATCAGCAAAAGAAATATGGGACAAAATGATCACTAGCTATGAAGGAGATGAACAGGTAAAGCAAGCTAAACTTCAAACTCTCAGGATTCAATATGAGACTCTCAAGATGTATAATGATGAAAGTGTGGCTAATTATTTTCTTCGGGTAGATGAGATTGTTAATTGTATGAAAAATTTGGGTGAAGAAATAAGAGAAACTATAGTAGTTCAAAAGATTCTAAGATCATTATCCCCCAAGTTTGAATCTAAAGTATCTGCAATAGAAGAAAAAGAAAATCTCCGTGTTCTCACTATGTCTCAGCTACATGGAATTCTAACCGCTTATGAAATGAGAAAGGGAGGTCCATCTGACAGAAGGGAAGCTGCTTTTAAGGCATCAGGAAAAGAAGATTACTATGAAGCAAGCCATGTTCCAGAAGAAGAGGAAGAAGAATCAAATTTTGTCAGAAATCTTCAAAGGGGTTCTGGAAGGTTCAGAGGTAAGCTACCTTTCAAATGCTTTGCTTGTGGGAGAGTAGGTCATTATGCTGCAAAATGTCCTTATAAGGATAAAGGAAAAGAACCTGCTAGATGGAACAAGAAACAAAGTGCAAATAAGAAAAGCTACTACACCCATGAAGATAGTGATGGCTTATCAAACAGTGATGAAGATGAACAAGGTAATAAATATAAGCTGTTAATGGCATTTGAAGATGATGATTATGAGGATGCTGTAGATGTGGATAATCTCTATAATGAAATCACTAGACTCAAGAGAGGCATAGAAGAAAAGAATGTGATCATTGATACTTTGCAATTTCAAATTGATGAAAAGGAAAAACATCTTGAAAAACTAGAAGGTGAAATTGTTGGTCTCAGAAAAGAAATTGAGAAAACAAAAGCTATTAATCTTAAATTTGTCAAAGGATCTGAAACTTTGGATGAGATTATCAGTGTGCAGCGGTCTCCTCTAAACAAGACAGGTTTGGGCTATAATGGAGAAACCTCTCAAGCATCCACCTCAAAAAGTTATCTTGATGCAGCAAGAAGAAATGAGCGGAAGAACAATGAAGATAATCAGGTAAAGCAGGGACGAATTACAAACAGAAACTATCAGGGACAATCCTCCTTAAGGATGAACAAAAGCTACAACCAACCACAGGTAAAATCTTCTCAGTTTGGCTCAAGAATAGATGAAAATAGAAATTACAATCAGTTGGCTGGTAGATTCAATAACCGCAGAAGCTTCTTCAATGGACAATGCTTTTCTTGCCACAACTTTGGTCACAGAGCA
Source organism: Pinus tabuliformis (assembly GCA_031772625.1). Taxonomy (NCBI): domain Eukaryota; kingdom Viridiplantae; phylum Streptophyta; class Pinopsida; order Pinales; family Pinaceae; genus Pinus; species Pinus tabuliformis. Next base: position 1,619,524,570 of record CM062816.1, on the reverse strand, counting down.
GCTCAATGTGTTGCATATAAAACAATCATGACTAGGGAAGCTCAAAAACAAAGAAGTATGACAGGGATTACAAAAAGGACCTATAACAACTTTTCGGTTCTTGAAAATGAAGTTGAATGTTCTATTTGCAATAATTTTGGTCATAAAGACTCTGAATGCAGGAGCAGGTTTCAGGAGAAAAAGGAACAAGCCACGAGCACCAAAACATGGAGAATAAAGGAACCTCAAACAGAAAGATGTGGGATAGCATTTTATGCAGAAGGACAGGAAAATCTATGGTACATTGACAGTGGATGTTCGAAACATATGACAGGTGATAAAGAAAAACTTGAATCTTATTCTACTTTAGAAAAGGGAAAGAAAGTTTCTTTTGGAAATGATACTCCTGCAACTATAAAAGGAAAAGGTATTGCTCCTTTGAAAGAAAAGGTCAAGGCTGGAAATGTTTTATATGTTGATGGATTGAAGCATAATCTTCTAAGTGTCAGCCAGATGTGTGATCAAAAAACCGAGGTTATTTTTAGATCGAATGGATGTCTTGTTCGTGATCTTGATACAGGAAAAACAGTTCTCAAGGGCAAAAGAACTCCAAATAATCTGTACATATTTGAAGAAGGACAACAACAATGCTATCTTAGCAAGGATGAAGAGCACTGGTTATGGCATCGAAGGTTGGGACATCTAAGTTTCTCACAAATAAGGAAAGCATGCAAATATCAGGCAGTTCGCGATCTTCCAGATATCAAAATTCCAGACAACACCATATGCAAATCTTGTCAGTTTGGAAAGCAAACCAGAACTAACTTTCCAGAGAAGGAAGGATCAGCTAGCTTGCCTCTTGAGCTAGTCCATACAGATGTATGTGGTCCATTTAGGAAAAGGACACCTCGAGGAGAAGAATATCTGATATTATTCATTGATGATTTCTCAAGGTTTGTTTGGTTAGGGCTTATGAAGCACAAAGATGAAGCATTCGAAAAATTCAAATCCTTCAAAGCATTGGCTGAAAATGAATCAGGACACAAAATTAAGTGCCTCAGATCTGACAGAGGTGGGGAGTTCACATCAAATGAATTTTTCGATTTCTGTGATGAACATGGGATAAGAAGAGAATTCTCTACAGCTAGAACTCCTCAGCAAAATGGGGTTGTGGAAAGAATGAACAGAACTATCCAACAAATGGCTCGTGCTATGCTCGATGAATCAGGTACTCCTGCAACCTTCTGGGGTGAAGCTGCACATGCTGCTGTTATTATTCTTAACAAAACAAATGTCCGAGTAAACAGCACTCAAACACCTCATGAGCTTTGGAGTGGTAAAACTCCTTCCGTGAAGCACTTCAAAATCTTTGGGAGCAAATGTTATATCAAGAATACTGATGAGCAACTTGGCAAACTTGAACCTAGAGCAGATGAGGGCATTCTTCTTGGTTATTCTCCACATAGCAAAGCATACAAGTGCTACAATAAAAGACTTGGCAGAATTGTTGACAGTATTGATATAGTGGTTGATGAGAAGGGATATATTCCTAGGCAAGTTCATCATGAAGACATTGAAGAAGATGAAGGTTACTCTCAAAGGCGAAATAATGAAGAAGAAGAACCTCAAGAAGAAGAAGAATCTCAAGAAGAACCAGAGGAGCAGACAAGAACGGAAGAGAAGACTCCATCCAGATATGTTCAAAAGAATCATCCAGAAACTCAGATTGTGGGGCAGAAAGAAGCAGGAGTACAAACAAGAAGGACACTTGCAGAAGCTTCAAGCTACTTGGCATTACTCTCCTCCACTGAACCACAAAATGTGAAAGAGGCATGCAAAGATGAATGTTGGGTCAAAGCAATGGATGAAGAACTTGAGCAAATCGAAAAGAACAACACTTGGGAATTAGTTCCTAGACCAAAAGATAAGAATGTAATAGGAACAAAATGGGTCTTCAAGAATAAATTAAATGAAAATGGAGAAGTAATTAGAAACAAGGCCAGACTTGTTTGTAAAGGGTATGCACAGCAAGAAGGAATAGATTTTGAAGAGACCTTTGCTCCTGTGGCAAGACTTGAGGCCATCCGAATGTTCCTTGCTCTCTCAAGCTTTCAAAACTTCAAGGTATTTCAAATGGACGTGAAATCAGCCTTCCTGAATGGAGACTTAGAAGAAGAAGTATATATTGAGCAGCCAGATGGTTTCATTCTTGGGAATGATCCAAACCTTGTATGCAGATTGAAAAAGGCACTCTATGGACTCAAACAAGCTCCAAGGGCTTGGTACTATCGGTTGGACAAATATCTTCACCAACAAGGCTTTTCAAAAGGATCAGCAGATAGCAATCTCTATATAAAAGTTGAAAATAACAAATTGCTAATTCTTGTTGTTTATGTAGATGATATTATTTTTGGCAGCAATGAAGAGACTATGAGTCAGAACTTTGCCTTGGTTATGCAGAAAGAATTCGAAATGTCACTTCTTGGAGAATTGACATATTTTCTTGGATTGCAAATCCAACAAAATGAAGGAGGTATCTTCTTGTCTCAAACCAAATACCTCAAGCAGATCTTGAAGAAGTATGGCATGGAAGAGTCAAAGCCAGTATGTACACCCATGGTTACAGGATGCAGCCTCAGTGCAAATGATGAATCAGCAGCAGTTCACCAACCCACTTATAGATCCATGATTGGGAGTTTGCTCTATTTGACAGGTACTCGACCAGATATTACACATGCTGTAGGAATGGTTGGAAGATTTCAAGCCAACCCAAAGGAAACTCATCTTCAGGCAGTCAAAAGAATCTTCAAATATCTTCAAGGGACCCAAAACTATGGCTTATGGTATCCTAGAAATACAGATCTCACTCTTCATGCTTACACAGATGCAGATTGGGCTGGAAGTGTGGATGATAGGAAAAGCACAAGTGGTGGTGCTTTCTTCATGGGTTCCAGATTAGTATCTTGGTTCAGCAAGAAGCAGAGTTCGATTGCCTTATCTACAGCTGAAGCAGAATATGTGGCTGCAGCATCTTGTTGCACACAACTTCTTTGGATGATGCAGACCTTGCAGGACTTTCAAATCACTTGCATTCCACCCGTCTCTATCCTATGTGATAATACAAGTGCAATCAGCATTTCAAAGAATCCAGTCATGCACTCAAAGACCAAGCACATACCAATCAAGTACCATTTTCTTCGGGAACAAGTGCTTGAGCAGAAGGTCAAGTTGGAGTATGTTCCTTCTAAGGAACAAGTTGCTGATATTCTCACAAAACCACTGCCCAGGGAAACTTTTGAATATCTCAGACAAAAGCTGGGAGTAGTTGATGCTTCATCCTGCTGTTGAAGCTTGTCTGTTCTACAGAAAAGTTGGTATACGCAAGTTACGAAAGGTATATACGCGTATACACGCGGATTTATGGTGGGAAAGTCGCGTGTATGGTGTACGCATGTTGCAGAGAGTATATCCGCGTTCATACGCCGTTTTGTGCAGGATAAAACGCGTATATGGAGTTCTGAGCAGCAAGGGCAAACTCTGGAGTCCTGAACAGCAATGGGTATGTCAGAATTCTTCAAGCACGGTTTCAGGGGGTGTAGCAGGCACAGGTTCAGGGGGAGCAGCTTAAAAGTCTCATAAAGTTTTGTTGGCATTCAGATGTTTTGGTTGTTGATTTCAGGAAAAGGAGCTCGGAAAGAAATCCTGGTTGCTGATCTAAAAAGATGTTTATCATATGCTGCTGGTGACTTTCATAAGTCTTGGTCTAGATCTGTTGTCTCTATGTCATGTTTCTCTCTTGTCAAGGTCATGTAACGGCCTATGTTGGTTTCCCCACTATGCCTGGGATGAATGATGTAATATAATTGGTTGTTTCTGATATGTCCCTTCTTGGTAGGGAATATGGATGTATGTATTGAGTCTTTTGGTGATAGGAAGGTCCCTTATGGTGTATAAGTCCTGTTGAAGAACATCTTTTGCAGATCTGGCCTACTGTCAGGGGGAGCATGAGTCAGCACAGCAAGCAGAGGTATCAGCATGTCCTCAGGGGGAGCACAGCCCTTTGCCCTTGATGTCAAAGGGGGAGAATGACTTGGTGTGGTGGTTGCCATCAAGTCCAAAGGGGGAGATTGTTGGCATTATGATTCGAGTGTTGTCCTTGATGGCAACTCACTCAGAGGTTGGTACAGGTGATGGCAACTTAATCAGAAGACAGATCTCAGTACAGCATGCCAAGGAAGTTCATACACGCCGTTTCGTTAAGCCCAAGTCGCGTGTACACGCTAGTTCGATTCAGAAAAAGCGCGTGTATGTGGAAAGGTTCCTTTGGTCCATGGTGGTTAGTCCTTGGAAGTTGTGCCTATGATTTCGGACCATTATGTCTCGACGGGCGTGTCAATCCCTAGTTTTAAAGTTGATGGTATTGTGTTACTATGGTTTTGGCTCTTAGTATTGAGCAAGGCCTAAGGCTATATAAGGAGAAGAAGATCATTAGGCAATATGATCTTTCGACAAGGCTTGAATATCTAAGAGAGAAAGAGATCTGATATGCAGGGTTCGGGTTGCTTGATATGAGCTAAGGAGAAATCACATCGGCGGATGGAAGACTAGATCTAAGGACAAATCGGGATCTAATGGTTTGAAATGCTCTATTATGATATGGTTGATTATGCGTATTTCTAGATCTGCATACTGTCGCAATATTATGTTCTGGATCTAACTGATGTCTGGTACAGCTGCAAGTTGAGAGAATCTATTTTTAGATCTGTACGCAGGTTGGCTTAAGTAAAAACGCGTGTACACGCGGGTTTCGCCCATTGAAGTAGCGTATATCTCTTAAAGCTTGATTTTTGGGTTTGCAGTTGGATCTGACTGTTATTGCAGAGTTCTGTAGACTGCTCTAGGTTCTGGTATCTGGTGATTGACAGGGTTCAGTGGTTCAGTGATTCAAAGTTTGATAATTCTAGTATTGGTTGTTTTATGCTTCATGGATCTGTTATGAAAGTTGAATGAATTGGGTTCTACAGATTGAATGATGTGCTTCAGGAATATCCAGTCTGAAAATGTATGAAAGGTGGTACCTGAAAGAAAGAAGATTGTAGGCCAGCACCTACGTACTAGTATCTTGGCTAGTACAAGAGCAAAGGGGGTTGGAGCTCCCTTCCAAGGAAGTTTGGAGAAAGAGAGAAGGTTGTAGCCTTCTGCAGGTTGTAGCCTGCGTACTGGTACAAGGCTGCACCAGTACAAAATATTGTAAACTGAAGTTTCTTATTAAAGAAAGATAGAGACAACTTGCAGCAGGTGGTTTTCACCCACATTGGGTTTCCACCTTATATCTTGGTGTTCATGTGTGTGGTTTTTGATCTGTTCTGTTATACTGCACCTGCTTACTGTTAATGTGGTGAATAATGTCCTGATGAACTTAACTGAAGAATAAGCTAACTAAATTATGAGTTTTCTTCTTATACGCTGTTTTACTTAATCACAGTAGCGTGTACACGCTGGTTCACCTAACTGAAGTAGCGTATATGTTTCTGAGCATTGAAAAGTTTGATTGATCTGATAATACTGATTCAGCCCCCCCCTCTCAGTGTTATTTCCAACATCCTTATGCATTTGGAAGATGGTAAGAGGGGTCAATGAGGGTTCTTGTTGAGTTTCAGATAAACTTAGCAATTCCCAAGGATGTATATGGTTATTTTTCAACCAAGGGGAGGGGATAAGTATATAGGGGAGTTATAGGGATGGTTTTAGTAGGGGAAGGGAAAAGAGATAGGGAGTTACATAATAAAGTTAGTTGTTAATATGATAATGATGAGAAAAAGCACTAAGAATGAAGTCTTAGGCTATCAATGGGGGAAAGTGACTGATAGAAGAAGTGTGAACATTCCTTTAGTGAAGCAGATCTTCACCAAGGCAGATGATATGGAACATGACGAATCTAAAAGGTATCAAGCAGATTTTGACCTCTTTAGGGGAAGTTAGTGAGTGACTTTGGGACAGAGGAGGAAGGGGAAGTCAGACATGCCTCGCTTGAAGTCCTTCAAATGGAAAACTGCCTCAAACTTGTGATATGAATAGATATGACACTTGAAAATCTGAAATGGATCACAAGTCATGATTCTGCAACCACAAAGCTACCTACCCGGCCCATTCACCTATAATTTTCTCTTCTTTTTGGTTCGGGTGCACTTGAACTAGCATACCCAACTTTTTGTTCTCTTCTTCTTGTTGTCCTCCTATCTAACTCTATCCTTATTGCATCCAGGGGCTCAGATTAAGCTGTTGAGCACCCTTGTTTCTCTACCTATCTACAAATCTGCCAAGATTAAGTTGTTTGGACAGATGTTCATTCTCTATATTCTACAACAGGAAATTGAAACCTAGGGTGACCATGATTAAGATGTTTGGACCTCCCTTAGCTGACAAACTCATCACAAATGGATCAACTCATCAAAAATGAAACACAATAGTGGCATTTAGACTAGCACACTCTCATGGATACTTCTTCAGCCATCTGTAGCAAATATGGAGCATTGCAGCAAGCAAAGTATGACATATTTGGCATGTAAAAATGTCGATCATGAAAGATGATTAACCTGTTGTAGCAGGAGGCTAACAGTGGCTCCACTTGGGGATGGCTTTTCCTTATGACAAGCCAAGAACAGTAGGTCAGAATGCCTTGATTCTTTGTAGTTGCTGTTAATTGAAAATTTCTTCTGTGCTAATTTCTGAATGACTAGAAATTTAACTTCTGAATGCAGCACTCCTCCTTATCTGAAACGCTATGAACTATAAAGCATCGCCTTCTTTGTTTGTCAATAACTGCATGCATCGCGCGGTGAATGTGAAGAAGTAGGCCGTTGTCTCGGCAATAATGAGACAAAGAAGTATTTGCGGGAAAACCTCCCGTCATGTAGTCATGCATAACGATAGGAACTCCCAATTCTCTTGCAAATACTACCCTTTTCATCATTTCTTCACATGTACCTGCAGTAGCATTCAAATAATGTCCCTTAATTTCACCCGTCTCAGCCTGAGCCTTATTAATTGCTTCCGCACAAGAGACAAAACGATCTCTCCAGTGCATGAATGGTTGGTAATTTACGGCTTGATATTTCATACACTTTTACTTTAGCACTGCCTTGTGAAATAAACACAAAAAAGAGAATAAAACTGGAGCTCTTCTTGTCTTGTCTTTGAAAGGGTGCTGAAATAAACTGAAAATCCTCCTTTCTTTTTGATATTGTTGACTTGAAGACTACAAGCTGCAAACAACTTCTCTTTAACATAAATCATTGTGATATGATAGTGCTGCTCTTGCTGTTTCGCTGAGATTACTGCAGAGACAGAGATGAAAAATAGAGGACTTGCATCGGTTGTGTCTTCACAAACTTTGTTGTTGCTCCTCTAACGATCAGACTGTTTATACAAAATAAAAACAAAAGTGCTGATATATACAAATATCAATGCACAAAGAGATATTTACAAAGTTGCATTATGTTCAACAAAAGGGATCATGATAATGCTTCAGCATACGGCCAGTTACAGGGCCTTCTTCAACAGTGCTGCCCTCTACAGATTTGAGGAAATATGTGTTATTTCCCTGAACAACATAAATGACGAATGGCCCTCTCCAAAGGAAATCAAATTTTGCATGTTTTCCCTTGTCTTCTCTTCGTGAGTCCCACCTTAGAACTTTGTTGCCAACACAGAAATTCTCATCCTTAGTCCTCTTATCAAACATCCTTTTGAGCTTCTCTTGCATAATTCGAGCTCTGTCATAGACTTTCTCTCTTGTCTGCTCCAAATGAATTATTTGGTTTATCCTCCTTTGTATATCATTTGGCTCAGCTTGAATCTCTTGCAGCAGCTTGGTAATAGGAATGCCCAGTGATGAAGGAAATCTGGCCTCCATGCCATATACTAGCTCATAAGGGCTCATCCCAATGGATTTCTTGGTTGACAATCTATCTGCCCATAGGGCATTTGTGAGCTTTCTATGCCAGTTCTTCTGGTTTTCTTCTAAGATCTTCTTGATAATACTGATCAGGATCTTGTTAGATGACTCGGCTAAGCCATTACCTTGAGGGTAATAGGCTGTGGAATGGCCTAAAGTGATATGGAATTTATGGCAAAAATTGATCATCTTTTTGGATTTGAAATCAGCGGCATTGCCAGTGATGATCTTCTCAGGGCAGCCAAATCTAGAAAGGATATTGCACTCAAGGAATTCTATAATGGTGGTGTCATTGGCCTGCTTGCATGGAATGGCTTAAATCCACTTGTTGAAATAGTCGGTGGCAGTTAGAATCCACTTATGCTGGCCTGAGGAAGAGGGATGGATTTCTCCAATGAAGTCAAGACCCCATTGTTGAAAAGGCTTTTCGGTTGAGATGGGTTTCAGAGGCAAAGGGAGCAGCTTTCTTTTTCCCTCAAAGATTTGGCATTTGTGACATGAGATAGAAAACTTCTTTACATTTGCAAACAAATAGGGCCAATAGAAACCAACCCTTAAAATTTTATCAGCAGTGGACTTCCAATTTAGATGTCCTCCATAGTCCCCTGCATGGAATTATTTCATTACATTATTAGTTTCATTCATGGTCAAACAATTAAGCAATATGCTTTCATGATTCTTCCAAAATAAAGCACCATCTAAGACACAAAATTTCACAGCCTTCATTATTAAAAATCTCTTCTTGGTCCTGGACAATCCTGGGGGAGCACACAGGTTTAGAAATACAAAGCAAATATCAACGTACCATGGGGATTGCAAAAAGGTGTCACTAATCTGTGGAGTCGCCATCTCCTGTTCATTGTCCAGTTGGTTGATGTCTAAGGCTTGAAAGTTTGTTTCAGACATCAGTTTGGCTAAACCTTGCCCCTTTATTAGCTTGGTTGGTTTTATTTCTATGTCATACTCAAGAATGTTAGCAATCCACTTGCCTCTTTTGCCTTCTAATCCTTCTTGGGTTAATATGTCTTTTACAAAAAAAATTGGGACATAGGCAATCACGTGTGAATATAAAATGTAAATTCTGAAGTCTTTGATTGCTTTAACAAGGGCATAGGCCTGATTCTCCATGATTTGGTATTTCAGGGGTGCATCTCTTAAGGCTCGGCTGAAAAAAGCAATTGGCTTTTCATTTCCTTGGTCATCCTTTTGCAATAGGACAGCAGCTATGGTATTATTAGATGCAAATGAAAATATGATAAAGTCCCTATCAAATTGAGGACTTGTGAGGACTAGGGCTTGAGTTAAGGAAACTTTGATACTTTCAAATGCTTGCTTGGTTTCAAGAGACCATTTTACCTTGGCATCCTTCTTTAACATGTTACTCAACAGTCTTATCAGCTCGGCTAGATTTGGGATAAATCTCCTTAGGAAATTGATTCTTCCTAAGAATGCTTGCAGCTCTTTTATGTTTCTTGGATATGGGATTTGGAGAATGGCTTGGATCCTTTCCGGATCAATTCTGATCCCGTATTTTGAAATGGTATGTCCAAGTAATTTTCCTTCTTCAAGGCCAAATAAATACTTCTTGGGGTTCAAGGAAATGCCATATTTCCTAGATGTTAGGAACACTTGTTTCAAATGTCTTAGGTGCTCTTGATCAGATTTGGAGAAAGGGGTAAGATCATCAAGATAGACAACCAAAAAATCATGGATTTCCTTGGCAAATGCAATGTCCATGGGCCTTTGAAAGGTGGCACCTGCGTTCTTTAGGCCGAAAGGCATTTTAACATACTTAAATGTTCCCCACGGTGTGGTAGAGGCTCTCTTGTCTTGGTCATTCGGGTGAACCAGTATTTGATTAAAACCTGAAAAGCCATCTAGCAAAGAGATTCTAGATGACCCCACTACTCTTTGTAGGATGTGGTCCATTTTGGGCAAAGGGTAGTGGTCTTTAAGGGAGACTTGGTTTAAGTTTCTGAAATATACACAAAGCTTAATCTCACCTGTTTTCTTTCTTGTGGGAACAAGATTGGATACCCATTTAGAAAATCTAATGGGTCCTATGATACCTGCTTCAAACATTCTTTGCACTTCTGTCTCAATCAAAGGGAGAAGCACAGGATTGATTCTCCTCAGTTTCTGTTTGAAAGGCTTTTGATTTGGCTTTAAGGGAATAGTATGTTGAATATTTGAGGTGTCATAGGACTTCAAGTCCTCATAACTCCAAGCAAATACATCTTGGAATTCTTTGAACAAATCCACGTACTTGGGCTTTGATCAGCTGGTAAATTTTTGGACAGTTTGATAATTTTCAGGTTCTCTACTGTCTCAATGTTATGTTCTTCTATCTTAGTGTTTATGGGTTGCAATTTTGGTTTTCTGGGGACATCATTTGCATCAAACATGTCTTCTAGTGGAGTGAGGCCACCCGGGAGAAAATTGTCCTTTAGATCAATGATTTCGACCTCTGTTTTGGTTATTTCCTCTAAATGCATCTGTTTCAGCTCTTCTATGTTTTCTCCATAAGAGATGGTTGGCTGTAGCAATTTTCTAGCTATTTGAGCTGTTACAGTTTGCTAGATTTGGTTTATTGCTTGCAGTGGATCATCCATGGCATCCATATCAATGTTTAGGCCTGAAAACTCATGTTGTAAGGTAAGGAAATTGTTGATTTGAGCATCATCCTCAAACACTTGCCAATCCTTAACATTGTTAGGGATAGTAGGCCTATGCTTTATTTCAGCAGTGAAATGGTGATTGGGCTCAAAAGGAAGCTTGCAATTACTAGCAAAAGTGGCTAGGCTGTGAGCATGAATGTTATGATTTCTTGAAATCTTAGCAAGTTTGGATTCAGTGAATGTATCAAGTATTGCAGTGGTAGTAGTCCTATAAGCTCTTAGCCTTCTATCATTGGTAACAAAGTTGCCTTTCATTTGTTGGATTACTAGGTCTGAGTCACCTAGAATGGAAACTTTGGTAGCTCCTAAAGCTTTGAGCAGCTTAAGGCCTAAAAGGAGAGCTTCATATTCTGCCATGTTGTTGGTACATCTGAAGTTAAGTCGTTAAGAATGACCCTCTGCATGGCTATTATGTGTATTGTGAATCCATATTCCTGCCCCTGCTCCTAGCTTATTAACAGAACCATCAAACTTTAAATACCATGTGATTTCTTGCTTGTGGTTGACATTAAGAGTTTCAGTCATTTTAGGATTGGGCAGACCTAGGTTTTGTGCTTCATGTGGTTCTTCTTGTATGCTGGTTGCACTGACTGTTTTGACAGTTTCCTAGGTATGGGCAACCGATTCTTGATTGATGCATGTTTCTTGTTCTAAAGGCAAATGCCTCTCATTAGTTGGAGGACTTGTTTCATTATTAAACAAAATAAAAGAATCCATATCGGAATGGATTGAATAGATAGGGAAATTCTGGGGCTTTTCCTCACTACTTACCACATACTTCATCAGTGTTTCTCTATACAGTCTCTTTGGTTGCCCAAAGACTGAAATAGTGGCATAGGAGAGGGCTAATTGGAGAGATCCTTGGAGTTTTCCCCCCCAAGAACTTGACAACGTCATGCCATACTTTGGTGGTATGTCAGCAACCACCACATCCATGAGGATTGTCTTGTTGGGAAATTGGACTAGGGAGACACATAAGTCTTTGATTAAGCCTAAAAACTTGACCTGACTTGAGTCAAAGGAGAATAGATCTTTGTAGGGTCTTGTTACATCAAGGTTTATCTTCTCCATTATAGCTTTGGGCATAAGGTTGTGTGAGGCACCTGAGTCAAACATTGCATTATGTAAAAATTTATCATGTATGTGCAGACTGACATAAAAGGGTAGAACAGCTCCATGTGCTGATTTTCCATCAACTTCTGGACCAAAAAGCAACTCAGGTGTATCATCTAAACATTCACATCATCCTTATTCTCTGGCATTTGCAGTGATCTTTGGATTTGTTGCCTATACACATCATGCTTTGCAAGTTCAGATAAGGGGATGGAAATCTTAAGTTTTCTTATTTATGCTTCTAAGTTGGATGGTTTCTCCAATGGATTCTTTGTGTTGGCAATAGCAGATTTCCCCTTTTCAAGTGTATTTTCTGCATTTTCCTCTTGATTATCAGTGTTATGGTGAGTGATACCTTGCGGTATTTATGTGTTGGGAAGGATTTTAGGAGTGCTATTTACATTTTCTTTTGAGGACGAAGGTAGCAGAGGCTGATCATTAGAGGGCTGGATGTCTGGTGTGTCTGTTATATCCTCTATTGTGATTTATTTCGAATATGGGATTGTTTGTTTGGTCGGTTCCGTGGAAGTAGCTATGTCCTTAATCTTCTTGGGCTGCTTTGTTTCTTTCTGTTTGATGGGCTCGGTTACATCAATTGTTCTAGTTCTCAGTTTATATTGTTTGTGCACTTCATAAACAGCTGAATCATAACCTTGTTTGAAGTCAAAAGACTCACCAGAGTTAGTCTGAAATTGATTTATCTCATGTTCATCTTGGTCTTGTTGAGTTAGGAAAATTTGTTTCTCACCCTTCAAATCCACCAAGTTCATGTGATTGTCTTCTATGGGTTCATTAGAAGTGGATGCCTATGCGTAATTTTCTTGAAAAGGAGGTCTTATATCATGGTCTGGACTAGACCTACCAGCATTTGGATTTTGATTTTTCCTGAAATTCGGGTTCCTGACAGTGTTAGCTTGCTGCCCGTCCCATGATGCTTTCCTCTCAACACTCTCTACTCTGTCTCCCAGCCTGTGCATGCCATTGATAATAGCATCTAGCTTTTGATCTAAGGCTGAGGGCTCTTCCTTGAAGGTGGTTCTTCTCTCAGTTCTAGCTCTGTTTCTTTTGGCAATTAAATTTGCCTCCACAGTGACAACCACATTTTGTATGTCTGCAAGGCTGTTAGGGGCTCTTTCTTTTAATTGGTAGGCCATATCTGGGTCGAATCCATCAGGGAATTTATATAAGGCAAGGTCAGGTGGGGGCCTTAAGTTTTTTGGGATAGCATTATAAACGCTATTGAACCTTGCACAATAGTCCAAGACTTTTTCTTGTGGACCTCTTTTGATTGTATCGTATTCAGCTAGTATGTGCAAGGGATCTTTCTTTTTCTCCCATCTGTTGATAAATGACTGGTATAATGCTTCTCGGTCTGTTATGGAATTGGCTGGGAGTGCTCTAAACCAAGTCCTGACATTGCCTGTCAAACTTTGGACAAAAATCTTCATTCTCACACCATCATCGTCAATCTCATAGCTTTCAAAGTAATCCTGCATTTTCTTTGTATGTTGAAGGGCTGTGCAAGCACTTGTGCCATCAAAATATGTGATTTTAATTTGGTAATCCTGAGGCATAGCCCCGGGATTTGCAGGCAGCTGTAAAGGTGCATATCTGTTAGCCATATTCACAGGGATAAGAGGGACAATAGGAACAACTAGGATAATAGGAGTAGTAGTGGTAGTATGTGCAGTGAATGGAGGTGTGGAAGGAGTGCTTTGAGAGGTGGATAAAGAACAAGGGGAACTAGGGGTTGAACGAAATAAAACTTTGACAGGGGTTGGGCCACAGCGTGGGTGAACTGCTTCAGGACTATTATCAACAAAATCCTCTCTTCGCTCTAGCTTCCTGAGGTTCCTTGGGATTATATTGGGATTTTCAAAAGCTGCTAGGGGATTTGGGTCTGGATTTGACCTTTTATAACATGAATTCTTTTTGGGAGCCAGCTTCTAGCCTGTTTTTTGGGGATTTTTCTAAGAATATAAGGGTTGGAAAGAAACTTTTGAAGGTATGGTTCCTTCCCAGTGGAGCTTTCCACCTTGATTTTTGAAATTATCTGAGGATGTTCTCCAGTGGAGTCGCCATTATGTTATCACTCAGGTTTTCCTTAAATCTCCTTAAAGGATACGACCGAGGTAACCACAAACCAATCTTTGGACTGCAGGTTCTAGCCTACCTGCAATCATAGAGGGCTCTCTCTTTATAATTTAGCTTTGTTTCGGGTTGATTTTAGGCTAGTTATGATTTTCTTGGGTTTTGTTTTGATTTTGGTGGGATGGAGGATTCTTTCAAACAGAGTTGGGATGCATAGTGTGAGAAGTTCAAACCATTGGGCATGGAGTTGTGGATTAGGCTTGTTGTTGCATTTTCTTGGTCACAAGAGGAATACAGAGCAGGATAGCTACACATAAAACAATATCTAGCTAGAATAAAGATGGAACGAAGGTCAATGAATGAAAGGCAACTAAGTAGCTCTCATTATGCTAACAGAGGGAAGGTGAATGAACATTTATATAGGAGTAATCAAGGATTCCTAAACAACATTCATATAGGAAGGAACTAGTGTAAATATGAGAAAATCAATATTCATATTCAGGACTAATTCAGAGGAAAACATAGATAAATCACATAAATTGAGAACAGAATACAACTAAGTGAGCTCTGAACTATTCTTTCTTTCTGCTATTTAGATAGTGAAACCATGATGGCATAAAACATATAAAGTGTAAACAAAGATAAGAAACACTTATTGGGCTATGTAGAAGCATTAGGATTCCATATTCACTCTTCAAACATTAAAACACAACAATCAGTTCAGCTCCCAAACATTCCAACGATCTTTGATTATAGAGACTCTCAGAAAAAACAATGCAAGTCTAGAGGAAGTTATCGACCAACCAACCCTTAAAACAATGCAGAGGGTGGTTTAAATAGAAAATATTTACAAACATCAGATCTGGGATAGATATCCTCAAATAAATGCCTTTAACCTAATTTATACAGAAGTAAATGGCAGAAATGTCTATCTAACAGCTGCGCTGGGGTAACTGGCATCTCAAAATATCTATTACAACAGATCTTAGGCAGATCTAAGGAAAATGAGTGCTTTAATCTATTTTATCTTGAAGTAAATGCTTAAAACATTTATCCAAGTGTTGCGATGGGGTAGCTGCCTCAAAAATGGATCAAAAGAATTCCTTGAGCCATGCGTTGTCCTCTGTGTGAGAACTATTCATTTAAGGAAGCAGCGCTGCACCAAAAATATGACTCGGAACAATGTCTCTGCAATAACTCTGCCTTGAAAGCCTTCATCTATGCCTTTAGGTGGCTTTAAAGCAGAAAAAGAAGTGTTGGTGAGCCTTAATGGCCGAATGATGCTTTGTTGGCTTTGCTGGGCTTGCTTTGCTTTCATTTGCTTTGAAAAACTGGACTGATACTCTTTGCCGCATCCTGATACACTTTGGCACTGAATCTGGGCCTTTTCTCACCGCTGATACTCTTTAGACTATCCCATCGCCCCCTTTCTGCCTTTTAATGCAAAAATAACTGCTGCTAATGTCCTCCGTGGCCTTTGGGTGCAATCGGCGCTTGGCTAATCAAAACTAGCCTTAAACTTTTTGAAAAATGGTGCAAACAGGAGGAAAAAGTGTTGCCAACTGTGCCGAGGCCAAGACTGGCTATCTGGAGCAAAACTAGGCCTTGGAGTTGTTGGACCAAAGCAGTCCAAGAGACCTTGGGATCTGAAACCCAAGAGTCACGTATTGTACTATAAATGTAAATCTCTTGTTAATAAAAATGTATTGCATGATTTATCTTTCACATTTGTCTTTACTGTCCATGTGTGTTTAACATGGTATCAGAGCAGGTACGTTCATATTCTGCTCAATCTTTTGTGAACCACTTGTTTTTGTGTGGCCTGTGTAAACCTACGCATCTATTATATGCTGGTTGTATATGTAAGATGGTGATGGCACATATATTTTGACGGATAACCTATGGTGTAGTGACAACATGTGCGTTGATCCTCTCCGACGAGTTCCATGTTGTATGTATTTTTGCGCTGAATGAGTTTTAAAGACCGTAAACTATGCTTTGTCAATGATGTGTTGAATTATTTCGAAGGCCGTAAATGCATTGTGAATTCCATAAATATTAAAAAAATGCGCATCCCTGTGTCTCCAGTTATTTGTATTCATTCGAATTAGGATTGGACGGTGGATACTTGTTTTCGGATTTTGAGATTGACAGTTTGGAAGGATATTTTTAATTGTAACGTTGTAGAATCTGGTTGCTTTCTGCATTTGGGCAGCGACTAAGGCGGTGTGGTTAATGTTCTGTCCAACCTTCAATAAACGCTCTGTCTTCAGTGTCAGTGTTTCATAAACAGAGCAGAGAGATATATGGTGGTTCCGAATCCCGATTTACAGTTGAGACTTTTGAATTGCATCCGCCGAGCTTCGTCTCCTTCTTCCTTTTGTTTTATTCCCGAAAAAAATACAATTTGGTCTCTGTGCGTTTCGAACTTTGGATTCCTGACAGGTGATTCCCTCGGAATCTTGGAGACTTTTGACTACTTAGCAGAAACGAGTTCATGTTAATCTAAGGTCGGGGCATCTTCCACGTTCGAGCTATGATGGGAGCGGAAGCTACAGTGGCGCTGCATGTTTTGCTGCTGGTCTGAATTTGCTTCTCAAATTATTCCTGAATGATTTGGTTTTTTCTTGTGAAATTGGTCGAGGGTTATTTTTGCCTGACAGTGAACGCTGCCCCACATTAAAAAAAAAAACTATCTCAGAACGTGGCTTTATTAAAGAAACCGTGGCATAAGCATATGAATCGTTATATTTTCTATATGACAGTTATGACAGGCAAGGGAGAAAGTTGGTCGAATGGTGTCAAGAAATAGAAATGCTCCTCTGCCCATCATATTCGCATTATGTCTCTGCCATTCTGTCAAGAGACCTGTTGCACTGCGTCAGTGTCATAGATGTTTTATATTCTCCTATACTCCACTGAAAACGCTCTCTCCCGTTGCAATCGGGGCGCTTCCAAAACTGAAGAAACTATCTCTAAGTGGGAATAACTTATCGGGTCTGGTTCCATTTTCCATTCACTGTCTCTCCCTTTCTCGACTCAGGTCAATATCCTCGTAAATATTCCACTGCATGAGCCATGCTTGATCACTCCAGATTATGTTACTCAGCTCTCTGATAGGGGTTGTATCTTCAACACCATAGCCACCAAAATGCAGGTATCACTTCTTGCATTTACACTTGTGTATTACATTGAACGCAACATATATTGATCGATGCTTCATCCATCAATCAAGTGTTGCACCAAAATAATATACGAAGATGAAGATGATCTGTGGGATTGTAAAGGACGAGCTGGTTCCTCTGTAAAAGCCGGTAGTTTAATTTCCCTGGACAGCTCAAACGATGGCTTCTTGATGCTTGTTTCCTCAATGACAAGTAATTGAGAGACAGAGAGAAATGAAATCTAGATACAGAGAAAGTTAGATGACTGCAAATGGAAATTGTATGACGGATGGTGGTGCGCTCTACAATAGCAGAGTCATGTGGTAAGTGAAAAACTATTGGTTCTTGTGATCTAAAATGGTTATATCAGGGCAGCTGGGCGGCTCTATGATAGCAGACCCACGTAGTGAGTGAAATGCTAAGGTGTGTGTAACATGGTCACGGGCCATGAGAGTGAAGATGTCCATTTGAACACGCAATGTCACATTCTTTACCCACGGATTCCATTTTGTCCAAACGAAACGAAATAGTATATTTTGTGTAACTGCCGCAATTGAAGGTACGAGTGTGACAACCAAGAATACGACAGCAAAGAATACAACGACGAGTGCATTTGGATTCAGTTTTGCAAAGAACATTCAGTTTTGCAGCGTTTGACAGGGAGTCATTTCCAGGCCTTTTGGTATCAACGAGATTGACTCTTTCGAGCAAATCCACTAATCTGCAGCATTTTACTATTTTTCATATATTGGCCCTATTTGATTACGGGCAAGATTTGCAGCCATCAAGTCTTGGCTGGTCATCAAACTTTGTTGTTTGTCGAATTTCTCCCGGATGATCTGAATGCCAACTATCCATCCTCGGCTGCTTCGACTTCCCAAGCATCGTCGTCCCAATGAGGTGCGCCAGGTAAACTGAGACAAGAATGACCCAGCAGATTAAATTGTTGTTGCTGTTGATGCCACGGAAGAGTGTCTCCGTTTATCTCCATGCGCTACAGAGTGTTTATAAGGCCCTCCATGATCAGCTTTGAGGACAGGGTCGGAGAATTCACAGCTGGAAACAAGGGGCTTAACTCATATATTTGTAGATATTAACTCATTTTTATAGTCGAGTTGTGAAATAAATTCCCACTTTCTTGCTCATCAGAAGTTTTGCATACTCCAGTTGCATGACTATTGATTGTTGGCTATACATAGGTGTCTCTGATGGTTGTATAGATTGACCTTGATTTTCCACCTGCTCACTTGTAGTTATTTGGTTACAAAGCATCTTCAAAGCAAGTTTGCAGTGGCTACTGCCCATATATAGCTTTTCTATCAAGTGTAGATCGAATCAATCCACCCACAAGAAGCGACCTGGATTTGTTTCTCTATTTGTACTTTTTGTTCTTCTAGTTGAATTTCCAACAGATATTTTGGTTATCAAGTGATGACGCACATTGATCGTGAATTGAAGGTATTTAGCAGCTGATAGTTTTTGCAAGAAGGATTTCATTAAAATATTAAAGGATTTGGGTAACTGTTGGCTAAATATAGAAGGACTCGGTGATATTTGTATAATTTTGATAGTTTCAAGATATCTCTGGTTGATTTTTCCCTTTAAGCTATAGGGCTTTCCTGTGTAACTTGAAGATATTTAGCAGCTTACATTTTTCTGTGGGATTTGGAGGATTTTTTGAGGTGTAGAAAAATGGCTAAGCTTGAAAGAATATTAGAGTTATTGAGAACTCTAATCGTCTCCACTGCTGACAGCGCAATCATAATCAATAAAGACATTATTGCTGACATTCAAAAATGTATACAAAATGCACAAGAAAAGATAGAGTTTTTGCAGCTTGAGACAAAGCTACAGCAGGAAGAATTACACAAGTGGAGTCATCATTCTGAACCTGTTTCTGTTCAGAATATTGAAATAGACTCCCATAAACAGCAAGTCAATAATTTTACTGTTCATTCAAATAAAGCAGCAATTGTAAATGCAGATGTAGAAACTCAGTCTACACTTCCCAAGCCCATCATCAGACCTTGGGAGCAACTTGTCCACAACAAGCACGGAACTGTTCTTGGATATGACAAGGACTTGTCCTTTCATATTCTAGACTATGCCAAGCCCATTCAGTTTCAGAGTGCTAGATTCATTAATGATAGCTCAACTGCTCCTCATGACATTTCAGCTTCAGTTGTTCTAGATTCTGCCGCTCTTCCATAGAAAAAAAATAACAACAGATTGTGAAATGCCAACACTGTGACCGAGTTGGCCATCTGAAAGATCACTATTTTGATCTTCATCCATGTAAGCACTGTCATAAAACCAGTCATTCTTCACAGAGATGCTTCAGAAACAAACGTCCTGCAAGAACAAAGATTCATCTTGGATGGATCGCTTCTTGGCAATGGGCATCAACAGCAAAGAAGATATTCCAAACACATGTCAGAACTTATTCTAGAGTATTGAACAGTCTTGTAGTTGAGTTTTCTCCATCATCTCACCTTGTATCTGTAGGAATGTACAGGGTAAGCTCCTCAGAAAGAACACCAAAAGGACACCGCTCACAACCAGATCACAGATCAATACACCAGTATTTTTGACGTGGTTAAAACCCTCAAAGAGGGAAACAGTCCACAGCCTGTGCCAACGTGGCTACTACAGGCAATTTATTAATCAAAGAATGAAAATTTACATAAGCTTCTCTCATGCACGGGTTACCCAAACAATGACCCTCCATGCACTTTAAATAGAACTCATGGACCAATCGGGTGTCAAGCCACGAATCAAGTGTCGGTAATACCGAGGAGAGAGTGAACCGTCGGATCACTACATATCGTGACCATCGGATTGTAAGTTACAAAACGTATAACGGTAAAGAAACACACTTTACCTAACTCTATACCTAACTCTTTACTAGACCAAGTTGAACTTAACTATTTCCTATGTGTCGGAATATCCTAACATCCCCCCTTAAGAACAACCTGGGATAGGATTGAAGGATTTACAAATATGACACAATAGGAGAAGGAAGGAGGCACTAGAGCCTATCCCCCCTTAGTGACAACTTCCTGAAATCCAAGCACATATCGAAGTTTAGTGAACTTCGCCTCTGTGAGAGCCTTTGTGAAGATGTCTGCAACCTGATCATCTGTTGAACAATATTGCACTTCAAGAACATGGTAATGAATGAGCTTTTTGATGAAGTGCATGTTTAGTTCAATGTGTTTGCTGCGCTGATGCTGGACTGTATCATTGCATAGCTGAATGGCACTTTGATTATCACACCAAAGTGTGGTTGGATGCTGCTGCTCAAAGCCAAACTCTGATAGGATCTGATGAAGCCACAAGGCTTCCTTACTAGCTTCCACGGCACCATGATACTTTGCTTCTGCTAATGAAAGAGAAATGGCAGCACGTTTCTTACAAGCCCATGTAATAGGTCCTGAACCAAGAGTGAAGACATAACCGGCAGTAGACTTCCGATCATCAGGGTCACCAGCCCAATCAGAATCAGTGAAACCAACTAATAGAGGAGCTGCTTTGGCACTGTAATGAATCCCAAACTGTACTATACCTCGAACATAACGAAGTATTCTTTTGGCTGCTTTCCAATGACTTTCACGGGGGTTTTGCATAAAACGAGCAACAAGGCCAACAACAAAGGAAAGGTCAGGACGAGTATGGGTTAAATACAAGAGTTTTCCTACAAGTTGACGGTATAAGGTAGCATCAACTTCAGGAGAAGTACAAGAGACTGAAAGTTTGACTCCAGACTGAAAGGGAGAAGGGGTTGGCTTACAGTCTTCCATGTGAAAATGACGAAGAATATCACAAGCATACTTGGACTGGGAAAGGGAAATACCCTCCTTGGATTGCAAGACTTGAAAACCGAGAAAATAATGTAAGTGTCCTAAGTCTGTCATTTCAAATTTCTTTTTAAGGCTGGACTTCACATGGTTTATAAGGTTGGGATCACTACCAGTAAGAATAAGATCATCAACATAAAGAATAAGGATGATAAGAGAGTTGCCCACTTTCTTGGTGTAGATAATATTGTCAGAATAACACCTAGAAAAGCCAGATTCTAAAAGAAAGCTATCCATTTTGGCATACCAAGCCCGAGGAGCTTGCTTGAGACCATAAAGAGATTTCTTAAGTCGACATACAAGGCTGGAGTCTGTTTGGATGAAGCCAATGGGCTGTTCCATATAAATTTCTTCATGCAAGTCCCCATGCAAGAAGGCAGATTTAACATCCATCTGATGGACTTCCCATTTTAAAGAGGCAGCAAGGGAAAGAACAAGGCGGATAGATTTCATTTTGGCAACAGGGGAGAAGTTTTCAGTGTAGTCAATGCCTTCAACCTGTGAAAATCCCTTAGCAACAAGACGAGCTTTATGTTTATCAACTTTCCCATCTGGTCCATACTTGCTTCTGTAAACCCATTTACATCTAACAAGTTTGCGTCCCTTTGGTAGAGGAACAAGATCCCATGTATCATTTGCCAACAATGAATGATATTCTTCATTCATAGCTGCTTCCCAATGTGGATGGCCTGAAGCTTCTGCAAAAGTGTCAGGATCATGATTTACTGGAGCTTGAGCCAGTAAAGAAGAGGCTCTTTCAAACTGAGAACGTGTACGTCGTTGATCTGTAGGATCACCGGCAAGATCACCTGCTGCATCCCGAGTAGCACGGACCCATCTTGGAAGTTGAGGATCCTAAGAAGGTGGGGGAGGATTGTCATCCTCACTTTCATCATCTGAAGAAGAAATTTTTTCAAAAGTAAAAGAGATAGGAAGAGGTGGCACATCCGCCAGACGAGGCTCACAGGCCGATTTATTTTCATCAAATTTTACATCTCTTCTAATGATAACATTTTTGGACTTAAATGGAATAAGTCTATAACCTTTTACATCTTCAGAATATCCAACAAAATTACATTTCTCACTCTTAGGTTCTAAAGATTTATGCTTTTCATCTGGAATATGGGCCCATGCTTCACTTCCAAAAACACAAAAGTGACTTACATCTGGTTTAATGGAACTCCAAGCTTCTTCTGGAGTGATATTCTTTAGAACCTTAGTAGGAGTGCGATTGATTATATAATTTGCACAATTAATTGCTTCGGCCCAAAAACTAAGACTGAGTCCTTTAGATTGCAGCATACAATTAGCCATTTCCTTTAAGGAGCAATTTTTCCTTTCAGCTACACCATTTTGTTGTGGAGTGTATGGAACAGTATGTTGCATTTGAATTCCATTTTCAGTGCAAAAGTTGATGAATGTGTTTTTAACATATTCTCCACCATTATCAGTTCTTAGCTTAAGAATTTGATTTCCAGATTGTTTTTCAACAAAGGCTTTGAAGGCCAAAAAAGTGTTAAATACTTCGCTCTTGAGTTTTAAGAAGTATACCCAAGTGCGTCTGGAGAAATCATTAATGAAAGTTAAGAAATACTTGCAGCCAGAGAATGAAGCAACAGGAAGTGGACCACATAAATCACTGTGCACAGGCTGTAAAGGGGCTGAGGCGTGCCAAGATGCAAATTTTTCAAAACTGTCCCGATCATGTTTTCTGAGTACACATCCGGAACAAACACCATCTCTGCAAGATACCATAGGAAGATCTGTCACCATGTTTTCTTTACATAGATGCTGAAGGGAGCGATAGTTTAAGTGACCAAATCGCTCATGCCAAAGTTTGCTCACTTCATCATTATGAGAAACAAATACTGAGGGAAGATTTGATGACCCAAAGTTGTGAAACTTATACAACCTTGTGGAATCATCAGCAATACCAGTAGATAGAATCTATTTAGGATCTCTCAGATCCTTGATTACAACATCATGAGGTTAAAATTCAACAATTTTACCTTCACCTGAATGAGTTATCTGATATACAGATAGAAGGTTGCAGGATAAGGTTGGAACACATAATACATCATTAAACTGACCATTGTCTAGATGAACAGTTCTAGTCCCTACAACATTAAGAGATCTATCATCACCAACATATATATTTTTGGTGTTACAATCATTTAAAGAAGAAAACATGGCTTGGTTTTTGGCCATGTGATAAGAGGCTCCAGAATCAATGAGCCTCTCATGAGAATGAGAAGAATAAGATACATTTAATGCATAACCAGACTGAGATGATTGACAGCGACATGCAGAAAGTTCCATTCCTGAAGATGAAGTTGAAGTTGAAGTTGAAGAATGCTCCACATGGATGTTATGTTTCTTCATTGCGGCTTCCAAGGCTTCCATCTTCTTAAAGCATTTAGATTCTAAGTGGCCATCTTGATTACAAAAGTTACAATGTCTATCATTCTTCTTCCATTTGTTTTTATTGGTCTTATCATTTTACTGAAATGATCTTTCATTTTGACGCTGAGTTTGCTTAGGACCCTTGTTTGGTTTAGGAACATTCTTTTTAGGATATGACTTCTTAGGATTCTTTGAATTTGGTTGCTGCTGGGCGGCTAACGCTTTCTTGGAAGAGTTTCCAAGATTAAGAAGACCAAGGTGTAAGAGTTTTTCTTGTTCTCTTATTAAAGAATCACAAAAAGAGTCAAAGGAAGGGGCCTTGTAGTCTTTTCCTTAACAAATGAAAGCTTCCCTTGTAGAATGGAAGGTGGAAACAAATACAGAGTAGGCCGGTCCCAACTGAGTAAGGATGGAATAAATAAGGTTACTATCTTCTTTCTTAACCTTAACACCTTCCAAGAGATATCTAAGGGTCTTGAATTTGGACAAGAAATCTTCAATGCAAGAAAAATTATTGGGATCCAATGTAAGCAAATCATTTTCAAGTTGATGGGCTCTAATTTCATTTTTAATCCCAAAAACTTTAGTGAGTTGTTCCAATGCTTCATGAGGAGTCTCAAGTTCTGCAATATGGAATCTAAGATCAGGAGAAATAGACATCCCTATCAAACCACGTGCTTGATCTTGTCTATTTTCCCATTTTGCAGCCTTGTCTTCATCTTTGGGTTTCTTCTCTTGGTCTGCGGCTATTCTGTAGAGACCTTTACTTCTAAGTAAATCTTCCATGTAGGCTATCCACTGGAAGTAGTTAGTGCTGTCAAGAATGACTTGGCATGGACTTTCCATTTTTTTTTAAAAACTGAAGCTGAAGATGCTGAAAGTAAGTGTTCCAATGGATAGATCTCGAAAAATTAGGCTGTTTAAAAAAAAAACGGCTCTGAAAAAGGCTTCCGGATGAAGAAGTTATGGCTTTTTGAAAAAAAAATTGTGGAAGTTGCCGGCAAAGTGCGCGAATGTGCGGAAATGAAAAAATCCGCCCCCACAAAATGGAGAGTTGAACCCAAGACCTCTACTTTCTTAAAATATCTTTGAACCAATTGATCTATACAAAAAATTTGAGAGAGAGAGAGAGAGGGGGGGGGGCCTTGGTTTGCGTGCTTGCCTTGAGCAAGCTCTTTTTCCCTACAAAACACAAAACACAAAACCCAACACGGACATGCAAAGAAAGCGAACCTTATGGCTCAAAGTTAGCTTTAGCCAAAAAACTAGATATTTAAAAAAAATGAACCTTGCGGCTCAAAGTTAGCTTTAGCTGAAAAACTAAATATTTTTCTCAATGTTTCTGATTTTCCGAGATCACACTAAGGTGTAGCGAAAAGAGCATACGCATGAGAAACATCCTTCCTTTCTGTTTCTGATTTGCCCAGATCGCACAGAGTCGCAGGGCAAAGAGCATACGCAGAAATGAAAGGTATACATCCGGTTAAAAAAAACTAAATAAACCGAAACCGAAATAAGCAGAGAGAAAATAACAGTAAACTGCAAATAAAGACTGTGTACCTCCAGATCTTAAAAATGACGCAGATAGGGCTACCAGAAACCTTTTCGTGTGAAACGAAATTGGTTCCTCACTGGAACAGATGCTGCGAACACAACAGAGCAGTCCTCTTGGCCCGAAAGCAGTCAGAAACAGCAGATCTACGAAACAGCAGCTGCATGCAGTTCTACCGGCTTCAGATTTGGATCACCAACAGACGCGGCCCTCAAATAGCTCTGATACCATGTAGGAATGTACAGGGTAAGTTCCTCAGAAAGAACACCAAAGGGACACCGCTCACAACCAGATCACAGATCAATACACCAGTATTTTTGACGTGGTTAAAACCCTCAAAGAGGGAAACAGTCCACGGCCTGTGCCAACGTGGCTACTACAGGCAATTTATTAATCAAAGAATGAAAATTTACATAAGCTTCTCTCATGCACGGATTACCCGAACAATGACCCTCCATGCGCTTTAAATAGAACTCATGGACCAATCGGGTGTCAAGCCACGGATCAAGTGTTGATAATACCGAGGAGAGAGTGAACCGTCGGATCACTACATATCGTGACCGTCAGATTGTAAGTTACAAAATGTACAATGGTAAAGAAACACACTTTACCTAACTCTATACTAGACCAAGTTGAACTTAACTATTTCCTATGTGTCGGAATATCCTAACAGTATCTGACAGGGGGGGAAATGATGGTCATCTACAAGCTTCAAAGCCACATCAAGCGAGCCTGAGCCACAACCTGCCACACCAGTTTCAGAGTTGTAGCCAGAGACATAGATGCCTGAACATGCCTTCAGCTGGCAATCTGGGACACTTCCTCTAGCAGAAGACTTCAGCTTCTTGCCAATTTTGGAAGAGTTCCGGGAACAAAATTGAGAACACTTCCTCTAGCAGAAGACACCAGGTTCTTGCCAGTTTTGGAAGAGTTCCAGGAATTGCATTAAGCATTCTAGAGTTGTTGGTCATCCTTAAACCATCACACATTGAGGACACTTCCTCTAGCGGAAGACTCCAGCTTCTTGCCAGTTTTGGAAGAGTTCCAGGAATTGCATTAAGCATTCCAGAGTTGTTGGTCATCCTTAAACCATCACAAATTGAGAACACTTCCTCTAGCAGAAAACTTCAGTTTCTTGAGAGTTTTGGAAGAGTTCCGGGAACTCCACTAAGTGTTCCAGTGTTGGTGGTCGTCCTTAAACCACCACCCTTTATACCAACATTTCATAGAGCACATTCAGCCTAGTGCTGCCATGCATTTTTTGCACATTTTGTATTACAGCTCTCTTCTTGGACACATACATAACCCTTCGGATTAAGGGGGGGAATGTTGGAAACCTAATCCTAATGGGTTAGTGTGGAAGTCAAATGGACCAAAGCAGTCCAAGAGACCTTGGGATCTGAAACCCAAGAGTCACGTATTGTACTATAAATGTAAATCTCTTGTTAATAAAAATGTATTGAATGATTTATCTTTCACAATTGTCTTTGTTGTCCATGTGTGTTTAACAGGATTGATCTCAGAAAGCTTAGGGATGCATGAATTGCGCTATCGGGAGTCGGGTACGGGCATATATGTGAAAATATGAACAAATGCCACCTTTTCTTTTACACAGAAAAAGACCAATTTCTATGTAAAATACGTGAAAAACATAGGCGGGAGCAGCACTGTAGCGGAGATTAAATCCTGGCCATTGGATCGTGCGAAGGCAGATCCAACGGCTGGCGCTAACTTGCATCGGGGCGGACCATTGGTCCCAACACATAAAACCTCCGAATAGCGATGAACCTGGCGGAC
Source organism: Pinus tabuliformis (assembly GCA_031772625.1). Taxonomy (NCBI): domain Eukaryota; kingdom Viridiplantae; phylum Streptophyta; class Pinopsida; order Pinales; family Pinaceae; genus Pinus; species Pinus tabuliformis. The sequence continues at coordinate 1,619,497,979 of CM062816.1, read as the reverse complement.
CTGAAATGCTTATATGCCCTTTCTTTATGGAGATCGGGTCCGGTCCGTCGGCGATTTCATATCGACGGATTTTAACAAAATCAATATGCAGAACCGAAAACCTTTAAAACTGCCCTTTAATATTTTTCGGCTCCGGGATATAGGAGCACACAGTGTGGACCCTTTCGGACCCGATATGCCTTTATGCCACGCTTTATTACTTTTCGGCTCTGCTGGTCGGAGCCATATATGAGTGATGTGATTAAATATGGGTCGTTGATCTGTGGGTCTGAATGGGCGGCTGAGATTAACTCGGCAATTCGCTATCGGCGGGGTCATGGGGTTGCCACAAATAAACGCCGAAACCCATCGGACCCGATAAGTTATACAGGCCCTCTTTATTTTATTTCGGGTCTGACCCATCGTCGGAACCCAAATCAGCGGTTTTAACAGTGGAATGGGTCCGCGGACCTGAAAACCCTTTAACACTGCATTTGATAACTCATCAGCTCCGCCAAATCGAAGCAGTATATGGGGCGATACAAAGTGGGGGGCCGCGCGACAAGATCTGGGGCCCGATCCAACGGTCCTGGATCGATCGGCGAATCAGCAGTCGGAGGGACCAGAGGTCGGCACATATGGAATCGTCGAACTGCGTGGACCCGATATTATATTACCGGTCTACTTTATATGTTTTCGGGTCCGGCCCATCAGAACTATACCCCGTGCCTTGAGACTTAGCCATTTTCGCTTATATATGCCACTACCCCCTCCCGATAGTGATATCGCATCAGAGGGGGATCAAACAGACCTTTATCTCATTGGAGCACGCTTTTTATGAAAAGGAAAGGCAAATGAATTCGGAGGGGTTCCTTTATAGTTTGGCATGGATTCTAAGGCATCGTAAGGGGTCCGATAGCCAAAAAATGGAGGATTTTATCCTTTTTTGAAGGTTTTTCATGGTTTTTGCATGGTTTTTGTATTCTTATGCCTTGGAAGGAGTCCCAAGGCACTTAGGGGTAAAGTGATGTGGTTTTGAGAGGGGTTTAGTGGCCAAAGAGGGTTTCATGCCTTATAAAGGCAAACCAAGGCCAAAGAGATGATTTTTATACATATGAAGGGAAACTATGCAAAGGAATGAGTCCTTATGCATTTGGAAGATGGTCAGAGGGGTCAATGAGGGTTCTTGCTGAGTTTCAGATAAACTTAGCAATTCCCAAGGATGTATATGGTTATTTTTCAACCAAGGGGAGGGGATAAGTATATAGGGGAGTTATAGAGATGGTTTTAGTAGGGGAAGGGAAAAGAGATAGGGAGTGACATAATAAAGTTAGTTGTTAATATGATAATGATGAGAAAAAGCGCTAAGAATGAAGTCTTAGGCTATCAATGGGGGAAAATGACTGATAGAAGAAGTGTGAACATTCCTTTAGTGAAGCAGATCTTCACCAAGGCAGATGATATGGAACATGATGAATCTAAAAGGTATCAAGCAGATCTTGACCTCTTTAGGGGAAGTTAGTGAGTGACTTTGGGACAGAGGAGGAAGGGGAAGTCAGACATGCCTCGCTTGAAGTCCTTCAAATGGAAAACTGCCTCAAACTTGTGATATGAACAAATATGACACTTGAAAACATGAAATGGATCACAAGTCATGATTCGGCAACCAAAAAGCTACCTACGCGGCCTATTCACCTATCATTTTCTCTTCTTTTTGGTTTGGGTGCACTTGAACTAGCATACCCAGCTTTTTGTTCTTTTCTTCTTGCTGTCCTCCTATCTAACTCTATAATTATTGCATCCACGGGCTCAGATTAAGCTGTTGAGCACCCTTGTTTCTCCACCTATCTACAAATCTGCCAAGATTAAGCTGTTTGGACAGATGTTCATTCTCTATATTCTACAACAGGAAATTGAAACCTAGGGAGACCAAGATTAAGCTTTTTGGACCTCCCTTAGCTGAAAAACTCATCAAAAATGGATCAACTCATCAAAAATGATACACAGCAGTGGCATTTAGACTAGCATACTCTCATGGATACTTCTTTGGCCATCTGTAGAAAATATGGAGCATTGCAGCAAGCAAAGTATGACATATTTGGCATGTAAAAATGTCGATCATGAAAGATGACTAACCTGCTGTAGCAGGAGGCTAACAGCTTCAACGGAGCATAATGATTTGATTGAGATGTATGAAAATCAATCCGCACGTTTCTTATGTGAGCAACTATTTGGTTCCACACAATTTAAACCCGGCGAAAGGTTCTACCCTTTATTCTTCGAGGATTATGGTTATAGGCTTTGGGATTTAGCTAGACAAACTAGATTGTGAAATAAATTTTGATTTGGTGAGCCTTAACTTTCGGAGCTACTTGATTTGCATGATCCTTATCCTATTGTATAACATTAGTAAGTTACCACCATTGTGTCTTGTTTTCTCAAAGAATATTTAATAGAGGGGATTGCCTCTTGTCTTAATTCACAACACCTTTTAGTGGTTTTACTCTCAATATTGGGGGGTTTGTGGGGGAGAGGTGTTATGTCCCTCCCTTTCATCCCACTTCGAAGGGCCCCAATTAGCACACTGATTCCCAATATTGTACAATCATTGGGGGTGTATCATCGCCCACACCCACTACCTTTTTGCTATTTCACTTCCACCATGCCTTTATCCATCAAGCCTAAACCATGCCTATATCCATCACCAAGTGGTCCGACATCTACCTAGGAAGGGCAGTCTTCTCCATTTCCCTAGATCTTAACAATGAGAATGAGTAGTTAATCAAAATCTCTTCATCAATTAATAAAATTGATTCTATACATTATATTTTTTACAACTAATTGATTAATGTAATTTATGCGAAAATGTCAATTTGGAAATTCACTTGGGAGTACCATACATAAATAATCATTCTTTGTTTTAAATGAAAAATATTAGAAACTTCCTTTAAAAAAAAACATGAAACACAAGTATATGATAAACAAAACACAATATATCATCCCATGATAAATGCAACTTATTTTATAAATAAAAATAATTTCATGTGCATTGTAAATAAATCCTAGTAGGAAACAATCATAGACTCTAGCTAATAGGTTATACAAAAGAAAACTTGGGTCCCCACTAGAACCTTCCAATTTAGCATTTTAAAAAGTGGTATACAATAAATAATAAATATTAAAATTAATGCACACTGTCTTTACAAAAAGTAACTAATTAGTATCTAGTTACTATTGTTTTTTTTTAATATGAATGAAATTATTAATGGTATAAACTTTCTTCAACAATGTTTTGTTTTGTTCAATCATGTCTATAACATGAATAACACCTAAATATATGAAATATATTTTTAAATTTTGATAGAGTGAAGGACCTTACAAGACTACATAGTGAAATGCAAAGTAGTAGTTCTTCATATGTTGATTAATGGTAAAAGAAACAAACATCATTGCTTTCTGAAACTTCATGGTACTTCCAAGATTTTACTGAATGTTGTGTTGTTGGCCATTATTTCAACAACCCAACCACTAGCTAATTAGTTGATTAATGAATGTTCATATTTATACTTTTAACAAACTTAATAAAATATGACACGAATGTTCATATTTATACTTTTAATAAAATTAATAAAATAGACCATTAGGAGAAAAAAGGGCCAAGTGAGTAGGATGTTGATTACTCTTGTATAAAACTTTATTATTATTTTATCATGAATAAATCATTTCTTCTTCCATCATGTCTTCTACCCTTTCTTCTTCATCTCCTGGTGAAATTCATGATGCTTGTAACTAGGAGGATAAGAAGAATAAGAGAAGGAAGAAGAAGAAGAAGCAACATAAGAAAGGGTTTAACAAACCAACCATGGTCATGAGTGTTGGTAATGTTTAGGAACCCTCCAACATGCAATGCACACCCAAATAACTTTGTAATCTTTGTCAGGGTGCTCACCTTCTTAAGGATTGTTCTGGTATACCTAGAGTCTTAGAAGTGTGGTATAAATATTCCCATCAACTTATGGTTGATCCATTGACTAGTGATTCTTAAGTTCTTGGGGAAAAGGGTAAAGTTAGGTTTCCTTGTAGGTTATTTGAAGGGAGGCATCAAAATAACCTTTTCCCTCATATGGATGTAGCCTCTAAATTGTCTAAATCAAGTTAGTTTAGAATGCTCACTTTTTCTATGGAGAATGCATTGAGTCTTGCTCCCTTTAGTAAACTTACTTCTTTCTTGATCAAACTCAAAGTGGTGTGACATTCCAACATTATTTTTGACCCAAACCATCAATCTAGGAGATTACAAAACCTTCCTGCTTTGAGAGAGGTGTTATGTCTCTCCCTTTGATCCCTCTTTGAAGGGCCTTTATTAGCACACCATCTCATGCCTTGGTGTTGGGCGCATCCTTTCTTTTATGAGATTTGCATGTTAGGTATTTCCCTTCGACCCCTTCCACCTCAACCACTCATCACAAGTTGTACCATGAGACCAACATGCTGACACCACCTCCACAAAGACATCATATGCCATACATGGTTAGTCTAAATTTGTCAAAAATCTCTAAGTTGATTAATTACCCAAATATTACCTTTACCAAAGTGGTTTACCTAAAAAGTATAAAATAGTTACCTAAAAATGTGATTTCTATTCTTAGTGATATGCATTAATCAAGACCATAATATCTACTCAAACCAAATTATTTTCGATGCGATTTTTATAGGTATTTGAAGAATGAAGAAGTGGGAGAGGATTAATGCGTTCGAACTTGAAGACCTAGAGGATATGATTGAATTTTTAGTAGAAGATATAACATGGACAAAGAATTATGGGTACCAAGTTGCAATTATTCCATATTGTCAACTTGATGATTTTATAAGAGGAGAGGAATTGAGTGAACATGCACCCACTCAATTTCTTCTTACTTCTCAACGAAGTAAAAAAGTAGAGGATATCAAACAAACATATTTTTGAACATATATGGAGTACATTATGTGAGTCTTTATATCTTTTTAAAATATATGTATAATTTTTTTCAAGATGCATAAATGTTATATCTAATTTATTGTAAATGTTTTATATATAGTTATTGGTGTGCATATGGTCCAAAGTGCAAAAACATAATTATGAGTGAATCCTCATATCAAAACGAAAAACACAATCGACATGAAAGTATTAAATTTGGTTGCCAATGTCACTTCATTGTGCGACGACTTCAACTTAGACCAGATGATGTTGTAATAATATATACTGCATGTAGTCATATTGATAAATCCAGTGTTGTTTGTCATGGAAAATATGCAATTAGTAGGCCTATGAGATTTATTTATGCACCACATTTAACAAGGGATATGCAATCTATTTTCAAACATTTAATCCAAAGAAGTTTTGATGTTACAATGATATGGGACAAGTTCATCTTTGATGTGAAGGATGGACTTGGTGAGTTATACACAAGGACATCTTGAGATACATACATGACAAGACAAGATATATTAAACATTTACAATGGTACCATAAGGCTAGAGTATGTTAAAGATCAAAATGATCCAATTAGTGTAGAATGTTGGTAGAAGGAACACGTTGACAACTTTTTCTTCTACGAGAAACAAGATCTTGCTAAAAACATCCCTTTTATCATATGCATACAAACAAAGTGGATGCGTTCAATGATGCTAAAATATTCTCAGAACAATATAATCTCAATGGATTCAACATTTAGTACAAATAAGTACGGGGTGAGTAAAAACTTATCCTAAATCTAATTCATTTATTCAACGCCATTTTAATGCTTGTACCTTATATAAATATAATTATGTACTTTGTTTGTAATGTAGTATCAGCTTTACACTTTAATGGTTTTCAAAAAACATCACAATGGGGTTCTAGAAGCTTGGGTGATATCATCACGCAATACTGTAGTTGATATTTCTAAATGGATGTCAACTCTCTTTGCAATTGGGAATAAACAGTGACCAGATTGTCGTGTTAAAGCCTTCATTACAGATGATGCTACTGCTAAAATTGAAGCATTAAGGTGATGTGCTTATTCCTTTTATAAGAGGCATAAAAATATTCTTAATGTATATTCTCTCTAGAAAGTATGTTATTCCAGGTCTTCAATCAATTGTACAATACTATTATTTGTGTGGAATCTTTGTCGTGCATGGTTGAAGAATGTTGGAAACAAAGTCTAAGGAAGGGAAAACCAAATCTGCAGTTTCCATGCTTTAGGAGAAATCATGCACACATATGAAATGATGAATCTATAAAAAAGGCAGTTGAAAATTTATTTGAAGGATTCAGTGACCATACAAAGTTTTTGGAATATTTTAAAACAGCTTGGTTATCCAGCAACAAAATATGTAAGTTTCTTATAAATGGCTGTAATGACTCTATTTTGCATGTCATATGTATAGTTATTAATTCATAACCAATAAATTTCTTTCTACAGATATGTGGGCAAAGGCGTACAAAAAATTTCCACATTCCAATCAAAATACAAATAATGCAATTGAGTCTTACCATCGGTATATCAAGCAAAGGTACCTAAGTGAGAAGAACAATGCATGCCATAGGTGGGTTTATTGGTTGATTTATCAGTTGTTGAAAAAGTTTTTATTATATTACAATCATATGCAACGTTTAAAAGAAGTTGGTTTTGTACGACCTAGAAAAATTGAGGAACAGTTGAATTCATCCAAGTGTAGAACTAACCAAATCCCAATTGAAGATTGTCTGCCTGATGAAAAGAGTAACAACAATTATTGGGTTCGTAGGCAAAATAAGAATACTCGTGATATTTGGTACAATGTCATATATAAAGATTCCAATCTACACTTCGGTAATTGCAAGTGGGCCCTAAATGGAAATGTCTGTAAACATGTATTGAAGGTTGATATGCTGGTGAGTAACATTAGTTTGGGTGAAAATGAATTGTGTAATGTCACTAATGCTACTACATAAATTCCTATAATTTTATTTGATTTGAATGCATCACCTATATTGGGCCCAGAAATCCAAATAGAGCTTCTACCATGAGTTGATTCTCCTCCCAATCTAAATTATCATAATGAAACAAGCATTGATGATTTAGAAAATTCTCATATAATATTGAATCGACCAATGTACGAGAAGATAGTGCATTATTTGAAGATGATGAGATGAAACATGTTAAATCATCAACTCATGAGAAATTGAGATCCATAATACCTGCAAATTTGGAAAAGGCATATCCATTAAAAAACTTGGTAAACAAAGCATATCAAGAATACAACAGAATGTTTTTCAATAATATAACTCCATCCAAGATCATTACCAAGAGAAAACATAGTTTCTTGAACCCAGTCAATAAGAAAAGGCGTTGTGGTGGCAAGTCAAAAGCAGGGAAAGATAAACTACAATTTGAAAGGGTTGGACAAGTTCGTGCAAAAAAAATAACATGAATGAAAAACTAAAGTTATCTTCTCTACAACAAAGAGATGTGAACCATATGCCTAAGTTAGTGCAACATTCTATTATACACAAAAATGGTATGGAAATCTAATGTTATGCATTTTTTCAAGTGAAATATGATATACTATCATTTGAAATGCATAGGCATAACTATATGAACATTTTTTGTTGATACAGTTGATAGGACAACTTGTTGACTCCAATTATTTGATTAGAATGTCAGTGAAAGAAACTATAGCCTTGGGAACACTTCTCCAATCAGTACCATCCCAATTTTCTCCCTGAGAGTGCTTCCCCCTATTGTACAACCAATGGGGATGTGCTGTCGGCCACACCCACCACCTTTTTCCATCATAAATTCTCCCATGCCTATAACCACCTCCCCAATCCCTTCCCCTTTCCCACCCCTACCCTTTAACCTTCCACCCTTCTCATTGTTCCAATCATCCGCCCTTAACATTCCAATTTTCCCCCCTAGGGTGATCCCTCGCCCTAGGGTTATTTGCACTATCGTACAATCAATGGGGATGTATCATCGCCCAAACCCACTACCTTTTCCCAATTTTTCGTCCACCATGCCTTTATCCATCACCCCTGAATCATGCCTATATCCATCACCAAGTGCTCCATCATCTACCTAGGAAGGGAAATCTTCTCCATTTCCTTAGATCTTCATGGTGATAATGAGTAGTTGATCAAACACTTATCATTAATTAATGAAATTTATTATATGCATTTTGGATTTTACAACTAATTGGTTATTGAATTTTTTCAGCAATATCAATTTGGAAATGCACTTCGGAGTGCCAAGAGTGGTGATGGTGACTTATACACGCAATTTATAGATCATTTGTGAGGCCACTTTTCTGTAATGTCATTCATGGGCATGAACTTCCATTATCTATGTTGGGAATGAAGTTCCATTTTGTAGAAAATAAAAATGTATAGCTAGAAAAATTTGGAATACAAATACATGAATTTGAACTTGTGTGTATGACAATGTCTTGATTGACTTGTAAATTCATGATGTGGATTTGATGTCATATTCTATCAACGTTACATTAGTTTTGATGAATGTAGTTAAAATGGATTTATTTGTTTCATTTACAAGTTATCATGTTTGCAAGTTAAGTTACTTTTATATTTATATCTTACTCAATGTTGCATGCATGAACAAACATATCATTACCAAGGAACGTTTCCTAGTTATAATAATATATGTATCATGTACATGAAGACATCATATATATGGATTTAGATTTATTTTAAATTTTAATTTATGAAAAAGAAAACTAAAGTTGAATTTATGAAAAGGAAAGTACACTATACATGCCTTATAAGAAAATCTGCAAAAATAGATAAAGATTTGAGCCTTTACAACTTCAATACTAACATTTAAAGATGAAAACTTTATTGATAAGTGGTGTAGTATTATTTAAGTTTTTGTTTTATTCTATATATATTTTAACAATTCCTTTATTTATCTTTGGAGCCCTGTAATAGATTGGATCCCTATAGGCTATGTGTTAGGATGTAATCTGTATAGCACTATAATAGCTTGGGTCCCCTAAAGGTTGTGGGTTGAGATAGCTGGCACTAGAGCCCTAGATATCTTGTGTAGTACATAAATTGGCGTTGTTACTTTGGCGAGACACATCAAGCAGAGGTTGTTGAGCTAAATTTTCCCCAAACAGAAGCATGATATGTTGTCTTATTAAGTTGTCTAGTTGTCTCTACCCAATTTTGTCCTATATGGGTACGAGTAAATTGTAATATACTTTTGTAAATAATTTGTAAGTGAAATTATCAATTTTGGAATGTAAAGAGTCATGATGTAATTGAATAGTCCATAGTTGTGATTAATTAAAAATATTCATTGTTGTGCTTTTTTAAATTGAAAAAACAATTATATTCTTTAAATTACAAAGCAATTATTTGACTATGTATTATACAGAACTTACCTTACCTTAATTTAATCCATTTAAAAAAATTCTTATTTTTTAATAGAAAATAGTATTATTGTGTTTTTGTAATGGCACTGTAATTGTTTGACTTTATAATATAAAGATGTGAAGTTGTTTAATTTTACAATAAATTTTATTTCATTGTTAAAATTTGATAATATTAAAAGTTAGAACTTTGTTGGTGGAACAAAGAGACAATATCTCACTGGAGTTATGAAACATGTACATGGGGATTGTATCTGCAATTTCAAAGTTCATCATCATACTTTCACAACGTTTACAAGTCATTTCAAATGCTATTGATTTTAGGAAATTTTTGGTCACACCTAGAAGACTGTTGGGTCCCTATAATACTAGTGATTACACCATTTCTATTGTAGTTATACCCCTTATTAATATTGTTGTGCCCCTATTTCCCCCATATTTTTATTACTGTGCCCCATAGAATCCCTCTATTGTTACTTTTGTGGTTTTATATTATTATTGTTAGGTCGGCTGAGTTATATTGTGACTCCTTAGACTGCTATATATTGAAAGGAGGTTTTGTCATTTGTATCATCCAAGAATTGTTCATTTATGTAATGTAAAGGAGGTTTCCCCCTCGAAGAGGCTGGATTCTAAGGCGTTCATCTATCTTTTCTATCTTTTCTTGAGCTGGTTTCATAACATTTGGTATCAGAGCTTTGGATTCTAGGGTTTCGCTGCTCCAAACAGGTCATCGTGGCATTTTCGCTATAACTTTTTTCTACAATGTTTCAGAACTTACAAAAACAACCCATTTGAGAAGAAATCGCACTAAACCTTGGGTCTGAATTTCAGATCTTTTCGCGATATATTTGAGGAGATATGATCTGAGGAAGTTGGTCTTTTTGCAGACTCTTGAATTACATTCCAAAAAGGTGACCTGGGGAAAATTGTCATAAATTTCTCTCTGGGGATCGGATTGAAATTTCATAAGAAGGTACAGAAAGAGGAAGGACTGTAGTTTCTTGTATGCATTTTTCAGATCCAAAGGTCCAAACAGTGACCTGTGGCACGTCGTACAAGTTCGCTCTACTGAACTAGTCTATAATCAAGTCACTGTGGGAGATTTCGCATAACTCTTCCTTGGAGAATCAAATTTGGGTCAGGCTTATGGAATTGGAAAGAGGAAACAAAGGGCTATTGCAGGTCAAAAATTTAGAACTAGATGATCGGAAAGTACAGAGATACATAAGAGGCAATATCGAGCTCCTACAAAGTGAAAAAAGGTGTGTAGATTTTCTTAAATTTTTGCTTAAGCTTGGTTTGAAAATTTATTTTGAAGGAATTCAAAGCGTATAATAGAGCATTATTATAGGTAATTGATGCCCCAAGGAAAGAAAATGCAAACACCTAGTAAGGAACTTGAAAGCTCTAGCATGACTCATGAAGAAGAAGAAGAAATGCTATATGATATATCAAAATTACAAGAACAAGTGCAACAAGTGTCACTTGCACAAAAAGCAACAGAATCTAAGATGGATGGTTTAAGGAAAGATGTAGAAGCTAAGATGGATGGTTTAAAGAAAGTTGTAGAAGCTAAGATGGATTGTTTAAACAAAGGTGTAGAAGCTAATATGGATGGCATGGAAGCTAAGGTGAATGGCATGGACACTAAAATTGATGGCATGGATGATAAGATGGAAGAATTGAAGATAAATATGAATAAGTGGCTACAAGAAATGGTCACTAATGGTGAAAGGGTACTAAAGGAAACTCATGATGAGAACAAAAGAAATGTTAATCATGATTCCATAGACTGTAATGTTGGATCGAAGACTCACCATATTCCAAAAATCGATATGAGGAAGTTTGATGGCAAGGATCCGACCACATGGATATTACAGATAGAGCAATTCTTTGATCTCAATAATGTGCAAAAAACACAAAAGGTACGTATGACAACTTTATATTTCGAACAAAATCAGCTTGTATGGTATCAATGGCTTTGCTCTCATAAACAATTTATCACTTGGGCAATTTTTACGGAAGAATTGATAGAACATTATGAGGATACAAAAAATAACACTTTTTTTATCCAATTAATCAGTCTCAAACAAAATGGTTCAATAATGGAGCACATTGAGGAGTTCCAAAAATTGAACATAAGGGTAAAAGATATTCCAGAGGAGCATAGGATTGATGTGTTCATAGGGTCTTTAAAGGATAATATCCAACATGATGTTCACCTTTGGGAACCTGATTCATTAGAGAAGGCATTCAGGTTAGCAAGAAAAATGGAAAGCAAAATTATGGAAACCAAGAAGCATACCACTCACAACTATAAAGACGAAAGTGTTGTTGCCCCTAGTCTTCCACAACCTATAAGGTTGACACCTCAACAATTGGAAGAAAAAAGAGCAAGAGGGCTTTGTTACAGTTGTGATAGCAAATACACTAAAGGTCATAAGTGTGCTGAAAAGAAATTATTCCACATATATTGTGAAGAGGAAGAAGAAAAGGAGCAAGAAAGGGAAAAATAAGAGGATATACTCCATGAACAAAGGGTAGATGAAGAACAAATAAATCCGACCATATCTTGTAATGCATTGGCGAGAATTACCACTCCTCAAACCATCAAGATAGAAGGACAAATCAAGAAGAAAAAGGTAATAGTGTTGATTGATTCAGGAAGCACCCACAATTTTATTCATTGTAAGGTAGCAAAAGAATTGAATTGCTTCCTATATCCAGCACCAGAGTGTCAAGTGATGATTGCAAATGGAGGAACAATAAATTGCTCTAGAAAGTGCCATAATATCAAGCTATCCATGGGAGAATATGTATTGACTAGCCCAATGCTTTCCATTCCAATGGGAGGTGCTGATGTTGTACTAGGAGTCCAATGGCTACAATCCTTGGGTACAATAGCTTTTAATTTTCAAGAACTTTTCATCAAATTTTCTACGGAAGGAAAGGAAGTTGAATTAAGGGGTATTGCAGGGAAAACAGGAAAGATAATCAGCTCTAATGGTATGACAAAGCTTCTAAAAAGAGAACAAAGAGGTGTAATTGCACAATTATGTTTGCTAGATGTTTCCACATCGGAATCATCTATTTCTCCAGATCTCCAAAAAGTCCTGGACAATCATTCCAAGGTATTTGAGACTCCCAAAGGTCTCCCACCTATGCGTGATCATGATCATGCTATTCATCTGATTCCAGGAAGTGTTCCTCCAAACATCAGGCCGTACAGATATCCCTATGTCCAAAAGAGTGAAATTGAACGTATGGTTGCAGAAATGCTAGAGGTTGGTATAATTCAACCGAGTCAAAGTTCTTTCTCTGCTCCAGTAGTATTGGTGCACAAGAAGGATGGATCATGGCGCATGTGTCCAGATTATAGGGAGCTCAACAAGCTCACTATTAAAGATAAGTTCCCCATTCCTGTCATTGATGAATTACTGGATGAATTGCATGGATCAATTTACTTCACCAAGTTGGATCTTCGTTCAGGATATCATCAAATCAGAATGAAGACTAAAGACATTCTAAAAACAACATTTAGAACTCATGAGGGTCATTATGAATTTTTGGTCATGCCTTTTGGCCTTACCAATGCACCTTCAACATTTCAAGGTTTGATGAATTCAATTTTCAAACCATTCCTTAGAAATTTTGTGTTAGTATTTTTTGATGATATACTAATCTACAACAAGTCTTGGAAGGATCATGTTGAACATGTTGACAAGGTGCTACAACTATTGGAGGAGAAACAATTATATGCAAAAAGATCCAAATGTTTCTTTGGAGTCCAGGAGGTGGAATATCTGGGTCATATTGTATCTCATGAAGGAGTTAAGGTAGACCCTAGCAAAATTAAAGCCATTAAGGAATGGAAAATCCCCACATCCATAAAGCATCTGCGAGGATTTCTCGGGTTGACAGGGTATTATCGCAAGTTTGTTAAGAATTATGGGAGAATAGCAGCACCTCTAACAACATTATTGAAGAAAGATGCATTTTCATGGACTCCGAAAGCAACAAAGGCCTTTGAACATCTTAAAGAGGCAATGTGCCAAGCACCGCTCTTAGCTACACCGGACTTCACAAAAACCTTTATTGTGGAATGTGATGCTTTAGGAAATGGAATTGGTGTTGTTCTAATGCAAGATGAAAGACCCATTGCTTTTGAAAGTCATCCAATCAAGGGAAAGTTTTTAAGCAAAGCTATTTATGAGAAGGAAATGTTGGCAATACTCCATGCACTTAAGAAATGGTGACCCTACCTAATGGGAAGACACTTCAAGGTAAAAATGGATCATGATAGCCTTAAATACTTTTTAGAACAAAGATTATCCTCTGAAGAGCAACAAAAGTGGGTCACAAAGATGTTGGGTTATGACTTTGAAATCATCTACAAAAAAGGGAAGCAAAATGTGGTGGCAGATGCACTCTCAAGAAAGGATGAGGATGTGGAAGCATTGTTGTGCGCCATTTCTATTATCCAACCAGATTGGATAAACGAAGCAAGGGAGGAATGGAAGAATGACAAAGAAATGTGGGCACTTATTCGAAAGTTACAACAAGATCCTAGTACGTCTGATACATTTAGCTGGAAAAATGATTCGTTATGGTACAAAGATCGCTTATACCTCTGTAAGAATTCCCAGCTAAAACAAAAGATTCTTATGGAATTGCACACCTCTCCCTTAGGAGGGCACTCAGGATTTTTAAAAACTTACCACAGGGTTAAGAAGGAATTTTTTTGGGATGGCCTTAAATCAAATATTCAAAAGTTTGTGGCAGAATGTTTGGTTTGCCAACAAAATAAAGTTGAAACAATTAAGACACCGGGTCTATTACAACCTTTATCCATTCCAAGCCAACGTTGGGAGGAGGTTTCAATGGATTTTATCACAGGTTTACCCAAGTCTGAGGGAAAGAGTGTCATCATGGTGGTAGTTGACAGACTTACCAAGTATGCACACTTTTGTGCATTATCACATCCATTTAAGGCCAGTACAGTTTCTACTGCATTTATGGAAACAATTCAAAAGCTACATGGAAACCCAAAGATTATTGTAAGTGACAGAGATCCCATTTTCACTGGAAATTTTTGGACATAATTATTTTCTTGTCTTGGTACTCAGTTAGCTCATAGCTCATCTTATCATCCTCAATCTGATGGGAAAATTGAGATAGTAAACAAATGTTTGGAAGGATATCTTCGTTGCTTTGTATCTGATAAACAGACACAATGGGTCAAATGGTTGCCTCTGGCTAAATGGTGGTATAACACTTCCTTCCATATAGCAACAAAAATGACCCCATTTATGCACTTTATGGGTATCAACCACCATCCATCAAATCATATTTAAGAGAAAATTCTAAGGTTCAGGCAGTGGAACATCACATCGAACATCAACAACAAGTCCTCCAACTCTTAAAGGATAACCTCGTGTTGGCACAGAATAGAATGAAACAACAGGCAGATCGACATTACAGTGAAAGAAGTTTTGATGTAGGTGTTTGGGTATTCCTACAGCTACAACCATATAAGCAAATGTCCCTCAAGCAAGCTAAGAAGGATAATAAATTATCACCAAAGTATTATGTTCTGTACAAGGTGTTGCAAAAGGTTGGTACTATGGCATACAAATTGGAGCTTCCTGCAACTTCTCGATTGCACCTAGTTTTCCATGTTTCATGTTTAAAGAAGGTTATAGGAAACAAGCTCCCAGTTCAAACAATATTGCCAAAACTTGACGAGGAAGGAAAAATTATATTGGAACCGAAAGCAGTCACAGAAACAAGAACTTGACAGCTACGAAATCGATCAATTTCGGAGTATCTTATCAAGTGGAAGAGCTTATCTGCTGAACATTCCACATGGGAGGATAAGAATTTTATACAGAAGTATCCAAAACTACTCAAGAATTGAGGAAAAACCTTTTTTGAAGGAGAGGGGCATGTTGGGTCCCTATAATACTAGTGATTACCCCATTACTATTGTAGTTATACCCCTTATTAATATTGTTGTGCCCCTATTGCCCCCATATTGTTATTACTGTGCCCCATAAAATCCCTCTATTGTTATTTTTGTGGCTTTATATTATTATTGTTAGGTCGGATGGGTTATATTGTGACTCCTTAGACTCCTTTATATAGAAAGGAGGTTTTGTCATTTGTATCATCCAAGAATTGTTCATTTATGTAATGTAAAGGAGGTTGCCCCCTCGAAGAGGCTGAATTCTAAGGCGTTGATCTATCTTTTCTATCTTTTCTTGAGCTAGTTTCATAACAAAGACTATACCTTTTGGTGGAAGAGGGAGTAGCTTGAACTAGTCTTATTGGTCCAAGCATTGTTTTCAAAGACAAAACATTTGAAGAATGTATAGTCGGGTTAATGTTTGTTTTATTTCAATGGAGTAATCATTAAGATATTTTCTTAGATTTTATGGCTTAAATAAGAGGTAGTGGAGGGGGCATTTCCATACTTTGGAACACTAGTGTGATCCATTTTAACCATGGGATCAGTATGCCCCATATTTTATTTGGAAAATTCAGACATATTGGGGCTAAAGAGTGGGTATGATTGTCTATGGTCCTCATATTCCAGTGAGAAAGAAGATTTCCTCCAATATTTAGGAAAGCTTCACACAATGAGTGAGGAAAAACTTTGATTGATTGGGGGAGATTCTAACGTCATAACCTCGCTAAAAGAGAAAAATGGTGGGATAAGATGGAAGGATCCAAAAATGGATCTCTTCCAAACTTGGATTGTGGAGTTAAAAGTAGTACATATTTCAACCATGAACAGGATATTCACATGGAACAACTGGAGAGGCCGAGCCCACCAAGTCACCTCTAGGTTAGATAGATTCATGGTCTTTGAAGACCATATCAATAAGGACATTTTCTTTGAAGCCTCCATTCTTCCATGTCTAGGATTCGACCATTGGCCAATCTGGCTAGAAATGGATTTTAAGTTGGGCCAACGTAATTGACCCTTTAGTTTCAAGTCCTTTTGGTTACGGGAAACATGCTTTCTAGAAAAACAAAAGGATTGGTGGACCTCCAGTACGGTTTAGGGATGCAATGTAAGAGAATCTATACTAGTATAGAAATGGCATTCTGATGATTTAAAGGTCAACCCCCAAGAAGTGTGAATATTATCTACTCTCAACTTATCCCTGCAAATGCTTGCACCTTCATATTGGAACTTAAAGTTGCCTCTCAACCAATCTCCTTCTCGCTTCTCATGACCCCTAAGGGTTTTCTCAAGCTAAACTTTGATGGGGCATCAAAAGGTAACCCTTGGGATGTGGGTTTTATAGGGTCATCAGGGATTCATGGGGTCGGGATGTCCAAAAACCTAACGCTAGGATATGAAGCGCTAAACTATTGGCCCTATTTGGGTAAATTAGTACATTAAATTCTTGATGTCGTAACTTTGGCATACGATCTCCGTTTGATGTGAAAAATACATCATTAGAAATATCTATCTGAGGAATACAACTTTGAATGACCAACATCAGTGAATGTTCCATGTTGGTGTCAATTTTCCCAAAAAATGTCATTCAGGGCCTCAAAACGGCTCCGGAAGTTCAGGACCCGAAAAACTACCAAAAAGAGTAAATTGTGTTACAAATAAGGAAACTGAAAAAATAAAAGAAACAATGGTGGGGATCCAAGTGGAATAGGTAGGTGGCCACTAATATCCACGTGGAATAGTCAATCGCCCTTCTCATCTAATAAATTCCATAAATGCATAAAATAATTCCTTTATCTCTTACAAACCATAGAGATAAGGAAACGACAAGTAAATTATCCATGATATAAGAGTGGGTAGGTACATAGATCCCCATTGATGCCTTGACAATGAGGTAAATGTTCTCATAAGACAATATGTCCATCATAAAATGCATGCTCCATCTCACACAAGTGGCATCATAAAGTGGAAAACTCACTCAATAATGAAGTGCGGGGGCTCTAAAGGTGTAATGTTTCCACTAAAAGGTTCAACCTTTCATCATCCAAGTGTCATATCACATCCAAATGTGCCACACCCTCTCCAACTAGGGTATATAATATCTTCATGTGTGCCACATCCTCAAAGGCCCAATGCCCTCCAAAGTAACGGAACAATCTCCAAAAGAAGTGGGATGTCCTATGGAAAAAGATGTGTAGGTGGTGTTCAAAATGTGTAAGTAACCCTCCCACATCCTCCAAAAATTCAAAGCTCATTCCCACGTCATATATAAGAAAAATACATCATCATAGGAGAGGCTATAAATTTCTAAGTGTGATCATCAATTGGGGGAATGTACACAACTCAATGCAACATAATTTCATACGTAAATTCCATTAGGTATATCAAATTAAGTATCCTATTGAACTTTACAATATCTTATAGAATATGTGCCACATGTTAAGTTTAGGTATGGGATGATCATCATCAGCCCTTGTTAGGTGTGCTAGTAACCAAGAAGAGTGGTGTGTTCTAGGAAAGCCATCAAAGGGTATCTATAATGGCAGATAGAATGGTATGGGGTTTGACTTCAAGAGTGGTCGTACATAGTTATGTAAGGTTATATAAGATTTTCATCCACTTGAGCACCTTTGCGAAAGGAATGCTTATACACTCAGTTATCTTTTCCTTGTCATTATGCCTTACTACCCCTTTCTTTCCTTTCTCTTGTTTTCTTTCACTTTATTTCATATATTCGCCTTTTTTAGCTTATACATTTTATTGATGATGATGATGGTGGTGGTGGTTAACATCCACCGAGACCAAATTGGTCTATCGGGCCTATAATTTTCTTAGTTCTTAATTGTCTGGCTTCTCATCTTTCTTGGCGAGATTGGTCCTGTAGCTTTCTTTTTTTTCTCTACCATCCTCCAACTTCCTTTATCTTGCATCTCATTCATCTCTTCTGGTTCTTGGGACATTGGTGTCTTAGCTTCGCAATCTATTGTGTTTGTCCTTTTGAAGATAGTCAGAGAAGAAGTTTGGTCTAGGAGATCTATTTTGCTGTTAAATCAAGATTAATTTTGTGCGATATTTGAATTCTCATAATTGTTGATGCTTGAGGGGTTGTCGAGTTCACTTTTTTTCTCTTGGGTGGGGCTTTCCCCCTCCTTGTCTTGAGAGTTGTTTCTTTCTTGCCTGATTTCTCGTGATACAGAGTTTTCTGGAGAGTATTCTTCCTTGATGATAGTGTAATGTTCTTTTTGTGCTCCTTGCCTCCATGTGGATTTGTGGTGATCCTTTCTAGCAGAATTTTTCTGGGAGGCTTTTGGGGAATTTTTCGCTAGATGGTCTGTCTCAAAGCAGGATCGACATCTGCAGAGGACACTTTCATAATCGAGTTTCTGGGTCCAGCATAGTCTTTACTTGTTAGGTTTATTTCAGCTCGGAATCCGGTGTTGAAGTCCATTTCCACACAGATGCGTGCATAGGTGGTTCTAGCATATTCCTCTATTTCTGGGAACCTACAGTAAAATTTCCCAATGGCATTTCCAATGTGTTTAGTGAGGAGAAATTCCAGAGATACTCTTATTTAGTCATTTTTAGGTATGTCTTGCATTGCATAGGACTTGGCATAATGGTCTCATAGTGACAAGGTAGAGATAAAAATTTAATTTGGATTTTGCTTTATCATTCATATCCCTTTGTTTTCCTTTCAATATTGAACTTAGATCTTGTTCATTCCTTGTTATTTTTTTAAATATGCATTAACCTTGAACATTAATATGAAGCAACAAACTCATGTACTTCATGTGTGTTAGTCACCAAAATTTTCAAGTGAATAAGTTGAACATAGTTTGATGCATCTAAAGGGAAATTTTCTATTGATGAACACAAATGTTAATTGTGGAATTACTCCTATGTACACGAGTAATACAAGCAAAATCTCCTCTAGCTACCTCTAAACACGAGGGGGTAACAAGGACTAAAGAACGGATTTTTCATTTTTCTTGTCCCCTTCATTCAATTTATAACAACCATAAAGACAGTAAATATTTAGACGTTGGTGATCCCTTTCAAAGTGGTTAATTATAAAAGTAGTTTCAAATCTAGAAACTCGACATACTTATTTAGAAAAAAAATCCCCCCAACCCCACATGAGGTTGGGTTACCTGGACAGGCTCCCTCAAAATAACCCCAGGGCCAAGATTTATCTATAGGCTCATAACATAGCTACCTCTAAGAATAAATATTGGGAGAGTATTTAATGTTGAAAAAGATAATTCTACTATGTAAGGCACATTGAAAATAAGGTCTTTAACTATTCTAAAAAATTATAAAATTTATACCCAATCATATACCTTAGGATAGTATTATACAAAGAGCCTTAGAATATTTTGAAATTGGATGATACTACAAATATTTGAAGCAACTAGTTATTAAGTCTCAATACCACCCATCTCTTTCTCCTATCAAGGTTTCCATATCCTACCAGATTTGTGTTGAACAATTACAAGAGATTAACAAAATGATTTATTACCTCCTCCTCCATTTGGCATAAGGAATGTCCATGGGGCTTGAGCCTATCCCTTTTTTGAAAAATCTCCTAGGTAAAGGCATTGTTCATTATAGACAGTGATATAAACAGGTGACATGAGAAAATCGTCATAACATTCTTTCTGAGCATCAGATTGAAATTTTGTTAGAAGGTATAGAAAGATGATAGACTGCAGTTTTCTGTGTAGTTTTTGCAGATCCAGAGGTTGAAACGGTAACACGTGGCACTTCATACAAGTTTTATCCACTTAAAAACTATATAAGAAGGTCACCTTGGGATATTGGGCATAACTATTTCTTGGAGAATCAAACTGATGGAATTGGAAAGAGGACGCAAAGGGATACTGTAGGTCACAATTTCAAACGTTGTAGATCTGAAATTACAGAGTTACAGTAGTTTCAAGATCGAGCTCTTAAAATCAACAAAAGGGGATATGAGGAAGTTTGATGTCAAGGATCCGGTAAATTAGATACTCCAGATGGAATGTAATATTTTAATCTACATGATGTACAACTGTTACAAAAGGTACGTATTACATCTTTATATTTAGAATCAAATCAATTTTGATGGTATAAATGGCTTTGTTCTTGTAAGCCACTTGTCACTTGGTCAATTTTCATGAAGGAAATGATATCACATTATGAGGACATAAAGAGAAACACCTTCTTTAGCCAATTGATAAATCTCAAACAAAAGAGTTCCATGGCAGAGCACATTAAGGACTTCCAAAAATTGAATATAAGGGTAAATGATATTCGAGAGAAGCAAAGGATTGATGTCTTCATAGGGACTTTAAAGGATAACATTCAACATGAGGTTTTTCTTTGGGAACCTCATTCATTAAAGAAGGCATTTAGGTTGGCAAGAAAAATTGAAAGTGGAGTTATGGAAACAAGGAATCCTACCACTCGCAGCTATAAATATGAAAGTTTTTTTTCTCCTATCCTTCCATAACCTACAAGGTTTACACCACAACAATCAGAAGAAAAAAGAGAAACAGGGTTTTTTTTTTAAATTGTGATAGCAAATACACTAAAGGTCATAAGTGTGCTGAGAAGAAATTATTTTACACAGATTGTGAAGAGTAGGAAGAAAAGGATCAAGAAATTTCAAAATAAGAGGATATACACAAGGAACCAACCCCGGAGAAAGAAGAAATGAATCTGACCATATCTTGTAAAGCATTGGAAAGAACTACCACTCCTCAAATTCTCAAGATAGAAGGACATATCAAGAAGAAAAATGTTCAAGAAGTGAAATATCACATTGAGCATCAAGAAATGAATCTAACCATATCTTTTAATGCATTGGAAGAAATTACCACTCCTCAAACTCTCAAGGTAGAAGGACATATCAAGAAGAAAAATATTCAAGCAGTGAAAGATCACATCGGGCATCAACAATAGGTTCTCCAACTTTTAAAGGATAATGCCACTTTGGTGCAGAATCGAATGAAACAACATGGAGATCAATGTCACAATGAAAGAAGTTTTGATGTAGGAAATTGGGTATTTTTGCGACTACATCTCAAGAAATCTATTTATGAGAAGGAAATGTTGGCAATACTACATGCACTTAAGAAATGACAGCCTTGCCTAATGGGAAGACGCGTCAAGGTAAAAACAGATCATGATAGTCTTAAATACTTTTTGGAACAAATATTATCTTTAGCAGAAAAAATAAAAATGGGTCACAAATATAGTCAATTATGACTTTGAAATCATCTACAAAAAAGGGAAGAAAAACATTGTTAAAGATGCACTGTCAAGAAAGGATGAGGATGTGGAAGCATTGTTTTGTGTTATTTCTATTATCCAACCAGATTGGATAAATGAAGAAAGGGATGAATGAAATAATGACCAAGAAGTGGGGCCACTCATTCAAAAGTTGCAGAAGATCCCAATTCAAATAATATTAGAAGAACTTGATGAGGAAGGAAAAATCATATTGAAACCTGAAGTAGTCACAGAAAAAAGAAATTGACAGCTATAAAATTAATCAATTTCAGAGTATCTCATCAAGTCGAAGAACTTACTTGTTGAATATTCCACATGGGAGGATGAGAATTTTATACAGAAGCATCCAAAACTACTCAAGCATTGAGGACAAACCCTTTTGAAGGAGAGGAGCATGTTCGGTCCCTATACTACTAGTGTAACCCCTTATTGTTATTAGTGCAACCACCTCATTATATTTTTGTGCCCATGTAGTCCCCATATTGTTATTATTGGGCCCCATAGAAGCCCACTATTTTTATTGTTGTGCCCTTACATTATTATTGTTATGGCGGCTCTGATTACATTATGACCCATTAGGCTCTTATATATAGAAAGGTGGTCTTGTCATTTGTATCATCTAAGAATTGTTCATTTGTGTAATGTAAAGGAGGTTGCCCCCTCAAGAGGCTGATTTCTAAGGCATTGAGCTATCTTTTCGATATTTTCGTGAGCTAGTTTCATAACAAGCTCCTACTAGAAGGGAGCTCCAATCCCCTAATATGATTACTAGCTATTACTAGTAGAAAGCTTCGACTTCCTCACTGAATGCTCCAACCCCCACCAACATCCATGGACCACGTTTCATAAATTTTCACACTAGATCCAATATCAATACTTAAGCTCAACAATCAAATTGTAGCTCATCACTGTAATAAAATCATCAACCTCTAACACAACTGAATATACCAATCACTGAAACCCAATCAACTGACACTTAATCAAAACTCAAGCAATCAACTAGAATCGCTAGATCAGTGTAAAAAATACACAGAACTAAACTCATAATAGTGCATCAACACATAGAATCAACTGCAACCATGATCATTCAAATGCAAAAAGGTATGCGGACTTCACTTAAGGAAACCCGCGTGCATACACACTTTTCTATAGAGAAACCCGCATGTAGATCTTAATATACTAAAAGCTAAAAACTTGTAATTTTGAATCAGACACAAAGTTGACCAGAGATATTCTAAAATATTTTTTTAGCTTACAGAACCCTCATACACTCAGAAACATCAATAATATTTTCAACCAATCAACATGTAAACAAATTCAACTTCATCATTCAATCAGTTCTTCTTCAGACCCATATCAATATGAGGACATCATTGATAGACAATAGAGAAACAAGAGCACTGATGAGGTTGATCAGTCATTTATGAACAAAACCATTACTTTATATATGCGACTTTGAAGAAGTGAACCCGCATGTATACGTGTTTCTCCCAAGACCAACCAGTGTATAGATCTACAAATTTGGACCTAAAATTGCATAGCTTTACACAACTTTAGAAAGATCGAGGTCATAATATTTAGAGATAAAACCATGCATCTGTACTGAGATCTAGTCAATCCATCAGTAGATCATGTTAGGATATTCTGTCAGATAGGAAATAGTTAAGTATAACTTGGTCTAGTGTAGAGTTAGGTAAAGTGTGTTTCTTTACTATGTACCTTTGTAACTTACAATATGACAATCACGATATGTAGTGATCCAATGGTTCATTCGCTCCTCGGTATTACCGATACTTGATCTGTGGCTTAAAACCCGATTGGTCCATGATCTCTATTTAAAGAGCATGGAGGGTCAATTGTAGGGTAACTGTTCATGAGATAAGCTTATGTACAATTTCATTCTTTTATTAATAAATCACCTGAAGTGGCCTCGTTGGCTTAGGTCATGGACTGTTTCCCTCTTTGAGGGTTTTAACCACGCCAATAATACTAGTGTATTGATCTGTGATCTATTTGTGAGCGGTGTCCTTTGGTGTTCTGTCTGAGGAACTTACCCTGTAAATTCCTACATGGTATCAGAGCCATTTGAGGGATGCATCCATTGGTTATCCAAATCTAAAGCCAGTAGAACTACACCTGACTACCGTTTGGTAGATCTACTATTTCTGACTACTTTCCGGCCGAGAGGAATGCTCTATTGTGTTAGGAGGATCCGTTCCAGTGAGGAACCAATTTTGATTCACGTGGAAAGGTTTATGGTAGCCCTAGCTACATCATTTTTAAGATCTGTAGGTATACAATGCTTATTTGCACTTTCTAGTTATTTCTCTTTGTTGATTTTTGTTTATTTATCTCTTTGTTTTTTATTACCAAATCTACACCTATCATTTCTGCATATGTTCTTTTCCTCGCATCTCTATGTGATCTGGGCAAATCAAAAACAGAAAGGAAGTTTTTTTTTTTTTCTTGCATATGCTCTTTTCCGTCGCGCCTTAGTGTGATCTTGGAAAATCAGAAACGTTGAGGAAAATTGTTAGTTTTCGGGTAAAGCTAACTTCAAACCATAAGGTTTGTTTTTCTTTGTATGTCCATGTTGGGTTTTGTGGTTTTTGTTTTGCAGGCAAAAAAGAGCTTTCTCAGGTAAGCATGCGCCCCAAAGCTTCGGGGACTTACTAAAAAAAATAAAAAGCCAAACCCCCCTTCCTCTTTTCCAAAAGTTACTAACCTTTTAACTAACTCACTTGGTCCAAAGTTGCTTTATGAGAATAGAGGTCTTGAGTTCAAGTCTTTCTCTTTGTTGAGCTAATTAGATTAAGTCTAGAAAGGGGGTGGTTTTTTTTTTAAATATAACATTATCATTCATTTCCACACATTCCCACACATCTTCGGCATCTTCAACAACGTTTCTTCAAAAAGCCATAACTTCTTCATTCGGAAGCCGTCTTCAGAACCGCTTTTTTTTAATCAGTCTAATTTTTTGATGTCTTTCCATTGGAACACTTAGTTTCAGCATCTATAGCTTCAGGTTTTGTTAAAATGGAAATTCTATGCCAATTTATTCTTCACAACACCAATTACTTCCAATGGTGGTCCTACATTGTGGATTTACTTAGAATTAAAGGTATTTACAGAATACCCTCAGGCCAAGAAACCAAAGCGAAAGATAAAGATAAGGCAGCCAAATGGGAAAATAGGCAAGATCAAGCACATCGATTGATAGGGATGTCTATTTCTCCAGACCTTAGATTCCATATCATAGAACTTGATACTCCTAATGAAGCAATGAAACAGATCACTAAAGTTTTTGGAATTAAAAATGAACTTAGAGCCCATCAACTCGAAAATGAGTTGCTTACATTAAACCCCAATAATTTTTCTTCCATTGAATATTTTTTGTCTAAGTTAAAGACACTTAGACTTCTCTTGGAAGGTGTTAAGGTTAAGAAAGAAGATGGTAACCTTATATATTCCATTCTTACTATGTTGGCACCAACATACTATATGTTTGTTTCCACCTTCCATTCTACAAGAGAAGCCTTCATTTATCAAGGAAAAGACTACAAGTTCCCTTCCTTTGATTCCTTTTGTGATTCTTTAATAAGAGAATAGGAAAAACTCTTACACCTTGGTCTTCTTAATCTTGGAGACTCTTCTAAGAAAGCCTTAGCCACCCAGCAACAACCAAATTTAAAGAATCCTAAGAATTTGTATCCTAAAAAGAATGGTCCTAAACCAAACAAGGGTCCTAAGTGTTTCACGAATATTTAGTGTTCTTGGACAAACGCTTAACCCTCTACATCTAGTAGCAGGTCTAGAAACATCAGACAAAGTAATCTTAACCTTTTCTATAATCAACATATAAAACAAGAGAGAAGAGAAACCTACTTGTAGTTTTCATTAGCTCCTTGTCTCCCTTGACCGATTTTGCTGCTCCTTTCCATACTTAAGCCACTTGGAAAATACCTGCACAATCACAGAAACAAAAACCCATCAAGGAAAATGATAATGATCTATTGGTTATATATAACATGGAATTGAAAACATGATATACATATGAAAGCATTAACATGTAACAGAAGCATAAGGAAAAAGTCTTGAAAACTTTATTGATAAGATGAAAGATTACAACCCATATGAGATCGATCTAGTGCCATCCTTCCAATTCAATTCTTCATCACCTCATGAAAACAAAGACACTCCAACACTATCACAATACTTGCACTCAATTCTAATCTCATATCACCAGCATCTCCTTACTATTCAACCATTTCCATCCCCTGACCTCTGAGATGAGTGATCTATTTATAGGTGAGTGAAGGAGGTTATGCAATCGATGGCGGTAATGAATGTCTTTATAATTTTAGAAATCAGTTCCATCGAAGAAGGAATAGGGGATTGATGCTTCCTAATTCCCTTTCTCATCGAAATGTGAACTTAAAGGAGCAGGTGGCATTGAGAAACTTCTAGAGGCTTCCAATGGATAAGGAGTCTTCAAACCCTCACAGAAATTTTCTCAAATTCGCTCAACGCATTCCAAAGTGGGACCAAGTGCATTGCATAGCACCCTGTCAGTGTATGGCTTGCATTGCAGCGCACCATAATGAAGGCCTACATGCGCTGATCTTCTTAGAGGTAGTTTTTGGATGTTTTCAGTGACGAAACTTCTTTGGATGTGAGGCATTCTGATGACTAACCTATTTAGGGCATGTAACAACTGCACTAGGGGTTTATGGGCCCTAATAATATCCATCTGTAATTCAGGGTTGATGTGCCCAAATGGATCTATAACAGTTTCCCCCTAAAGTATGAAGTCGTAAATATCTATGTCGAGTGAAATGCTTTATCACGAAGAGAAGAGGTTTCGAAACAGAAGGTGACTTGCATCAATTACAATACATATATCATGATAATTTGATTTTTCACATGATTTAGATGAGGGAGGCATAACCATGCTCAGCTTATAAACTTTCATTACATGTACAAATATGGTCGTCTATAGATATAGACCCATGAATGGTTGACCATGAATGTAATTCCATTATACATTTGATTTAGTACTCCTGAAAATATCGCAGCCCGAATGGATGAAACTAGATCTGAGGTCTTCAATTTCGTCCAATATTTCACTCAAGTACAAGTCTAACCATGTGAATAGATGTTCTAAGGTCAAACATGGAAAGACATCATCTGATTACTAGCCAATGATGTAAGCCGTTAACAGATGTGAGAGGAATCATCAATAATGATAATGATCCTCAAGGTACTATAGTACATTTCGTATAGTGTGAATAAATGATTTGATGTCGAACACCATAAAAAGTCTTTCGGTCGAAGGCCATTGATGTCAACCTATCTTCGGAAGCGAGAAACTTGCCATTGATGTAAGCAAGCTTCAAGGTACTGAAGGGGTGTTTCTAAGTCAACTTCTTGGATGATGTGTTGATGTTGACAAGAAGCAACTCATTGCAGGAAGGGCCTTGATGTATCCCACATCTACAACACAAAATGAGGTAAATGATTTTGTATATGAAAAATCGACTGATGACACAAGGTTCAGGAATGGTGGTCATGAAAATGAAGGTTTACAGTATTGCAGAGGATGAAGTTTGAACTGAATGGCTTCTCTTGAACATATCGGCGACACTGAATGAATTGGCAGCATTGACCCAAAACAAAGTAATCGATGGTATGATAGACCAATAGTTTGATAACCATCAAGTAGGTAACCCGACCCAAATAGTCACGGAGATGAAGTGAAAGTGTAATGTTCAAGAGCGACTTGCTACCATAAAGTTTTCTCGACTTTTTCCCATTTTCCTCAGTCATTGCTGGCCAGTACCTCTTTAGTTTTTATCAATATTGAGAAGGATAACATATGCTTGTTGTATAAATTCACCCTTCAGGTGAATCCATCGCTCTTTAATGCTCTAACAAGTCTAGCGAAGGTGAAGCTTGACCTTGACTAGAAGGACAAGCTTGTCGCTATTTGATGGTTTTAACGAGTTTAACGACAAAGACAACTCGGTCCTTTTCATGTTTAAAGAGTTTGAAAAGGGACAAAAAGGAAACTCCATAAGTTATTTAGTGTAAAATAATCTCTCAAGTCCGAAAAAGCATAAAATATTACAAGAAAGATGTTGCTTCCAATCCTTTAACGAGCTAGAATAGACAAGTACTCGACAATTTTTTCATATTTAGAGAGTCTGAAAAGAGTTTAAAGAGGATTCTAAGGGGGTTCCTTTTTCGTTTTTAACAAAGCTCGAAAAAGAGATAAAAGTTTGCTTTGTGGTCAAATATGTTCAATTTACACTAAAGCACGTCACATTCTACTTTCAGCTGCTAAACCTACTCAAAACTCCATCAAAGGGAATTAAAAATACATGTTCATGGATAAAAATAAATAAAAACCAATGTTTACTCAATTAACATGCAAGAAATAAACATAAAAGCAAGTTTATTATTCATTTTTACCATTTCACTTTTACCCTTTGTTTTTGGTGCTATGGAGCAGTTTTTGACCTCAAAGTTCACTAGCTGATTGCGAAGGACTCAGTGGACCATTTCTCGTGCTGTTTGGACCAGGTATGAACTATCCCTGTTCTCTTCTATTTCATTCCATTTATTTTAAGTTTGAAGGAAAATTTTTGGTTTTTGAGGCCCCTAAGGTTTCATTTTGCGCACTCTGGATCAGAGCACCCTTTCAATATTGAAAGGTGTGCTGCATTGCATACACCTAGAAGGCAATATGCATTGTAGCGCACTGTCTCTAATGGAGGGGTGTGATGGGCGCAAAAAATGAAATTTTGACAGCTTCTTTCTCCCAAATTTTCAACTATTTTTTTTGCAAAAAATGGATCCTAATTTGTCTAATGGTTGCATTTCAGACATTCATCGGATCAAAATAGTGATTATATGGATAGAACGAGAGAATGAAGAACAAGACATGATTGCCCTGAACAATCAAGGAATAGTTGATGCCTTAAGGAATTGTGGGTTGCTGATGTATTTTCGATTATCCAACATGCGACAACAAATTAAGCTTTTGCAATACCTTGTTCATCCTTGGGATCACACCGATCAAGTTTTTCACATTAGGGGCAAAATGATCCCCTTTACCATCAATGGTTTTTACTTTCTAGCTGGTCTGTCGAGGTAGTTTGCCCCCATCTCATTATCAGGATTTACCAGAGGAGGTGAATCAGTGAGAGATTATATACAACAGTTTTGTGGGGAAGGAGCTCAAACCTAGCAGAGACGGAAAGATCAATATCAAGGATGTTGATGATTTACCGTTGAGAACAATCCTTTCTACCCTTGCCAAACTAGTTGGCAGCGCAACTTTACATTTGGAAAACATGTCATATATGCAATATTCTTTGGAGTGCTTGGAGCCAAAGGTATTCAACTAGTGTGAGGCAGTTCTTTCATTCGTGAAAGAACAACTGACCAAGGTAAAGAATGGGAAGACAAAAATTTTTGGTTATGGGTCTATCTTGGTTTCTTTTTCCTTGGAGAGAATCCCACGCATGCAGCCACAACACATATCACTGGGAGTACCTAGACCTAGAGACCCACGGATGCAGAGGTGGGTAGGTCTTATGGCTAGGCATGTCGGTCAATCATTGATCTCATTTACCTATGATTTCTTTGAGTGGTTTGACCATTAGGACATGTCATTTGCAGAATATCCATATTCAGGGATGGACTTTCGTGGTGATCCAGTCTGATGTTACTAGTTTTAGCACAGTGGAGTGCTATTGGTAAATTGTTTTGACCAAAGTATTTTTGTTTTTAAAGTTTCTACTTTTTTTGTGTTTTTTTATTATTTCCAAGACTAAACAAGCATGTTTATATGCATGTAGATGTTGGATCTGTTCAACCTGTGGGACATCAACAAGAGGTAGGTGCACCAGTACAGAGAGTTGTTGGGAGAGGAGTTATCTGAGACTTGGATGTAGCAGAGACACTAGCCCAGCTACAGGATAACATAGAGGATTTGACCGTAGGCATTCCAGATGTACAGATTTAGGAGTTACCTATGCGATTGCAGTGCCCCACCATTGGCGTGTCGAGTCATTGGATGAGACTCCTATGCATGAAAGCACAGGTTGTGACCTGTTATCATGAGCAACACTAGTCTATTTGGATATTTTCTGCACACATTTTTGAGTTTTTGGGTTAAATGACCGATTTTTGTCTTGGACACAAACTATTTGTAAAAATTTATATACAACTATCTATTTGACTTTCATATTTTTATTATGGTTAAGTGATGCAATCATATTCAATTGATGATGTGAATTGAAAATGTATACTTTACAAATGTCACAAATGTCTATTTAGCACGTAGTTCGCTAGAGAGTCAGTTAATGCGTTTAGATTTCTGGAAATATGTTGATATTGAATAGATTCAAAATACCTTTCCAAAATACGAACTCTGAGGAACATGTAATGAATTGTTGGGTTATGAACGGTATAGATGCCAGTAAGTTGTAGTATGATAAGTTGTGAGTCTAACCTAATGATGACTCGGCGTATGTCAAGTGAAATGGCATCAGAGAGGAGTTCAATCAACGTGCTATACTCAACAATATTGTTTGTTGATTGCCCAATACATATCCCTCTAAAACTCACTAACTCGTCGCTTGGAGTGAAGATGGCCCATGCTACAAAAGATAAATTTTGCATTCTATGACTAGCTCCATCGGCATAACCAACAAATGGTTCCGAAAAGTTAGACATCTACAACAAATGCAAAGTGGATTACCTAACCAAAATAAAAAACTCTAAAAGAAACTAACACACAAAAATGCAATCAAAGCATTATTATATACAGCGAGTCTTGCTACACTTAACTAAGCATAGTAACATTTAAGGAACAACCCATTTTGGGGTTGTGACAATGGAATCCCATCATAGTCAACTAACTCGCAGGCACCTTTCATCAACACACATTCAACAATGTAAGGGCCCATCCATAGTGGTTCAACTTTTTCTGCTCCAAGTTTATCAAAATTCTGATCATAAAGCAAGACCAGGTCACCTTCTTAGAAGACACGAGGCTTAACATTTTTATCATATTGAGCCTTGATGCATTTTTTATGTTCCTCATTAGCCTTTGTGGCATCACGACGGGTTTCATCCAGATGGATTAACTCCAAAAAATTCACTTCTTCTTCAGAATTGTCAGGTAGCAGGTCAATCACAAGTTTGAGAGACGAAATTTCACATTGGATTGGTAAGATTGCTTCCAAACCATGCACCAATTCAAAAGGCGTAAATTCGGTCGCATTTCACACCGAGGTTCGATATCCCCACAAAGCCGAGTACAAGATTAAATGCCAATTTCTTTTATGAACTCCAATCATTCTTCGCAACATACGCTTAAATACTTTGTTGATAGCCTCAACTTGTCCATTCGATTTCGGGTAGTATGGAGTAGAACTATCACATGACAGTCATAATTTGGTAGTTAATTCAACCCTCATGTGATTGCGAAAGTATGACTCATGATCTGTAACTATAGATTGTGGTACACCAAACCTAGCAACCACATGGTTGAAAAAAACAGAGGAGTCGTTTCACCACTGTTGTTCAATGTTGGCATCACCTCGGTCCATTTGGTAAAATAGTCAACGACGACTATAATATACCCATGCCTCCCAGTCGAGGTGGGGTTACATGTCATAAAGTCAATGCCCCATTTTGCGAATGGACCAACAAAAATGACTTGATGCAGTGGTGCAGGTGGTAATTTGGTTTTACGATCAAATATCTGGCAAACATGGCATCTTCTGATAGTAAGAATTCAATCTTTGAATATGGTTGGCCAGAAGTAACCAGCACTTAGAATTTTCTATGCAGTTGCGTAACCAGGTAAATGCCCCCCACAAGCACCCGAATGACACTCATTCAAAGATTTTTTGGCCTCCTCATGAGTAAGGCACCTATGTAAGATGATATCGACACCACAATGATAAAGTGTATCGCTAATGATCAGATAATATTTGGCGTGGTATCGAGTACGTTGTTGTTCAGAGTGAGAGGTATTAAGCCAAAAAGCTTGGGTCTAGAGATAAACTAGTATATCTCCATACCATGGATCACTTGATGAGATCAGAAACAGAGACTTATCGAAGATTGATGCTTCGAATGTTAAATCATTGGAGGATGAGGGAAGATCACAAAGTAACTCGGCAAAGACAAGAGATTTCTTTGATTTTGATTTGATGAATTCCAAATCAATCTCCTACAAGATAACTATCCATTTAAAATATTTCCCCCCCAGCAATTGACATGAAAAAATGTATGTCATAGGGTTGCAATCTAATACAATGGTAGTTTTGTGAAGGAGGATGTAATGACAAAATCTCTACATAGCTTGAATGGCTGCCAAGGCTAAGTTTTCGACATATGAATACTTAGTTTATGTATTGTTGAGGTTATGACTCAGATAATAAATAGGATGTTTAGTTCCAATTTCTTCTTGAACTAAAACCATACCAATGGTTGTATTTGCAACAGTGAGATATAGGTAAAAGTACTTTTGATAGTTTGGGGCATACATTAATGATGCTCTAATCAGGGAATCATTGAGAGCATCAAAAGAAGCTTGCGCAACTTGGTCCCAATGGAAGGGTACCCCTTTCTTCAATAGACATGTATAACCTTTAGCTAATTCAGAATAGTTTGAAATGAACCTCCCCAAAAAGTTTACCTTCCCTTGAAGTCTCTGTATTTGTTTGAAGGTGGAGGCAAGTCAAGGATTGCCTGAACCTTAATGGGATTAAGTTGAATTCCATCTTTTGAAACTATGAATCCAAGCTACCGAACAGAGCCAACACAAAACACACATTTATGAGGATTGAGTGTTATCTTGTAGTGTCGACATCTAAGAATATTGCTCTCAAATGTTGCGAGTGATCAGTCTATTTTCGCGAATGAGCAGGCAAATCATCAAGATAAGGTTGAACAATGTGTTTGATGTCATGAAATTCATAATTCAGCGCCCTTTAAAATGTAGCCCTTGCATTCCTCAAATGAAAAGGTATCTTTCAATAAGAGAATGTGCCCCACGGACATATAAAAGTGGTTTTTGGTTGGTCCTATGGGCAGATATTGATTTGATTGTAGCCATAAAAGCCATCCATGAAGGAAAAGATTTCACATTCAGCACATTCATCAATAATCTGGTCGATAAAAGGTGTAGGATAATTTTCCTTTGGATATGCTTGGTTTACATCCCTATAATTGATGCACACTTGAATTTTCCCTTGTTTTTTCATCACTGGAACAATATTAGATACCCAATCAGTAAGAGGTACAGGGAAAATGAAGCCAGCACGCAAACGTCTTTTAACCTCTACTTTAATGACAACGACTGTCTTTGGATGAATAGGTCGAAGTTGTTGTCGTAATGGTTTGAAATCAGGGTACATTTTAATTTCATGTTCAATGATACTTGAGTCAATGCCTGGCATTTCCTCATAAGACCATGCAAATATATCTCAAAATTCACGAAAAAGAGCACAGTAAGTATCAAGTTCCAATGAATAATAGGATTTTCCAACCTGAATGTTTTCTACAATGTTAGGCTTGGTCGAAATGTTTATAGAAATTGTTTCTTCTACGTTGGACAAATTACACTAAGAATCTACAGTATTTATAGAATATGACAAGAAATCAATGATCAATGGGTGATTTAGTTCATTTGAATAATCTTCATTGTCATCTTGAAGATGGGAACAATGATGATAATCCTCCCACGAAATCTCTCCTATCATCGTTGATGTGAAAATTCCTTCATCCATAGAATGTATATGTGAAAACGGATCTGAAGAGGTACCATATTCTAATGATCTATCTACACATACAATTGTTGAGTTTGGATTAGGGTTTTCCGCGCAAGACTGAAAAATTGATTGCTATGAGGATTTAATGGGGTTGAACGACAAACCCTCACTATGACCATCAATTTCAAAGTAGTTGGAAATCTTCGTAAAATCAGATGATGTAGAAGAAATCATGTTGCAAGTCTCCAATCTTACCAGTTCCACTAAACCAGCTGGTGACAGGAGGGTAAAAGTGCCTATCAGAGAAGGATCTTTAAGGAGATCTACTCCAACATTTTGAAGTTACAATGGATTTCCGTGTATCAAGAGAATGCTTCCCGTAGCCTGTGAACTATTGGCAAAGAAGGCTAGTTTGTCAATGACTGTGATTCCACCCTTGAAAGGGAATGCAATTGTACGAAATTATGTGGAAACAATAGCAACCATAGCATATACCCAAGGCCTTCCTAGTAAAATGGTGTAAGAAAGGAGTCTGTCAACTGTACCTCAATGTCAATAGTAATTGTCTTGCCCCCTAGTTTGATTTACAGGTTACTCAAAATCCTATATGGACTATATGTTCTTCCATCAAAGGTTTTTAACATAGTTGGTGATCATGACAAAGGTGATGAACCAAGTGTTTTCCAGCAGCTCATGGACATAATGCAAGTAGATGCCCCCTCATCAATAATAGTTCGGTGAGAAATTTTATTGAGAGATTTTACTTGTATTAGGAAAGCTAATTGCGCCGGTAATGGTGGTGAATATCTCGCATGGTTGAAAAGCACAAGATTTGAATATATAGGACCTATTCCACCTATTGCTGATAATAAAGCTTGTTTATGGGAGGGACAATTTTGCAACACCTCGAGTGTCGACATAGCGTAAGGTGATTGAGCTAGATCTTCCACTATATTATAGTTTTGATTTGCTCAAGCATGAGGATTAAAATTTGATTTGTGCACAACTCCCTTTGGTGGCTTTATTGTCAATTCAGGTACAACTGGTGGAACAACCTTAGGTGAAGTCGAGGTCGAAGTATTAGGTTGATCAGTGGCCTAGTTATTCGACGATGATGTATTTCCATAATCTTTATTTCTTGTTGCCACCAAAACATTGTTTTGTGGATTTGTGATGGATAACATGAGTACTTGGGATGTGGAAGCATTGTCAGTTGGAACCAAATGTGTCTCCGAGGTTGGAAACAGATCTGTCAACACTGCTGATGTGGTTGAAGTCTTTAACAATTTAGAGACCTCGGAGCGATGTGGACAATCTCTTGTATAATTCTCATCATTACATATCAGACATGGATAACGAGGTTTCCTAGCTGCGATAGGGGATTCAGATGATTTCTTTGGAGTGGAATTTTCCTGTTTCTTTTTGTTATTCTTCCCCTTTTTCTTACCTCCTAGTTGCTTTGGATTTTTTCCTTTTTCAAATGACATGACATTAATCTCTGAGGCGTGAGTGTTTTCTAATGCATTGGTAGCTTGATTGGAAATAGCAAGAGTTTGACCAGATGGTATTCTTGCCCCCTATGTGCTTGAAGAACTGATTGCACCGTCATTGGCATGAGAGTCCCTACTTGATTGTGGAGGTGGTGGAACAGTGAAATCTGGTCTAGGTGCATCGAGAATTTTATCATAGAGTGTGCCAGATTGTGTGTAAATCAAATCTAAGTATTGGGCATGATCGATAACTTGCTCTTCTATAATGACTCCTCCTTTTTCCATGTCCTCGGTGATTGATGGCAATAAGGACTCTATGAACCACTCAGCTAAAAGCTGATCGGGAACATATGTCTTAACCATTCGATGACGATGCTGCCACTCATGAATATGATCTAAGATATGGGTAGCAGTATTCTGTTTAAAGTTGGTCAAGAGTTCCATTACAGTCTCGTATCTAATAGGTAACTGGAAGTGGGTCAAAAAGGTAGTGACTAAATAGGTGAAGTTATCGAGACAAGCTCTCATTAATTCAATGTACCATTTAGCAGCTGGACCAGTAAGTGTTCTTTGGAAAATATGAAGTCTGATCGAATCATCATTCAAAGTGTTAGATGAACACCATAAATGAAAGGTCATAACATGATTCGATGGGTCTTCTCCATGATTTCCATTAAAATTTGGAATATTAGATGGTAACTTATGTGAAATTACCAGCCACCAAGGTGCATATGCAGTTGGATCATTGGTGAGCCAGTTGAAATCTGGTAATTCTAAAGTTGCTAAGAATGGCAACTATTCTTCAAGTCAAGTTAAGCATACCCAGGATATGATGGAATTTCCTGCGCAATAAGTCTTTGCATACTAGCATAGGGCATCTACATTTGGTAACCTTGGTATGGTTGTTAAACAAAACCAATATAAGGTGGTTGTTGATAACGAGATTGAAATTGTGGTTGTCCATAACCTGCAAAGCCTTGTTGCCCAGGACCTTGGTAAGCTTGATATTGACCAAAACTAGGTTGAGCTTATGAACCAAGTCAAAACTGAGGTTGGAACTGTTGGAATTGGGGTTGCTGGAATTATGGCAACCACGGTTGTTGAGACAACTATTGTTTCCTAGCAATGAAAGGTTGACCAAGTTGTGAATCATCTATTCCAGTGTAAGCCTGGGTCAGTCCAAATAAAGGTATACTAACCTAAGGTTGTTGCTGAGCTCCAGAAACAAGTGGTTGTTGTATAAAAACTTGAGAAACTTGAACCTCTTGACTTGAAACTTGTGGTTGCAAGGAAGAAGGATTAGTTTGTACTGGTTGAGATACAACAATTTGAGCTTGTGACTGTGGCACAATAGTAACAACAGGTGTAGTAGGAATATTTGACACAGTTTGCATTGGTTGTGTTGGATACACAAGCCTTGGTTGAGTTGGCATTACTGGTTGCCATTGAAAAACTCTAATTCCAGGTTGACTTGAATATTGTGGGAAATTACCATATGGTTGTCCTCCAGAATAAGGAGGATATGGTGAATAAGCATATTTCTCTCCATATGGTGGCAATCCAGTATTTAATGGATACATAGGTCTTTGATGACCAGATTGCCCAGCCTGATACTGATGTGCAGGATCAAACTATTGAGTTCCCATTAGAGAAGAACCAGATAGAATTCTGGTTGAGGACGTGGGTGATGACCATGGTGTAAAAGCAACCCCTAAGTGGGTTCCTGATAATTACTAGTAACCAATCGGGACAGACGATTCACCATACAGGTGCAACTCAGGTGCGGTAGAAAACATCGAAGGAGTTACAACAAATGATTCTGTTGTAGCTGCATCAAATGATATAATCTGGGACGTTAATGGTTGTTCATCCATAGTTAACTAGCCCAAAAGTTTTCCTAAAGATTCAATGGGTACTTGAAGGAAAGCAGGATCAGATGAAGCAAAGAAATCAGGATTAGTAGGATAAATACTAAGCCCAGTTCCAAAGTGAAATGGGGTTCCAGGTGTGGAATCTTCTACTAATTCCTCCTCTCTGTCAATCAAATCTAGTGGAAGAACTTGATCATTAGGTTCGTAAAATATTTCTAGTGTTGATGAAAGTGTAGTTTCAATAGTAACTGATGTTTGAGGGGTAACAACTTCTGAATGTTGAAATTTGAAGTCCAGATGTTCAGGTAAATGAACGATAGTTTCAAAAGGAGGTTCCTTAACAACTTTAGGTTCAGATGTAACTTCTATTTGAACTGGGATAGATTCTGAACCAACTCCTGGTTGAGCCGTTTCAAGTTTAGAAGCACTTTCCTATTGAACAATTTCAAGTTGAGTATCAACTTGTTGTTGGACAACCTCGGTTACTGTTACACTAGGATCAGTGCTAATGTCCTCAGGTAATTGTGAAACTTCTTCTTTAGGAATGGATGTACCAGAAATAGTTGGAGTAACTGGAGTCTCTGTAGCTACTGAAACAAATGTTTCAGGTAACCTAGATGAAGAAATAAGAGTTCTTGATGTACAAGACTCAATTAAATGAGATCACTTTGTCTGAATTTGTGTCGCTTCGGGAGGCAAAGGTGGTTGGCTTGCTGTTCTCCGCAAACGACGGGTTTGGGTTGATGTTCCTCCATGATTGCTGATTAATTTTATCAACTTAAAATCAAGTAAGGAATGAGGATTTTATTCGTGGTCAATCAATCTTTTACGACACTGAAACATAACTTCACTTTTTCATTTTTAAAGAGTCGAAAAAAAGAAAAATATGACTCTAGTCACCTTCGATTTTTAATATGCCTGAGAGGACAAGTGCTCAGATGATCCTTTTAATTTTAAATAGTTGAAAAGGAATGAAAGTGACTGCTTTGGAGATTCTAGACAAGATAGTTTACCAGACAAATCACAAAACTGCAATATACACCTTGGTGATAAATGAAAGAGAAATGATCAAGGACTTTACGTACGACAGTCAATCTTCTCGAATGCTATGTTCGATGCATAGTGATTGGTAAGGAGGCAAACTCGACTTCCTAGGGATAAAGGATTTCGACCTATTAGGGTCTCCCAAAATATACTCGACAGTACAGGGAGCACAAGTCCGTACTAACACTTATCAAAGCAGAGAGGAGGAATCACCCAACCTTTAGTAAAAATGACAGCCACTAGGTTTAAAGATGTTGGAACACATCTCTAGCCTAGACCTCTAGATGTTTTTCATTAAGTTCCAATGCGTTATTAGATAAATTGATGTTCATTTTAAGTTGATCTTGCTTAGAAATTTGCCTTTCAAGTTCATCGCGTGATGTATTCTAAAATTCCTAAGAATGCAACTAGAATAGGAGGCACTCTTTCCATTTAATTTCAACAATGAAAATCCTAGCTATGAGGGATAAAGCATACAAGTACTTTTTGAACAAGCAACAAAGAGAACAAACTAATGCAATTCCCTAAACCATTCCTTTTAAACACACAAAATCAAGCTCTAAAATGCAAATTGCATGTATTTATTTTCAGTTTCTCTTAATGTGATGATGCAATAAGAAAAACTAATGCACAAACAATTCATAACTTTTTTTCATAAAAAATGACGATTTGTGACAATTTCTTTTAAAAGGGAATGTAAGACTTCATGACACTTTCGATTTTAAAGAAATTAAAATTTTTGACACTTTAAATGAAAATACAATTCAAATGCACAAATAAATCAATCGACTGTTTACGAAGGAAGACTTTACGACACTTCAATTTTCAAATAAAATGACGATTTTACGACACTTTTCTATCGACACAACAATCGATCAAATCTACCTTTTGATAGTGGATTGGAAATGATAAAAAAAACACATAAAAAACATCCAACAACCCAATCTAAATAGGGCCAAATTAAGGAGATGAAAAACTATTTCAGAGACAGAACATCATTGACATTCAGAAACTCATTCAAATAGGAGAAACTTGGCAAAAACTTTCAGTTCCTAGATGGGAAACTCACCCTAAAGGGATCAACACAGGCAGCAATTAGAGACAGTGTGATGAATTGCACTGAAACTATGTGGGAAGTGCACTGCAGGGCAGGCAACAATTAGAGACAGTGCGCTAATGACAGTGAGCAATTATGAAAGAAATTTTGTCACAATTTCTCACTCAATTTTCAAAGAAAGAGGATTGAAATCAATAAACAAACACAAGTATAGTATGTAGAAATGTCCTAAGAGGCTGATAATATACCAATAAGGATAAACTATCCCCAGCGGAGTCACCAATTTGTTTCGGGAATATTTAGTATTCTTGAACAAATGTCTAACCCTCTAGATCTAGTAGTAGGTCTAGAAACAATAGTCAAAGTAATCTTAACCGTTTCTATAATCAACAGATAAAACAAGATAGAAAGAAACATAATTGTAGTTTTCATTATCTCCTTGTCTCCCTTGATTGATTTTGCTGCTCCTTTCCATACTTAAGCTGCTTGGAAATTACCTACACAATCGCAAAAACAAAAACCCATCAAGGAAAATGATAATGATCTATTGCTTATGAATAAGATGGAATCAGAAACATGATATACATATGAAAGCATTAACATGTAACACAAGCATAAGGAAAAATTCTTGAAAACTTTATTGATAAGAGGAAAGATTAAAACCCATATGAGCTCGATCCAATGTCATCCTTCCAATTCAATTCTTCATCACCTCATGAAAAGTAAGACACCCCAACACTATCACAATAATTGTACACAATTCTAATCTCATATCACCAACATCTCCTTACTATTCATCCATTTCTAGCCCTTGACCTCTTAGATGAGTGATCTATTTATAGGTGAGTGAAGGAGGATATGCCATCAATGGTGGTAATGAATGCCTTTCTAATTTTAGAAATCAGTTCCATGGAAGAGGGATAGGGGATTGATGTTTCCTAATTCCCTTTCTCATCCAAATGCGAACTCAAAGGAGCAGGTGGCATTGAGAAACTTCTAGAGGCTTCCAATGGATAAGGAATCCTCAAACCCTCACGAAAATTTGCTGAAATTCACTCAGCGTAGGCCAAAGAGGGACCAAGTGCACTGCATAACACCCTGCCAGTGTATGGTTTACATTGCAGTGCACCCTAATGAAGGCCTACCTGCGCTAATCTTCTTAGAGGTAGTTTTCAGATGTTTTTAGTGATGGAACTTCTTTGGAAGTGAGGCATTCTGATGACTAACTTATTTGGGGCATGTAACAACTGCATTAGGGGTTGATGGGACCTAATAATATTGATTTGTAATTTGGGGTTGATGAGCCCAAATGGATCTATAACACTAAGAAATTTTAGCGTCAAAATGAAAAATCATTTCAACAAAATGATAAGGCAAATAAAAACAAAGGGAAGAAGACTGATAGACATTGCCACTTTTGTAATCGAGATGACCACTTAGAATCCAAATGCTTTAAGAATATGGAAGCCTTGGAAGCAGTATTGAAGAAGCATAACATCCATTTGGAGCACTCTTCAACTTCAACTTCAACTTCATCTTCAGGAATAGCACTTTCTGCATGTGGTTGTCAAACATCTTAGTCTGGATATGCACTAAATGTATCTTCTTCTTCTAATTCTCATGAGTGGCTCATTGATTCTGGAGCTTCTTATCACATGAACAAAAACAAAGCCATGTTTTCTTCTTTAAATGATTGTAACGCCAAAAATATATATGTTGGTGATGATAGATCTCTTAGTCTTATAGGGACTGGAATTGTTCATCTAGACAATGGTCAATTTAGTGATGTATTATGTGTTCCAACCTTGTCCTACAACCTTTTATTTGTATATCAGATAACTCATTCAAGTGAAGGTAAAATCTTTGAATTTTCACCTCACGATGTTGTAATTAAGGACCTAAGAGATCCTAAACAGATTTTAGCTACTGGCATTGCTGATGATTCTACAAGGTTGTATAAGTTTAACAACTTTGGGTCATCAAATATTCCCTTGGTATTTGTTGCTCATAATGATGAAGTGAGCAAACTTTGGCATGAGCGATTTGGTCACTTAAACTATCGCTCCCTTCCGAATCTATGTAAAGAAAATATGGTGACAGGTCTTCCAATGGTATCTTTCACAGATGGTGTTTTTTCCAGATGTGTACTTGGAAAACATCATCGGGATAGTTTTGAAAAACGTGCCTCTTAGCACGCCTTAGCCCCTTTACAACTTGTGAAAAGTGATTTATGTGGTCCACTTCCAGTTGTTTCATTCCTTGGCAACAAGTATTTCTTAACTTTCATTGATGATTTATCTAGACGCACTTGGGCATACTTCTTAAAACTCAAGAGTGAAGTATTTAACATGTTCTTTCCCTTTAAGGCCTTTGTTGAAAATCAATCTGGACATCAAATTATTAAGCTAAGATCTGATAATGGCGGAGAATATGCTAACAACAAATTCATCAACTTTTGCACTGAGAATGGAATTCAAATGAAACATACTATTCCATATACTCCACAACAAAATGGTGTCGATGAAAGGAAAAATTGCACCTTAAAGGAAATGGCTAATTGTATGCTTCAATCTAAAGGACTTATTCTTAATTTTTGGGCAGAAGAAATTAACTATGCAAATCACATAATAAATCACACTCCTACAAAGGTTTTAAAGAATATCACTCTAGAAGAAGCATGGAGCTCAAACGAGATGTAAGTCACCTTCGTGTTTTTGGAAGTGAAGCATGGGCCCATATTCCATATGAGAAACATAAAGCTTTAGAACCTAAGAGTGAAAAATGTATTTTTTATGGATATTCTCAAGATGTCAAAGGATACAAACTTATTCCACTTAAGTCCAAAAATGTTATCATTAGAAGAGATGTAAAGTTTTCTGAAAATATATCGGCCTACAAGCCTAGTTTGGCGGACGTGCCACCTCTTCCTATCCCTTCTACTTCTGAAAATATTTCTTCTTCAATTGATGACATCGAGGGTGACAATCCTCCCACATGTTCTCAGGATCCTCCTTCAGCTCCTCAACTTCTAAAATGGGTCCACGCTACTTGGGATGCAGTAGGATCTCTTGCCGGTGATCTTACAGATCAGCGACGTACACGTTCTCAGTTCGATAGAGCCTCTTCTTTACTGGCTCAAGCTTTAGCTAATTATAATCCTGACACCTTTGCAAAAGCTTCAGGCCATCCAGATTGGGACGCAGCTATGAATGAAGAATATCGTTCATTATTGGAAAATGATACATGGGATCTTGTTCCTCTACCAAAGGGACAAAAACTTGTTAGATGAAAATGGGTTTAATAAACAAGTATGGACCAGATGGAAAAGTTGATAAACATAAAGCTCGTCTTGTTGCTAAGGGTTTTTCACAAGTAGAAGGCATTAACTATACTAAAACCTTCTCCCGTGTTGCAAAAATGAACTCCATCCTCCTTATTCTTTCCCTTGCTGCCTCTTTCAAATGGGAAGTCCATTAAATGGATGTTAAATCTACCTTCTTGCATGGGGACTTGCATGAAGAAATCTATATGGAACAACCTACTGGCTTTATACAAATAGACTCCAACCTTGTATGTTGGCTTAAAAAATCCCTTTATGGTCTCAAGCAAGCCCCTTGAGCTTGGTATGCAAAAATGGATAGCTTTCCTTTAGAAACTGGCTTTTCTAGGTGTCATTCTGACAATACTGTCTACACCAAGAAAGTGGGAAAGTCCCTTACCATTATTTTTATTTATGTTGATGATCTTATCCTTACTCGTAGTGATCCCAACCTTATAAACCATGTGAAGTCTAGCCTTAAAAAGAAGTTTGAAATGACAGACTTAGGACACTTGCATTATTTTCTTGGTCTTCAAGTCTTGCAATCCAAGGAAGGTATTTCCCTTTCCCAGTCCAAGTATGCATGTGATATTCTACGCCATTTTCACATGGAAGACTGTAACCTAACCCCTTCTCCCTTTCAATCTGGAGCCAAACTTTGAGTCACTTGTACTTCATCTAAAGTTGATGCTACCTTATACCGTCAACTTGTAGGAAAACTTTTGTATCTGACCCATACTCGTCCTGACCTTTGCTTTGTTGTTGGCCTTATTGATCATTTTATGCAAAACCCACATGAAAGTCATTGGAAAGCAACTAAAATAATACTTCGTTATGTTTGAGGTACAGTTCAGTTTAGGATTCATTACAGTGCCAAAGCATCTCCTCTATTGGTTGGTTTCACTAATTCTGATTAGGCTAGTGACCTTGATGATCAGAAGTCTACTGCAGGTTATGTGTTCACTCTTGGTTTAGGACCTATTACATGGGCTTGTAAGAAACAAAGTTCTGTTTGCCTTTATTTAGTAGAAGCAGAGTGTCAGAGTTTGGATTTCAACAGCAACATCTGACTACACTTTGGTGTGATAATCAAAGTGCCATTCAACTATGCAAAGATCTAGTCCAACATCACCGCAGCAAACACATTGAACTGCATATGCACTTCATCAGAAAGCTCATTCATGACCATGTTCTTGAAGTGCAATATTGTTCAACAGATGATCAAGTTGAAGACATCGTTAAAAATGCTCTCACAAAGGCGAAGTTTACTAAAATTTGATTTGTGGTTGGAGTTCATGAAGTTGTCACTAAGGGGGGACAGACTCTAATGCCTTCTTCCTTCTCTTATTGTGTCATATTTGTACATCCTTCAATCCTATCCCAAGTTGTTCTTAAGGGGGGATGTTAGGATATTTTGACACATAGGAAATAGTTAAGTATAACTTGGTCTAGTGTAGAGTTAGGTAAAGTGTGTTTCTTTACTATGTACCTTTGTACCTTATAATCCAACGTTCGTGATATGTAGTGATCCGATGGTTCATTCTTTCCTCGGTATTACTGACACTTGATCCATGGATTAACACTCGATTGGTCCATGATATCTATTTAAAGAGCATGAAGGGTCATTTGTAGGGTAACCATTCATGAGAGAAGCTTATGTAAATTTTCATTCTTTTATTAATAAATTGTCTGAAGTGGCCACGTTGGCTCAGGCCATGGACTGTTTCCCTCTTTGAGGGTTTTAACCACGTTAGCAATACTGGTGTATTGATCTATGATCTGTTTGTGGGCAGTTTCCTTTGGTGTTCTGTTTGAGGAACTTACCGTGTAAATTCCTACAAATCATACAATGAAAAGTCATTTCAGGCCTCATGATCCTAATCCATCATTGTATTCATTGATGCATAAATTTTTTGAGATCTATGTGAGAATTATGGCCCTTAAAATGAAAATGTACTTCAGATTGAAGTATTCATCAAAAATACTTTTCACTTGCACATCTAGCACTTTAATCTTCCCTTCTTTATATAGTTTAGCCTTTATCCAATACCACAAGTCGAAACTACACTAGGGATGGTAGTAATCTTTGACATGATCAATGTGTGTTTTCGCACACATTACTATGGGCCAATACCATGGTAAAGACCCCTCGTATTTAGAATACCATGTTGGAAAAACCATACGCTACTTTTCTTCACCAAACTAACATGTATACGCAACTTGGCCTTGCCGAACCCGCATATAGTTCTTGAACTTCAAACTTTATCATTCCTCTGCCTCTGAACTGCCATGCATTTTTCAAAACGCTCTATCACATCTATAAACACATTATGTTTATACCTTTAACAAGTAGATTTTCATCAAGAGGAAACTTATCAAGTAGGTTTTCATTCATCAAATAGGTTGTCATCAAGGACAACTCATCAAATAGGTTGCCATCAAGGACAACACCTAATTCATAATGCCGACAATAAATTGATTGTTAGAGTCATGCCTTGGCAGCGACTCACAATCATAACATAACCATATTTAAATTTAATTAATAAACACATAAAACTTAATACTTACAAAAAAATTACAATAAAACATGTTTCTTAACCATGTCTATCCACCCCCACTTTCCCATGGATATAATTAGCATGTAAATAGGTATTTTTACAATGCCATGAGCCAATTCCATGATTATCTATACCACATGCCGAAAAAACCATTACTCATTTCACATAATAAAATTAAAATGTAAAATATTTTAGACATTACATATAGTGTTG
The DNA here is from genome assembly GCA_031772625.1 of Pinus tabuliformis. Classification (NCBI taxonomy): domain Eukaryota; kingdom Viridiplantae; phylum Streptophyta; class Pinopsida; order Pinales; family Pinaceae; genus Pinus; species Pinus tabuliformis. Next base: position 1,619,453,016 of record CM062816.1, on the reverse strand, counting down.
ATTACATTGAAGGAAAATTCTCCATGACATGGATGGAGAGAGGGGGAGGGTAGATAGGGAGACAGAAGGAGAGAGGGAGGGACATAGTGACAGAGCTTGAGGGTAGAGAGAGAGACAATGATAGGGAGGAGAGAGGAAGGAAGGTGCAAGAGAGAGAGAGAGAGAGAAAGATATGAATGAAGAGGGAGAGGAGGGGAGGGAGAGGAGAGAGTGAGGGGGAGAGAGATGGACTTGGAGGGTGAGAGAGATAGGGGGAAGAACACTACTATTGAGGTAGATAGAGGGAGTGGAAAGCAATAGGGAAAGATGAGGCGAAATAAGACAAAGGAAAGAGAGATGGAGAGAGAGGGAAGAGAGAGAAGGGGTACATATTGAGGGAGGGGGGAGAGGAGGAGGAGAGAGGGAGGGAGATAGTAAACTAGAGAGAGAGAGAGAGAGATGGGGGGGAGAGTGTGAGATAGGATAGCAAGAGAGAGAGGAGCACTTGAGAGAGAGGAGAGAGAGAGGGAGAGACTATAGTAGAAGGGAAGAGAGAGAGAGAGAGAGAGAGAGAGAGAGAGAGATGAATCCATCCTATATATGGTATATGTACATCTAGAAACCAACCTATCTCTATCTTAACTCCGGCTCTATCAAGTACCGAGAGGGATCAAATCTCTTTTCACTTTAAAAGAGGTTTGTATCAAAAAATATGAGTTGTCTCAGTGCTTCATAGATCAAAGGTTAAGATAGATATGAGCTAGTTATAAATACAATAAAGTTATTATATAGATAAACAAGTAACATATAAATAAATATGATAGTATAATGAGAAAAGTATATTAACATAAAAACCAAACTACAATGAAGAATCAAATCAGAGTTAAAATAAAATAAAAATTAAAAAAAAATAAAGAACAAAAAAAACACTCATCTATTTCTTCATCCTAAATATAAATATATATGTATATAATCACATGCGCACATTAACCTCATATAACCAAAATATTAAGTTACTATATAAAAATAATAAAAAATAATATAACACAGTCTATACTAACTCACAGTTACAATTACGTTAATTCACCAATAAAATTGAATTAGAAAACATATCATATTAATCATTTATATTATTTATATTTTCTTATTTAGGTAGGAAGTAATATTATAATAAAGTAATATTCTGTGCATATAATAGGTAAAGCTGGTCTTTAATAATTATAACATATATGCCAACTACTATTATTATTTAAGCCTTATGGTCATAAATAATTTATCTAGTTACATAATACAAAATTTTGAAAAAAAATTAGTAATAAGAATCATTGTCTAGGGGATTGGGATAGAATCACTTTGGAAGCCTTTTCGTTTCAAGATTAGAGTGCTTATTCCTATGTAAAATCCATAAAATATGTAACTAGTACTATTAATAAAAAATAGTTGCTTTTCTCTTCGTCAAATTTGTTTTAATGATATTAATAGTATATAGAATTTGCCAAAAGAAAATAATAATAATAATTTAATAATATTTATTTTAATTTTTTTTATTATCTAATAATAAATTAATTTCAATAATAAATTAATTTCAATAATAAATTAATTTTACTAAATAATAAATTAAAGAAAAACATATAATAAACATAAAAGAAAAACATATAATAAACAAAGCAATGTTAATATTAAAAACCTTTCTCGCTTAACCATAATTTCAAAAGCATCTCATTTTGTACATGTGATGAGCTAGTTTCATTTCATTGCCTTCTTAATTATTTTGGAGTAACTAGGAGATCCCCTTTGTAGGTATCAATATTGTAATTATGATTTATAATCCATTAGTTTTGAAGGATATTTTAATATGTTTTTGTTTTGATTTTACATTTGATTTCTATCTATTTTTAAAACAAAGACCCTTTTTGGTAAGTGGATACAAATTTCTTTATGGATAGAAAAATAGATTATATTGGGTACATCTAGTAAATATTAGACAAAAATAACTTACTTGGGAGATCATTCCTCCAACCAAGTATAAAATACTAAGCACTTTTTCTACGTGTAAACATATATGAAAATATCCATTCTAATATCGGAGTTGTTCAATGTTTTTTTTTCCCTTTCTCTTATGGACATCTACCCATCCTATATATTTATGAGTTACATCTAAGGATAATCACATATCCTCATTTTTCAATGAAATTTCCATCACTACTACCTCCTAGAGTTTGGTACATCCCTATCACTATCTAAATGATCAAACTAGCGAGGTAAACTTTTCATGTTGGTTATAGCCACAATTTATGTTGATGAATTTTCATTGTCCATAGTGGGAGGACTCAACCATGGGCTACATAAGACCTTGTAAGGGTGAAGAATCACGACACGTATTTTCCCTTTTAGTGGTTTCCTTCTTATTACTTTTTGTGTTCTTAATGTTTGAAGATACCTTGTGATCAAGCCATCCACGGTTGGGTTTCCGCGCAGGTAAAAAACTCTTAAGATAATTGGGCTACTGATAATATTTGCATCTAAAATATTTGCTTTCATAGTCTAGAGGTTCATGATGTTCATTTCCACCCCATTTTAGAATTATTTTATATGAGAAACCAACACTTAAATCTAGTTCAACGCAGACGTCGGTAAATCAGCTAGTCTCTCACTTTGTATTTTGACAAACCTTTCAATAGTGTTTCCAATATACTCAAGGAAATCATGTTGAAACCGTTAGAGGGGTAAGTTTTGGAGTCTTACCCAAGTGGCCATAGTCTTCATGGATTGTGGGATTAACTATGGAAACCATGGCTAGATTGAGAGTCCCTCTTGACCCCAAAAACAAAAATAGGGTCCTTGCTCAAAAACCCTCTTTCAATCTTAAATATCCTTGAATATGGAACCAAAATAACCTTTATAATACAATAATAGATCTATGTTCTACATCCAATTCTAAAAACCCAAACCTTGAGGGCGAAAGCTAATGGGTTGAATCCTTTAACACAACATATGACTGCACACTGAACATAAAAATGAATCTTCTCATTCATTTAGAGCACTAGAGCTTCAAATTAATGTTCAACCACAAAGGCCTAGCCAATAAGAGCCCACAAGGTTTGGGATCTAGAGCCTTAGTTGAGAGTATCATTAAATGAGAGGGGTATAGAGTCAAAAGATGCCGCATTTTCTTTGGTACCTCCTAGCAATGTGATAATGAGGGAGATAGAGGCATCATTCTTGATGCCATAATCCCTCTGAGAATTTTCCAAATTTAATTCCCTACCCTCATAAAGGAGTTTCATGATCCACACTCGAATACATGTAAGCTTATAAATTCTCTTCATAAGTGAAAATACAACCTTCCATGAGCACACTAGTCATGAGCCCACACTAGTCATGAGGATTTTGGTTAGAAATCAAACACTTTTCAGGAGGACTTCTCAAGCTACATTTCCACCACCCTGTCAACACTAGCATGCCTTTAGTAGCTAGTCCTAGAATCATTACCCAACCAATCATGTTGATATCTCTTAGTAGTGGTCATGGCATACAGAAATACATGTCAGCATCCACTGGAAGTTAGCATCCATGGAGTAGGCCTTACAACTGAGGGTGCTATTGTTGGTGACTTGAATCTCTAGATTTGTTTGAGTGGTGTTCTCAGATCAACCTTCAACCTTGCCTCTATAAATTTCAGACTCAGGGGAGTTTTGGCATATTCAAGAGTGCTAATTCTTGAATCGAAGGTGTCAATATTAGATGTTGAGTTGCTAATTTCAAATTGTTTGGATCTCAGGGTGGGAGTGAGGTTCAGAGTTGAATTTTCATGTGTAAGAGTTTCTATGGGACATGGGAGATCCATTATTTGATGTAAAGACTTGTTTAAATTATGGTGCTAAATAATTGATGGTAGATATGCTATTTATTTCAATATACTTTATTTTCAAGTATTTTATTTTGGAATGGTTTTCATGGAAAACTTAATAATAAAAAATAAGTACACAAATATCTAAAAATCATGCATGAATACTATATCTATGTTTTATTATAATACAAGAGAGAGGGATAGAGAGGAGTGAAGAGAGAGAGAGGAGGGAGAAAGGGGAGAGAGAGATGGAGTTGGAGGGGCATATAGAGAGAGAAGGAAGAAATAGTACATAGAGTGATAGAAGTAGAGAGAGGGGGAGTGACAGGGGAGAGAGGAAAGAGCAGAGGAAGGAAGATAGAGAGAAGGAGAGGAAAGAGAGAGGGAGAGAAAGGGAAGAGAGAGAGGTTATATAGAGATGGATTAGGGACAGAGGGGGAGAGAGGGAGGGATATAGAGATAGAGTTGGAGGGTAGAAAGAGAGAGATATGGGAAGAAACACAGGGAGGTGGGAGAAAAAGGGAGAGAGATGTGAAGTGGATAAGTAAATTGGTTGCAAATGGAGAGATATGTGAGGTAGATAAGTAAATCGTTTTAACAAAAAACTAACTTGCATAAATTCTAGTGGGTAGAAACCACTAGGAGTTCTACACATTTACAATTTTACTCATGCATAAGTGTTGGAAAAAAATATAAATAATGGTTGGAAGTAACTAGAGTAAGTTTATTTTTTACATCTTGTTCCTATCCATTTTTAATGCAAAGAATTGCTTAAATTATGGTGGTAAGTAATTGAAGGTAGATATGTTATTTCCAGTTATTTTAATTTTGGATGGATTTCTTAGAAATAATGATAATAAAAAATCACTACACCAATATCAAAAAACCATGCATGAATACCATATCCATAACTTATGGCATTTGGGCAAAGGATGTGTTAAGATGTTGAATTTGTGGTCCAATAAAATGTTTGAAAAAATATAGTTTTAATGATATTGAAAAATAAATATTTATTTTTAAAAGTTAAACATTTTAATTCGCCTTGGCCAATGCTAAACTAATAGTGAACAAGATAAAAATCGATTGTTAGAGTCCTCCCTTAGTAGGGACTCATAATGATAATATAACCATATTTAAATTTAATTAATAACCATATAAAAATTAATACTTACAAGAAAATTACAACAAAAACATGTTTCTTAACCATGGATATCCACCCCCACTTTCCCATGGATATTATTAACATGTCAATATGTTTTTTTACAATAACATGGGCCAATACCATGGCTCATCTATACCACATGCCAAAAAGACCATAACTCATTTCACAATAAAAAATTGAGATGTAAAATATTTTAAACATTAAATATAAGATTGATTACATTGAACAAAATTTATCATGGAGAGAGGGAGGAAGATAGTGACAAAGGTTGAGGGTAGAGAGAGTAGACATTAAATATAACATTGATTACATTGAAATAAAATTCTCCATCATATGGATGGAGAGAGGGAGAGAGGGAGCGAGATAGTGACAAAGGTGGAGGGTAGAGAGAGAGTAGACATTAAATATAACATTGATTACGTTGAAAGAAAATTATCCATCATATGGATGGAGAGAGGGAGAGCGGGAGGGCAAAGAGAAGGAGAGGAGGATGGAGATAGTGACAAAGCTCGAGGGTAGAGAGAGAGATAGTGACAGGGAGGAGAGAGAGAGACTAGAGAAGGGAGGGGAGAGAGGGAGGGAGGGAGAGATGGAGTTAGAGGGGGGCAAAGAGAGAGAGGGAAGAACAATGCAATATAGAGATAGAGGTAGAGAGAGAGGGAGCGATAAGGATGAGAGGGAGGGGGGAGAGGAGGGAATACAAAGAGGAGAGGGGAGAAGAGAGAGGAGACAAAGGGAAGAGAGAGAAGGTACATAGAGATGGAAGAGGGGGAGAGAGAGGGAGAGAGGGAGGGAGAGAATAGAGTGTAAGGGAAGAGAGAGAGAGAGAGAGAGAGAGAGAGAGAGAGAGAGAGAGTTGAATCTATCCTAGATATAGTATCTATAAAAAACCATCCTAGATTCATATACCCAGAGGGATCAAATCTCTTTTAACTTTAAAAGAGGTTTGTATTTTAACAAATTTGTTTTGTGTCTTGGTGCTTCATAGATAAGGGATCAAGATGGATCTAGACTAGTTATAAATACAATAAGAATATTATATATGTAGTTAAACAAGTAATATATAAATATTGAAGAAAATATAATAACATAAAAGGCAAACTACAATGAACAATAAAATCAGATTTAAAATAAAATAAAAAATTAAAATTGAAATTAAAAAAAATACAAAAAATACTCATCAACCTCATCAACTTAAGGTTAAATATATATATGTATGAATTAAATACACATTAACATCATATAACCAAAATATTAAGTTGCTAGATAAAAAAAATATAACATGTTCTATACTAACTCACAAATACAATCACAAATAAAACTCAATTAAAAATAATATGACATTAATCATTTAGTTAAAAATAATATTAATAAATTAAAATTCTCTCAATATAATAGGTAAAGTTTCTCTTTCATGATTAAACCACATATAAAAAGTAGTATTTAAACCTTATCATCATAAACAAAGTTTGTCTTTAATGATGAAACCATATATATAAAGTATTATTTACACCTTATCACCATAAACAATTTAACTAGTTACATAATAAAGATATTTTGAAAGCGTTACATAAACCGTATCATCATTGTCTTTTGGGGATTGGGATAGAATCACATTGGAAGCCTTTTGATTTCTGGATCATGCAATCATAGTGCTTATAATAACTTTTTGAAAAAACCTCTTGAGATTACGTATTAATAAATTAAAGCGAAACGTATAATAAGCAAAACATATAATAAACAAAACCACGTCAATATTAAAAACCACGTATAATAATAATTTGAAAACTGTCTCATTCTTTACCCATTATGAACTGGTTTCATTCCATTGCTTCCTTAATTATTACGATTTATAATCCACAAGCCTTGGAGCAGATTTTAATATTGTCGGCCAATATAACGTCCTTCTATTTTGTATAAATGAAGTATGGGGTACAGTATTGAATTCACAATTTTGTCCTCTCCCCACGCTAATGAGATTCTCTCCGCAAGAAGGTTTTCTGTTTACTTAAATTCACATTTTCTGCTTACCCACTGTGACAATCCTTCTGAAAAAATGCAATTCAATCCTTCTAGCGGTGACAACTCTTTCGAAGGAATGCAAATCAATCCAAAATTGGACCCTACTCAAGATGCCGAAAGTTTTACCAGAACGCAGCGTTCGCTCATGCGAGATCTTCATCAAAATATGTTCTCCTTCCAAACTCATACTTCCTCGGTCGCTCATTATCCCCGGAAGCCCGTCGCTAATCATCCCAACGAAGCCGTTTTAGGTAAAAAGATTTTGGATACAAGGAAGGATTCAGCTCCACGAAGTTCAAACTCCTCAGAAATGTCATCTCTGCCTAAGAACCGGAAGTTGGCAAACTCTAAAGAGATCGAATATACAACTGTCATAACTCAGGTAAAGCTTTTAAGTCACTGTAAATTCTCTCTTTTGGTTGTACATTCTGAGAATTTCTATGCATTTCGTGCTGTTTAAAATCTAAATATGATGAGTCCTTACAATCTGGCATGTTAACTGAGATATTATGGTGATACTTTTCATAATTTATGGTGATAATTTATTGATTTCACCGTATCCAGGGCATCGATTCAAGCAAAAGGAAATCAAAAACGAAGGTTGAAAACGGTCAAAACATTAAATTGAAAGTGAAATCAACGAAGAATTCTGTGAATGGTGAAAACATAGTGTCTTCAGCTAAGGGCATTAAACCCCAAGAATCCAGGAAATCAAAAGAGAAATCAAGGACGAATTTTGTGAGTGGTGAAAAATTTAGGCCAAAGAATCTATGGATGCCAGAGCTGATAATTCTCTAAAAGAATCACCAAGCAAAGAGTCGTCGGGCAAGGACAGGGTGATATTGGATTTCGAGTTAATTGATATAGAAAACGGTGGTCATGATTTAGATGACGATTGGGAAGTGATAGACAAACCACAAGATGACAACGATAGATATGTGAACAGTATGCTAGGTAGAAAATGACTCAAAAGTCATTTGAGTATTGTATCTTGAAATAGATACAGTTATGTTAAGTGTTTATTATAAACGATATATGACCAGGAAAGTTAATTTGAATATTAGTGAACACATCTTTTACTGTGCAGATTTATAATTATGATTACTAATTAAACAATTCATGCATCTTGTATCTTGACATCTTGTATGTTGACATGTTATGATTTTTTTAAATAAGTATAATTATTTAAAATTGAAAATGGTTTTCTATATCTCTTACCACCAATTTCTTTTCTTGATTTAGGAGTAAAATAATTTTATTTTTTATACATTTAAAAAAAATTAGGTCAGAATAAAAATAACATTATTGTAATCACATAGTAGACTATTTAGTGTAATGGCTTTGGCATCCTCCTAATCTACACCTATAGTCTTATATTAGAATAGAGCTTATATTGTTCATGTGCCTAGACAGTTATTTTAGCTATGATTTTAAAGGTAAATCATTGTAGCTTTAGTTAAATCTTCATATTCATAGTTTGTTTGATATTTTTTTAGTGATTTATGCAGATTTACTTGATTTATCATCTCTTCTTTATTATTTTAATAACATAATTGGATTTCCTATAATAGATTTTTATTTTCCAATTGTAAAAAATAAAATTTGGTTTTTTCAATAATGAAATTTCCATAATCATTTTATAAACACCAAAAAGAAATAAATAATTGTAAACATAAATTTGCTCAAATTAGGTAGTCTATTTATGTAGCCAACCATTCCACAATTATCACAATCCACTATGCATACTAAATATGTTTAGTCCTAATGTAGTGGTATATCTCACTCCTACCACTTATTTCATAGTGGCAATAAGGAACTAGTCATTCCACTATTATCACAATCGAGTAGTTCATACTAAATATGTTTAGTACCAATGCTGTGGTATATCTCACTCCTACCACTTATTTCATATTGGAAATAAGGAACTATTCTATTGAGATAATGTTCCATTAACCCACATTACTAGGCTTAGGCTTATAAGAGATCACAGTGAAACCAAAAATTTCCCTAGTGCTAGTCATTATTTACGTTAGATTCATGGAGTACTAAGTGTCTCCTTCCTAAGAAACAAATATCATTTTGTGAACAATTGAGTTGAAGCATAAGTGCGGATGGCTTGATAATTGGTATCCAATTATTTTTTTGATTGAGGGTTTGGTGCAGTGGCATCCATAAATGAGAAATGTCAAAGGGGCATTGAGTATAGGTTTACTTTCCAATGGAATATTGATTTATTGGTGAGAAATCAATAGTTTCTTATGTCATAATGCATACACCAAGTCTCCTATGGAGGGAAAGTCCTCCCATCTTAGATTACATAATTAGAAATAAAGTACCATGTGACTTTGATGGAACAAATCCCCCTTATTATGTTTTTATCTTCTAGGGAATTCCTAGATCTTAGCTAAATATAACTTTGACATTTTTCAAAAGGTTGTTGATTTCACTATAGCTTCCAGAAGAAATTTTAAATTCTAAAACTTAGTTGACACAATAGAAGACTGTAAAATAACTTAGTGCTCTAATATATTGACATCACCTAGATTAACTTGGTTATAAATTCTAAATCTTAGTTGACACAATAGAAGAGTGTAAAATAACTTAATGCTCTAATAGATTGACATCACCTAGATTAACTTGGTTAGACATAAGTAGATTGGATAAAGAACAACTACACCACTCTTGAATAGTAACCATGAATCCATCTTTTTCTCTTTCTTGTCGGTTTACTAGCCAAGAGGATATTTTCCATATTCCGAGAATACTTTTTAATAAATTTTAACAACAAAAATACCTCTCAGGCTTATAAATATAGATAGATCTAATTGCTATGATGGCATAACACTAATGATATGGGGTCATATTGAGTTTTACAATAGATTCAATTAGATTCTAAGATTGAACTCTAGCTCTGATATATTTGGCACAACTCTACCATCAATATATCATAATTTTTTTTTGCATATACTATTTCTTGTATAATATTAATATAATTACAATTCAACACATTGTTGTCTTTTCTTTAGTAACTGTATGATGGGTAAAACACCCACCTATTTACTTTAACCCATACTTCTCTACTCATTACACAACTCTTAACTCTTTTTATTTTATTTTTTCCCAAACTTATACCCTAATTTAATTTTATTTTTTTGCAAGCTTATACCCTAACTTGAGAGTAACCCCTCTACTCATTACACAACTTTTAACTAGTTTTTTTTTGCAAGCTTATACCTTAACTTTATTTTATTTTTTTACAAGCTTATACCCTAACTTGAGAGTAACCCCTCTACTCATTACACAACTCTTAATTGGTTTTTATTTTTTTGCAAGCTTATACCCTAACTTGAGAGTAACCTGTTGTTTGAGGGGTTGATTCATATACGCTAGTTGATATACTTATTCTTTAGAATTTTTATTAGGACATCCATAAAGATGTATCCACTATGGTTTAAAGTTTATAATTATCATAACTTTTAGAATAAGTTTATTATATACTATGGGCAATAATACATCCCGTTTATACGGTACAACTACCCTCCATGTGCTATGCCTAAAGATTTCCAAAGGTGCGCATTTACCTACCTAGGTGTATGCCCATACGACCTCCACATGTAAAATTTGTTTTTAAAATTCTTTGTGAGTACTCAGCTAGGGAATAGGAGGAACCACTCAATTCTTTCCTGGACCACCTCCTTCACGTTGAGCGCATGTAATTGGTTATAACCTCAATTATTTCCACCCACTCCATGCAATTAGTTGTATCCGGATTCCAAGATTCCACCTTAAATTGTCACTTTTTCCCTTATCCTCGCAAATGCCCTTTCACTCTATCATGGGTAACAAAACATGGAAAGAATGACCTCACAATATTGAGCTTCTGAGAACAAACAAGGTGCGTAGTTGGTCCTTGGAAAAAGAAAGATTTTTATCGACCCACAGCAAACAGAGTTCTTGATATTTTAGGCCGTCGCCATGATTTGATAGCAAGGAACATCCATATATAACATATTCTCAATAAAAGGAATTACCAGGATACACATTAAAAAAAACTTATACTATAATAAATGACCCTTCAATTCACAAATACACCCTTCTAAAAGTAGAATGACATGTCCACTTCGCTAATCTAACCAAAAGAGAGGATGAGTTGTGCGAGAGAGATCTTGACATTTAAAAATCTTGCAAGGATATTTATGATTAAAATCCAGAAGGATCCGTATTTACTAGAATTCCTTCAAGTGCATCAACAATAGTACATATATAAAGAAGAACTCAAGTTCAAACTCAAATGGTAGAGCCCACATCTCTAGTCATGTTTATCCTCCTGCATCTATTAATTTTTATGATGATTTTGGATGAATTAGGTCCAAGGTTTTGACATTTTAAGAGAGCATATGCATATTTTGGTAGAGAACTATTTTAGTTACACGGGAGAGGAATGGTTGAAAAGATCATACTACGATTCAGAATTCTGGTATGATAGGTTCCAAAGAGTGTAGAATGGACCCCAAAACAGCCTTATATAGAATATTCAAAGAGAAGATGTTTCATTCCTTTGATGGACTTCCTAGGAAAGACCAAACTAGGTTGTGTTACTCAATATTAATAGTTACTCATATTCAATAATAATGTCTGTGTGAGGTTAGGTGCAAATTTTTTCATGTCACATGGACCCCATAAGGCTATTTTTATAAAATGATTGGAGGTCTTGTTATTTAGGGTTGATAAGGATGACAAAGAATTGAAAGCATGTCTTTTTTCACAGAAAACCTAATGCACAAGGAAGTAGACTAGACAATTATTGGTAGGAGAAGGCCACACATCCTAGCTCTCATACCATGTTAAACACTCGTAAATAATAGTCAATATTAAGAGAAACATGAGATATACATGTTAATATGTTGTCTTATGACCCTTGGTTTTCATATTCCAAGTGGTCTCTTGGAATCAAATTATTGTTCACATTCCACACCATAACCCTTAGCAAATTAGGTGTTCAACATTTTTTTTTTTAATTTACCCTTGTTGTAGGATCATATTTTTTTGTTTTCATGACTTGGGCCCATATTCTATTGATGGGGAGTTTTAAAATAACAACTTGAACCAAAACCTCCATTTTGTCTTACCACATTCTTGGAGCAAGGCTTTACAACACCGAGGTCAATCATGAGGTGCTTACCATGGCTGATCTTAGCTACACCAAATGGGCCAAGTGTGAGACCAATGCAACAATAGCATAAACAAAATTACTCTTGTACAAAAAATTAGGACCTGCAACAAGCCCTAGCCCATTTACTGAAAACACCCTAACAAAGCTCACATCTCCTAGCTATGGGCCACTTAGTTAATGATACCTTCTCATTATTCCTAATAAGCATATAAGAACTTAATACTTAAATATGTGATTCTATATTCTTAGTTAACAAAAGTTAGAATTCCTATTGTGAATATTTGAATTTATAACCTCAAATAACATGAGAAAATACCATGGGACACCCAATACAAGGATATTAAAAGCTACCATAGAAATTTTATTTTAATTACTCTATCACTGAGTATCACTGAGTTTCGATTAGGCTAACATTATTCCATTAAACTTCATTTGAAAATAATATATATCCCCTTAAGGCTTTTATTTTTCTCAAAATATTAGTTTAGTCTTTAGTAAATATTTTAAATCACTTCACATATGGAAAAGTGAATGTAGAGTTGGAAAATGTTTTTTTATTTTTTAAAGTAAAATACTTTTTATAAATAAAACTATATTTTTTGTTGAAATTATTATATCTAATCATGTTAACCCAATCCTACTTAGTTGAACAATTGTATACCAATTAATTAATAATCAAATTAAATATTTTTTTTTGTTTTCCTCAAAGTTCTTATAATTTACATGTTGTAGCATAGTAATACCATGCCATAGCCAAAACTTTCCTCCCTAAATCATGCAACCTCCAAAATAATCCTTTCTCCATTGTTGCCATTATTTATTTCCCATGTTGTCGATTAGTTTCCATTATTGAATCAAAAACATTTGGTTCCCACACTTACATGGAAAAATCTAAAATTGGTAACTTACATACCCTTCCCATAGCATATACACTTTTGGTAGTAGCTTCAAATAAAATATTCCTATAGCTTGTTTGTTAGTGGTTTCATGAAATAAGACTTTATTTTTCCTATATTCTACAACTTGAAACAAAATTTGTTCTCGGATGATGGGTATTTCTCGAGCCCAAGTATTCTATTGCATCAGATGCCCTTGGTCATAAAAACATGAGCTAAGAGCTCATGTGTGTTGATTATTTCTTGTAAATTTAAAACTAGGTCTATGTCTAAAAAGTTATCTTAAAAGCTCTAGAATGTTACAACACTATGCACAACAAAATTAGGAATTGATGTCAACAGCACACGACCATCAATATTCCCTTGATCAAGACACATTTGACTTGTTCATGAAATACTTACCACAACCCTTTCAATCCACTTTACTTAAATACCTAAAAGGTCCTTTTCCACCTATACACATAAAGATCTTGTTGCTCCAACACCTCTACCATTGTTGCTCATAAGGTCTTCTAAAACTTCAAATGCTCTTGGAGATCATCTAATCAAACTCTTACTTCTATCAATCACATTGCTCCTCTAATTTCAATAAACTTATTCCTTCATAGGTATGGCCTCTAACAAAACCTCAACTGCTCTAAGGATGACTATTCCTAGGGTGTCCAACAAATAACCCTCTCACCACTAATTTGCCACATCAGTTATTGTAGTTATGGTGCACATGGACATCCCTCACAACATGGATTTGTGACACCAAATCAAGGTAGTTAGGTTATTTATCTAGCATCCCTCACATCAATCACTTACCTCTTGAAATCACTGACCTGAAGGCTTTTCAAATTGCCTTCTTGCAATGACTTATGCCACCAAATATTATTGCACATAAGTTCTTCATGCAACTCAACCTCTCACATTTCCTTCCTACATCCAAGTGAGTGTACATAACTTCTATATCAAGGTCTACAATGTACAATAAGTGTACCCTAAAATTTATTGTCAATGCAAGCCTAAACAATTTTTTTTAAAAATCGCTTACTCAATAGACTCCAAACCATCACCTTCAACACTTTTCTTCCATCAATACAAGTCCACACACCATTAGTTTAGAACTCATTCTTATAAGAATTGACACTCGTCATTTACAAGATTAGAGGTCATATTAGGCCTCCCTTAATGTCATGAACTCCATATAAATTCCCTTTGTAGACATAAAACCCTTGCGACCTCACATAGTAGGACATATGAGGCTTGTTAGGGCCTCGTTCTAGGACTTGTCCCTCACCCTATATTTTTTAAATAGAATCATTAAACTTCAACCCTATTTTCTCCTAACCGAGCCCTTAAAAATTCAAACAATAACACAAACTTTCCTTAGAGTTCATCTGTACTTTCTATGTTATCTCAGCCTTGTTGAGTCACTAGATAAATAAAAAATATGCTCCTCTTCAAGATTGGCCTCTCCTGGGGAGTTCAATCCCTTTCTTGGCATGTGATGCTCTTAAGAAGATCCTCATGGATGTGCCAAATGATCTCAATCTCATCTCTATATATAATTTTCTTGGAGGAGACATCTTCCACCAAAGTTTAAGTCTTCTAGGTCAATTCAACTTGAGCCTACATACAAAAACCCCACTAACCTCCCTGAGTGTTGTTCTTAGTGTATTGTAGTAGCAAGAAGGCAAACAATTTTCTAAGGTTAGGTTCGATGTTACCCTAAGGGCATTCTGATATACCCAAGGGTATGTGGAAGTTCATTTCACAAGTGATTCTATCTAATGCTCTGCTACTCAAAGGAGTACCCATACGGGTTACAAGGGTGTCCAACAAGCATGACCACCTCTTGTAGTTCATGCATACATGCCTCGCCAAATCCAGAGTTTTATGCACTCAATGACATATCCCATGGTTTAAATACGTCACAACATGTCTCTATCCTTTTTTGTTGCGAAAATTGGAGGTACAGCTAGCCCTAGAATGTGCTCTCATACCAATTGTTATGCACTTAACTTGCGAGAAAACTATACTATTATAAATATGAAATAATATAGCCTGAAACACAGAAATATCACTTGAAATGAGATAAGCATATTTTAATTATTCAGAAGAAGAATACAATTTTCACTTGCCTCTTCTAGCGAAAAACCTCTAAGAGAGAAAATATCAATTACAATAAGACTTGATCATTCTTACCTTATTATCTAAAACTATTTATGGCTTAATGACATCCAAAACCCTTACTGCTAGTGGTCCCTTTCATAACATGGGTTAAACACTTTATTTATTAACTATGGCTCATTTATAACTAATTGTGTTCCCTTTTCTATAATGCAGGTCAACCACTTACAATTATTATTAATGGAGATAACTGCTTACGGGCTTATTGACTCAACTAACTAACCATGACTCTCACTAGTCCCCTCTCGCTTATTACATAAATAAGGGGTTAGGGTTAGACCCTAAGAGAGATCCAAATAAACTTATGTAATTCAATGGAGGATATTATGAAGAAAGCCATCTCCACATAGTCCGACTTGATTATTAAAATAAAAACTCTCAAAAAAATTATCTACAATACCAACAATATTTTATTTGTATAAAGTAATAATGTAAGTATACCCAAAATATTTTGAATTAATTTAAATTACATTTTTGAAATATAAAATCTATTTTGATTGGTAAATTTGTTTTACTATTAATCTTTTTATTTTAAGCATATTACCATTTTTTGAATTGATTATTAGTTCAACCATTCTTATTCCTTCGTCTCACTAGGATGGTATAAATTTTAATAAATTAAGAACTTTGTTTGATATATTCTATTTTCATGTAAATCTCATTATAATATGTGGAATCAACTTCTTAGTATTAATTTAGATATTTCAATTTTTTTGATATTAATTTAAATATTTTTATTGATATCTAATATATTTTTGTTTGATTTAATTATTAGCTAAAACAACATATACTTGTTACAAACTTGACACGATTATATTTAATTATAGAGATTATAACGTTTTAGGAAAAAAAATACATTAATTGTTAGTTTTTGACGAGAACAACATTCATTTTTTAAAATCTCAATGTACCCATAACCTTTCTTATTAACAGAAATAAATATATGAGAAATAGGATGCATAATAAAATTAAAAAAGAAATAAATTAAATATAAAAAAATACAAATTTGAATAAAACAATTATAAATATAATAATACAAATGAAGGAATAATAACAAAACTAGAATGATCTTAGCTCTATAGATACAAAGTGCTAAATATATGAGAAATAGAATGCATAATCAAATTAAAAGAGAAATAAATTTAATATAACAAAATACAACCATAAATAAAACAATTATAAATATAATAATACAAATGAAGGAACAATAACAAAATTAGAATGATCTTAACTCTATAAATACAAAGTGTTAAGATGGATGGAAGCTCTCAAGGTTCAAACTTCAACTTAGAAAAATGTTGAACCTCGAGTAATTTGATTACTCTAAATTATTAGTAAATCCAAATTAAGATTGACCTATAATGTTCCTATTAATTTTTTATATTATTATAAATTTCAAAGCGCTATACATAGAAATATTCTTATTTTAAATTTTTTAACATAGATATGCACTTAGCATTTTCTTTAACATGCTTTATAATTTGTATAAAATAAGTGTTTGATGTGATATTCACAATATTGATTATACACATCTTTAAAAAATAATCTATTGTAAATATTAAGCTCTCATATGTTTATTAATGAAATTTAAACATAGATATAAATATCGATCATTATTATTTTTAATTCATATGATAAAATAAATCTTAATATATTACTATTATTTATATTTAATATATATTTCGCATATTTTTATATATAAATATTTTTATTTGTAATTCTATATTATTTATTTAACTCAAGATATAAATGATCAAATATCATTATTAACAATATGCATCTTATAATTCAATCTTATTAACACAATAACTATAATAATACGAAAGGATAAATAGTAGCAAAAGACTAATAAAGATAAGTAAAAGAAAGAAAACAAAATAAAATTATAAAAGTGCATTGTGTGCGTAATATTGCTAAAATATAATCCTAAAACTAAAATAAAAAATAAATATAAGCATATGCTAGGAAATATAGGTATTATAAAATATAAGAGATAGTAATAAACCTATTATAATAATATTATAAATATAATAAAATATATCATAAAACATTGAAAAATAAATTAGTAAGTGATCCAAAATAGAAATACATATTAGTAAATATGGTTTTATATATATAAAAATACGAGGATAAAAGTGTTTAATAGAAATAAATTATAGTAAAAATGGCTTTATATATAGAAACATACAAGGATAAAAGTGTTTAATAGAAATAAATATTAGTAAATATGGTTTTATATATAGAAAAATACTAGGATAAAAGAGTTTCTTGCAGGTAGATTAGTTTTACATCTTAGTATAGAGTAGATTCTTAGATATGAATGTCTAACATTTTAACATTTATATGTCAACTCAATTAAAAGATAATAGTAGGAGTTTAAAAGTAATATAGAGCCGAGTATGGTGGAGATGTTGTAGTGTAAAAATTTAAAACTTGGCTTACTTAATAAAAAAAGGTTAAAACTAATAAAACTAATAAAATTTAATTTTTTATATTGTAATTTTGTTTCGCATGGTAGCTTGGCTCCTCCAACTCTAGTTAGAAATTATGCTCTACGAAAAGTTGCATAGATAATTATAAGTTACATTGGAAAATTTTAAAGTAATAATGGTTGGTATAAAATATATCGTTCTAAATTATTAATGAATGATATAAAAATCATCATATAGCCTTGCTTTCACACTCACTAATAAATTTTGGTGGGTAGTAACAACTAGTAATTCTACAATTTCACACTTTACTCCTACATAAGTGTCGAAGAAAACATAAATAATGGTGGGAAGTAACTCGAGTATGTATTTTTTTTTACATCTTATTCCTATCCATTTTTAGTGCAAAGCCTTATTTTATCAATGTAATCCTTTTTATATTAATATAAAAAAGGATTGCATTGAGTACATCTAGTTAACATCAGACCAAAATAGCCTATTTGGGAGATCATGCCTCCAACCAAGTATAACATACTACTAATCACCTTTTCTACCTGTAAACATATATGAAAATATTTCTTCTAATATCACATACCAGAGGTGTTCACAGGATTTTCCATTTTCGCCTTTTTCCTATGGACATCTAACCATCCTACATATTTATCAATTACATATGATGATAATGACATATCCTCATTTTTCAAAGAAAGTTCCATCACTAGTGCCTCCTCATAGTGCAGGACATCCCTATCAATATCTAAATGACCAAACTCCTGAGGTTGGTTTTTCCCTCTCATTGTAGCCACAATTAATGATAATGAATTTTAATTCTCCATAGTTACATGATTCTTTTTCAATATGGGTGGAGAAGGATTAACTGTGGGCTACATAATATCTTGCAAGGTTGAAGAACCAAGAAATGTATTTTCGTGTTGAGGGTTTTCCTTCTTATTACTTGTCTTTTTCTTAATGTTCGAAGCTGCCTTTTGATCACACCATCCATGGTTTGGTTTTTGTAGCTCCGAGGATCTTGACACCCCTTTAGAGACAGGGAAACCACTTTGAAGATACCTAAGTTGCTAACAATATCTACATCTAAAAGCTCTATTTCAAAGTCTAGAGGTTCATGATGTTCCTTCCCACCCCATTTTAGAATTATTTTATCTGAGAGACCTAAACCTAAATTTAGCTCAACACAGATGTACGCAAATGATATAAGCCCATTGGCTAGTCTCTCATTATCTATTTTGACAAAGTTCCCAATAGAATTTCCAATCTCTTCATGGAATCTTGCTAAATCCACTAGAGGGGTAAGTTTGAGAGTCTTACCCGAACTAAAGTTGTTAAAGTCTTCATGGATAGTGGGTTGAACTATGGAAGCCATGACTAGTTTGAGAGTCCCTCTTGACCCCAAAGCCAGGGATCCTGGTAAAAAACTATCTACCAATCTTCAAGATCCTTGAAGATGACAACAAAATAACCTTTGTAACATAATAACAAATCTAAGTTCTATGTCAAATTTTGAAAAACCCAATTGCCAAGAGTGGAAGCCAAGAGCCAGAATCCATTAACATGACAAATGACCACACACTAAACATAAAAATGAATATTTATCACAGTGAAGAGATCATTCATTTGGATCATTGTAGCTCCCAATGAATGTTCAAACACAAAGTCCTGTTCATCAAGAGCCTTCAAGGGTTGGGAACTAGAGCTTGAGTTGAGAGTATCATTAAATGGGAAGGGTTTAGAGGAAGAGGATGCCCCATTTCCTTTGGCACCTCCTCGTAGTCTTAAAATGAGGGAGATAGAGGCATCCTTCTTGATGTTGTAATCCCTCAAATAAGTTTCCAAATTTAATTGTGTCCCCTCATAGAGGAGTCTCATGCTCCTTTCTCTAATACTTGCTTGCTCATAAATTATGTTTGTAAGTGAAAATACAGCCTCCCATTCACAAATTGTGAGGCACAAAGATTTTGAGATAGGGTTTCAACAAAAATTCATAATTTTTGGACCTCATAATCACAACTAGCATCCAATAGTTAAATGACATGAGGATTTGGATCCAAAGGAGCCCTCTTTAGCACCAAGCCTAACAGGAAGATTTTGTCAAACAATGCACTGGTAGGCCCACACGAGTCATGAGGATTCTAGTCATAAATCTCATCCGACACTTTTTTGGAGGACTTTTGAAGTTGTGTTTCCATTTCCCTTTCAACCCTGTCATGTCTCTGGCACCTCGGCCTATGAACGTTACCTAACCAATCATGTTGAGCTCTATGAGCAATGCCCATGGAGTCCAAAAAATTCATGTCAGTTCTCATTTAAAATCATCATCCATGGAGTAGGCCTTACAATTGAGGGTGCTACCAATGGCAAATTGAATCTCCAAATTTGTTTCAATGGTGTTCTTGACTCGGCGTTTGATTCTGCCTCTACAAATTTTGGACTCGTCCAAGTTTTGACATATTCGAAAGTCCTAATTCCTCAATGAGAGGTGTCAATATTAGATGTTGGACTTCTAATTCATATTTTGGAGAACTTAGGGTGGGAGAGAGGTTCGGATTTGAATTTGTATGTGTCATAGTTTCTACGGGACATGGGAGAGCCATTGTTTGATCCGAAGCCTTGCTTAAATTATAGTGTGAAGTAATTGATGGTAGATAAGTTATTTACTTCAGTATACATTATTTTCAAGTATTTATTTTTTAATGGTTTTCATGCAAAGCTTAATAATAAAAAATCACTACACAAATATCTAAAAATCATTCATGAATACCATTCCATATTTTGTTACAATACCATGGGCCAGTACCTTGGCTAATCAATACCATGTATCAAAAAACTGTAAGTCATTTCACAATAAAAAATAGAAATGTAAAATATTTTAGGCATTACATATAATGTTGATTACATAGAGGGAAACATATTAATCATATGGATGGAAAGAGAGGGAGTAAGGGGAGATAGTGACAGAGCTGGAGGGTAGAGAAAGAGAGAGTGATGGGGAGGAGAAAGCTAAAGGGAGGTGCAACAGAGAGGGAAAGAGGGGAATGAAGAGAGAGAGTAGGGAGGGAGGGGGGAGAGGTAGTTGGAGGGGGAGAGAGAGAGGGAGGTGGGAGAGGGAGTTGCAATGGGGGAGAGAGAGGGGGAGGGATAGATAGATGGAGTTGGAAGGGGGAGATAGAGGGAGGGAAGAACAAAGACATAGAAATATAAGGGTAGAGAGAGAGGGAGTGAAAAGGGAGAGAGGGATAGAGGAGCTGAGGGAAGATAGAGAGCAGGAGGCGATATATAAAGGGAGAGAAAGGGAAGAGAGTGAGGATACATATAGATAGAGGGGGGGTGTCACATCTCCCAATCATAAACATTTTTTTTTCATTTGTCTACCATCGCAATTACGAACTTCTTCTCATACTCTTTGGTATTATTGTCATGAATTCCATAATGTTCATGAACCTACCAAACCTAGTCAACTATATCACTCCATTTATATGTATTCCTCAGTATACCCTTTTTACAAGTGCTTACTACAAAGTATGAATGCTTTCGTAATACCATAGATAAATTTCTTGTTTCTGTAACAAACCTCCTTAGCCTACCTGAGAATTTAGCCTCCAAGACCCGTAAATCTAAAATTTTGGATTCATTAACAATTAAAGCTTTACCTCTCCTTGCAGATCTTGTCTTCTAAAATTACCTTAGCCATATTACTATTAGGCCATAGTACAATTTTCTCATTAACTGTTTTACTCGTTCTCTTGTATGGAACCTTAAATTCATTAGCATCTCAAATGCACATGATCAACCATTGAACTTCTGATGGTAGGCATCCTCTCAACATATCTAGGTAAATCTTCACCAACACTAATGGACATTAATTTCATGATCATGGTAGTGTTATTGACCAATATTTCATTCCCATGCATACTAGCATGCAATACAAATACTTAACCCATTAATCGTAAAATAGGATACATATTCCTCAATTGGTGAGTTTTCATAAATAGATACTACTTTAGAGCATTATGAGCATACCATATCTTTGTAGTCGATGTAATACAATCAATTAGAGAATCCATAGAATCCACAGTCATCTCACATATTTATACATAATCTCACCATAACCGACATTTCTTCCACTATTAACTCTATTCTTAGATGTAAAATATGCCATATGTATAACACTCCCATCACATTCATAGTAACCCATTAGCACAGGTAATCTAAGTATGTTCATTATTCTACCCATTCACCAACTAAATCTCACTTGGAGGGGGTGGCACCACTACCTAGCAATGAATCACCTCTGATTCCCCCCAAGCCGAAGATATTTCAAAGGATCAACTGTTGTCAATTGATCGATGCATTGGTATTTAATACCCTCTTTCATGATTTAGTTACCATTAGTGGTGTCCCATTTTATGGATTTTTCCATTTTCCTAGGTCTTATCCAGAAAAGCTCGTCTTTATCTCTCATGATGCTTTTCCACATAAAAGCTTTCCTTTATCTCCCACAAAGCTTTCCTTTATCTCCCATCCATCTGATGGATATCCAATCCATCCAAGCTTTTTCTAGAATCCCATCTAGAAGCCTATCATGAATTATTTTTCTCTATCCCATTCCTCATGGGATTTGGCAAGCATCTCCTCTCTCTTTGTGCTCCACTCTCCTAGTGATTTATTTTATTAATTTATTTAATAATACATTTGCTTTTCATATTACATATCACTTAGCTTTCCTCAGCGTAGGTGTGGAGTAGTTTAACCCACAAAGGAGGGTATGAAACCTAGCTTTCCTCAGCTTAGGTTTACAACATTTAACACACAAGGGAGGATATCACACCTACCTTTAACATAGCTTAGGTTTACAATAATGTAGTACAAAAGGGAGGGGTGTTACATACTCCTTGGTGTTTCACTACATCATGTCCTCGTTCACAGGTAGCTGGTTTATAATCAACAACTCTCATGGATCTGCCATCTGATGTAGACTTTCCAATGTACATCTACCACAAGGAGTGCTCCCAACATCTCTCCTTCCATAGCTACCTGTCACACATTTTTTTTCAAACCATTTGTGAGAATTTATCGATGCAAACTTTAACTATGATAAATATCATAATCTATTATTATTAAAGTAGATATTTCTTATCATTATTTTATCTGAAGAATGCATGTCCTCTAATTGCATTCTTTCAAGCCTTTGTGTTCATGTCGAACAGCTGCTTCTTGCAATCTATGACAAGCCATAGGTATAATATATAACAATTAAGTCCAGATACAACCATGGACTTCCTTCGTTATCTAATCCTCCTTTCATGTATTAGGTGAGATTTGATTCTATTCACCATTCCTTATTTAAATCTCTTACCTAATATAGTTTTACACACGGTTCCTCCAACGATACATGTTATGGTTTGTGTTAGAGGTTTTTAAGCAAAAACCAATTTTTGCGTGAGTTTTCCTCTAGTTACTCTCATGCATATATATATATATATATATATAGATATTTAACCTCCACTTCGGAAACCGCAATCTTCACATGCACAAATATGACTAATTTTGAGATTTACATGTAATATCATCCTATTAAGATAAACTAGAATTGGCTTTGCTTATCATTATACATAAGGATTTAATGCATAATATTTACCTAGTTATCCTTTAGAAGCATACTATGTTCCATACTAAACATAGTAATGATCAAGTTACGATTTAAAATATGTCTCGCCCATCCATATATGTTCAAATTCTCAATATTTCTACTTATACATCATCGTCCATGCAGATACAGTCATGAATGGGATAGCTCTAATGAGTGTGATAAAAATTACCCACTATGCCACTTACCATTAAATCTACTATTTGATACCATAGAGACACATGTTATTCTTAACATTCTTCATGAAAAACTTTTTCATTGATGTAACCCTTCCTAGGGTTTGACAATTATCTTTTTATTTAGTTAATTCCCTTTATATCACTTGTAGGGGTATCAATTTGCTTGCATTATATTTGTGAATTCATCCATGCTATCCACCTCTTAGAATAATTTATCTCATTCTTTTATTTAATTCTCCACAATGACCAGAATCTTTCAGGTGACTTTAATAATACTATAATGGATTTGCATGTAGTCCTAACCATTATTGTGAATATCAATAAACACAAACATGAACATAAGCACAACCATATCCTTAATGAAAATTCAACAAGTAAGAGCATTTCCTAATGAGGAATTTGTTGGAAATAATACTGAGAGGGGGGGTGAATCAATATTATCAAGTTCTTTTAATAAATCTTCCTTATTTATTCTTTGAATTATTTTTGCATGTCAGTACCATAAAATAATGAGCATGAACAAAGAAAACAGATAGTCACACCAAAGAACACAAGATGTAAGGTGGAAACCCAATGTGGGTGAAAACCACCTGCTGCAATATGTCTGTATCTTCTTTCAAATTAGAAACTCCTTTTACAATGGTTTTGTACTGGTGCAGTCCTTTACCAGTACGCAGGCTGCAACCTGCAGAGAGCTACAACTCTCTCTCGTTTTCCAGTCCCTCGTGGAAGGGAGCTACAACCCCCTACTTCTTTTCTTTCAAGGACCACTTTTCATAAATTTTCAAACTGGATCCAAGAACATCAAAAACCCATCAACTACACTTGCATCATCAATCTTTGATTTCACCAAAGCCAACCCGCATACAGATCTGCAAATATTTCCTTATAACTTTGCAATTGTTACATCAAACATACCCAGATCATAACATGTGTAAAATAAAACATTCATCAATAATTCAGACCGAGATTATTAGATTTATAGATCAAGCGTATGCCACATATCACAGATTAAAATCATATAGAGATACCACTATTCTAGCCTTAAGATTTTGACCCATTAATATAACTTATCCTTCTCCTTACGCTCAGGTTCCTTCTTCATTCAGATCCAGATCTGCACCAAAACCCAATCACAATATTCCAGATCTAGCACTTTATCAGATATTCCATAATTCAGAAGATGCTGTGCCAAATGATCTCCTTCCTCTTTTATAGTCTTAGGCCTTTCACAATACCACGGGCCAAAACCATAGGATCAAAAGAAACTGTTGGAGTAATACCATGAACCAACCATGAAAGTACGTGAGATCAACACTTTTGGATGCAATACCACGGGCCAAAACCATAGGATCAAAAACTGTCGGACTAATACCATGAACCAACCATGAAATTGCGTGAGATCAACACTTTTGACGAGGTACCATGGTCCAAAGCCATAGGTTCAAATACCAAGGACTAACTACCATGGACCAAAGGTAAGTTCTCCAACATATACGTGCTTTTCCTTGCATGAAAGTGCATACCATGGTCCAAAACCATAGGTTCAAATACCAAGGACTAACTACCATGGACCAAAGGTAAGTTCTCCAACATATACACACTTTTCCTCATAGGTTCAAATACCAAGGACTAACTGCCATGGACCAAAGGTAAATTCTCCAACATATACGCGCTTTTCCTCATAGGTTCAAATACCAAGGACTAACTACCATGGACCAAAGGTAAGTTCTCCAACATATACGCGCTTTTCTTTGCATGAAAGTGCGTGAACTTTTTCTCTACATGAAATAAACTTTTCTCTGCATAAAATTGCGTGAACTTTTCTCTACATGAAATAAACTTTTCTCTGCATATAAGTGCGTGAACTTTTCTCTACACTATAATTTATTACCTGAGATGAGTGGGTTGCCATCAAGTAAAACATATGTATCATAATGCCAACAATCTCCCCCTTTGGACTTGATGGCAACAACAACCAATCACTCTCCCCCTTTGACATCAAGGGCAAAGGGTTATGCTCCCCCTAAGAACATGCTCCCCCTGACTATAAACCAGATCTGCAAAGAAGAACCATAATCCATGACCATGAAAGAGATAGAGACGCATTGCAGCAATATTCAGACCAGCATCCATGATCTCCTTCTGTACTTCCTCCATAATGCCAACAATGCATGATATGCTCCCCCTGAACCTCTGCTATTCGATCTTTGACCAATCTGCAACCCAACATATGTACGCATATACTTCAGATGAACCTTGCGTACAACCAACAACAAGAAGAGATTCAACAACAAGATGATGCATCAACAACCCCCAGCTTTTAACTGAGGTATTCAAAGGTCTCCCTAGGCAATGGTTTGGTGAGTATATCAGCAACGTGTTCCTTAGAAGGAACATACTCCAACTTGACCTTTTGTTCAAGAACTTGTTCCTAGAGAAAGTGATACTTGATTGGTATGTGCTTGGTTTTTGAATGCATGACTGGGTTCTTTGAAATGATGATTGCACTTGTATTATCACATAAGATGGAGACGGGTGGTGTACAAGTGATTTTAAAATCCTGCAAGGTCTGCATCATCCAAAGGAGTTGAGTGCAGCAAGATGCAGCAGCAACATATTTTGTTTCAGCTCTAGACAAGGCAATCAAACTTTGTTTTTTGCTGAACCAAGATACTAATCTAGAACCCATAGAGAACGCACCACCACTTGTGCTTTTCCTGTCATCCACGCTTCCGGCCCAATCTGCATCTGTATAAGCATGAAGTGTGAGATCTGTATCTCTAGGATACCATAAGCCATAGTTTTGAGTCCCTTGAAGATATTTGAAGATTCTGTTTACTGCCTGAAGATGATTTTCCTTTGGATTTGCCTGAAATCTTCCAACTATTCCCACTGCATGCATGATGTCTGGTCGGGTACCTGTCAAATAAAGTAGACTTCCAATCATAGATCTGTAAGTTGGTTGATGCACTGCTGCTGATTCATCATTTGCACTGAGGTTACATCCTGTGACCATGGGTGTACATACTGGTTTTGCTTCTTCCATACCATATTTCTTCAAAATCTGCTTGAGATACTTGGTTTGAGACAAGAAGATCGCTGCTTCATTTTGTTGGATTTGCAAACCAAGAAAATATGTCAGTTCTCCCAGCAAGGACATTTCGAATTCTTTCTGCATCACCAAGGCAAAGCTTTAACTCATAGCTTCTTCATTGCTGCCAAAGATAATGTCATCTACATACACAACAAGTATCAGCAATTTGTCATTTTCAACTTTTATATAAAGATTGTTGTCTGCTGATCCTTTTGAAAAACCTTGTTAATGAAGATATTTGTCCAAACGATAGTACCAAGACCTTGGAGCTTGTTTGAGGCCATAGAGAGCCTTTTTCAATCTGCATACAAGATTTGGATCATTTCCAAGAATGAAACCATCTGGCTGCTCAATGTATACTTCTTCTTCCAAGTCTCCATTCAGAAAGGCTGATTTCACGTCCATTTGAAATACTTTGAGGTTTTGAAAGCTTGAGAGAGCAAGGAACATTCGGATGGCCTCAAGTCTTGCAATAGGAGCAAAAGTTTCTTCAAAATCTATTCCTTCTTGCTGCGCATACCCTTTATAAACAAGTTTGGCCTTGTTTCTAACTACTTCTCCATTTTCATTCAATTTATTTTTGAAGACCCATTTTGTTCCTATAACATTCTTATCCTTTGGTCTAGGAATCAGCTCCCAAGTGTTGTTCTTTTCGATCTGCTCAAGTTCTTCATCCATTTCTTTGACCCAACATTCATCTTTGCATGCCTCTTTCACATTTTGTGGTTCATTGGAAGAGAGTAATGCCAAATAGCTTGAAGCTTCTGCAATTGATCTTCTTCTTTGTACACCTGCTTCTTTCTGTCCCAAAATCTGAGATTCTGGATGATTCTTCTGAACATATCTGGATGGAATCTTCTCTTCTATCCTTATCTGCTCCTCTGGTTCTTCTTGAGGTTCTTCTTCTTCATCATTCTGTCTTTGAGGATGGCCTTCATCTTCTTCGATATCTTCATGATTTACTTTCCTAGGAATGTATCGCTTCTCATCAACCACTACATCAATGCTGTCAACAATTCTTCCAAGTCTTTTATTATAGCACTTGTATGCTTTGCTGTGTGGAGAATAACCAAGAAGGATTCCTTCATCTGCTCTAGGTTCAAGTTTGCCAAGTTTCTCATCAGTATTTTTAATATAGCATTTTCTCCCAAAGATTTTGAAGTGCTTTACCGAAGGAGTCTCACCATACCAGAGCTCATGAGGGGTTTGAGTGTTGTTCACTCGGACATTTGTTTTGTTGAGAATAATAACCGCAGCATGTGCTGCTTCACCCCAGAAAGTTGCGGGAGTTCCAGATTCATCAAGCATAGCACGAGCCATTTGTTGGACAGTTCTGTTCATTCTTTCCACCACTCCATTTTGCTGAGGAGTTCTAGCTATAGAGAATTCTCTTCTTATCCCATGTTCTTCACAGAAATCGAAAAATTCATTTGAGGTAAACTCCCCACCTCTGTCGGATCTAAGACACTTAATTTTGTATCCTGATTCATTTTCAACCAAGGCTTTAAAGGATTTGAATTTTTTGAATGCTTCATCTTTTTGCTTCATAAGTCCTAACCAGACAAACCTGGAGAAATCATCAATGAATAATATCAAGTATTCTTCTCCTCGAGGTGTCATTTTCCTGAATGGACCACATGTATCTGTATGTACTAGCTCAAGAGGCATGCTAGCTGATCCTTCCTTTTCTGGAAAGGTAGTTCTGGTTTGCTTTCCAAACTGACATGATTTGCATATGGTGTTGTCTGGAACTTTGATATCTGGAAGACCACGAGCTGCCTGATATTTGCATGCTTTCCTTATTTGTGAAAAGCTTAGATGCCCCAACCTCCGGTGCCATAACCAGTGCTCATCATCCTTGCTCAGATAGCATTGTTGTTGTCCTTCTTCAAATATGTATAGATTATTTGGAGTTATTTTACCTTTGATCACTATTTTACCAGTATCAAGATCACGAAATAGACATCCATTTAATCTGAATACCACCTCGGTTCTTTAATCACACATCTGACTGACACTTAGAACATTATGTTTCAATCCATCAACATACAAAACATTTCTAGCTTTGACCTTTTCTTTTAACTGAGCAGTGCCTTTTCCTTTTATAGTTGCAGGAGTATCATTTCCAAAAGAAACTTTCTTTCCTTTTTGTAGAGCAGAATATGATTCAAGTTTTTCTTTATCACCTGTCATATGCTTCGAACATCCACTGTCAATGTACCATAGATTTTCTTGTCCCTCTGCTTAAAATTTTATCCCACATCTTTTTGTTTGTGGTTCCTTTATTCTCCATGTTTTGGTGCTTGAGGGTTGTTCCTTTGTCTGCTGAAACCTGCTCCTGCATTCAGGATCTTCATGACCAGAGTTATTGCAAATAGAACATTCAACTTCATTTTCAAGAACCGAAAAGTTGTTATAGGTCCTTTTTGTAATCCCGGTCATACTTCTTTGTTTTTGAGCTTCTCTAGTCATGATCGTTTTATATGCAACACATTGAGCTGCTTTGTAACCAAAGTTATGACAAGAAAAGCATTTTCCATTGAACAAATTTCTGCGGTTATCAAATCTTCCGGCCAAATGATTGTAATTTCTATTGTCATTCATTCTTGAAGCAAATTCAGAGGATTTTACCTGTGGCTGGTTGTAGCTTTTGTTCATCCTTAAGACAGATTGCCCCTCATTTGCCTGATAGTCTTTGTTTGTAATTGGTCCCTACTTTACTTGGTGATATCCATTGTTCTTTTGCTCATTCCTTCTTGCTGCATCAAGATAACTCTTTGAGGTGGATGCTTGAGAAGTTTCTCCATTATAGCCCAGACCTATCTTGTTTAGAGGAGAGAAATGTACATTGATGATCTCATCCAGAGTTTAAGATCCTTTGACAAACTTAAGATTAATAGCCTTTGTTTTCTCAATCTCTTTTCTAAGACCAATAATTTCGCCTTCTAACTTTTCAAGATATTTTTCTTTTTCATCAATTTGAAGTTGTAGAGTATCAATGATCCTATTCTTTTCTTCTATACATGTCTTTAGTCTAGAAATTTCTTCACAAAAGCTATCCACATCTATAGCATCCATGTAATCATCATCTTCAAATGCCATTAAGAGTTTATAGTCATTACCTCGTTCATCTTCATCACTATTTGATAGACCATCACTATCTTCATGAGTGTAGTAGCTTTTCTTATTTGCAATCTGTTTCTTGTTCCATCTAGAAGGTTCCTTTCCTTTATCCTTATGAGGACATTTTGCAGCATAATGAGCTACTCATCCACAAGCAAAGCATTTAAAAGGTAACTTACCTCTAAACCTTCCAGTTCCCCTTTAAAGATTTCTACAAAATTTGGTTCTTCTTCTTCTTCTTCTGGCACGTGGCTTGCTTCATAATAGTCTCCTTTGCCTGAAGCCTTGAAAGTAGCTTCTCTTCTGTCTGATGGACCTCCCTTTCTCATTTCATAAGCAGCTAGAATTCCGTGTAGCTGAGACATAGTAAGAATTCGTAGATTTTCCTTTTCTTCTATTGCATACACTTTAGATTCAAACTTGGGGGACAATGATCTTAGAACGTTTTCAACAACAATAGCCTTTTTTATTTCTTCACCCAAGTTTTTCATGCAATTAACAATCTCATCTACCCGAAGGAAATAGTTAGCCACACTTTCATCATTATACATTCTGAGATTCTCATACTGAATCGTGAGGGTTTGAAGTTTAGCACGCTTTACCTGTTCATCTCCTTCGTAGCTCAAGACAATCTTGTCCCATATTTCTTTTGCGGATTTATATTGCATAACCTTCACGAATTCTGTTTGAGATAAGCATCCCAGCAGAGTATTGACTGCTTTAGCATTTGTTTCATATTTCTTCTTTTTGGTCGTATCTGTAGGAGTAGCTGAAGGAAAAGTGTAGCTTGTATCTATGATATCCCAAACTTCTGTACCAAGAGATTGAAGATAGTCAGTAATTCTTACCTTCCAATAATTGAAGTTCTTCCAATAAAAAATTGGTGGCCTGATTGATGCTTCCCTCTCGTAGTTGCTCATGATGAATGATCTTCCTTCAAGCGATCAAGCTTCTCTGAAGGACCTGCTCTGATACCAATTGTTGGAAATAATACTGAGAGGGGGGGTGAATCAGTATTATCAAGTTCTTTTAATAAATCTTCCTTATTTATTCTTTGAATTATTTTTGCATGTCAGTACCATAAAATAATGAGCATGAACAAAGAAAACAGATAGTCACACCAAAGAACACAAGATGTAAGGTGGAAACCCAATGTGGGTGAAAACCACCTGCTGCAATATGTCTCTATCTTCTTTCAAATTAGAAACTCCTTTTACAATGGTTTTGTACTGGTGCATTCCTTTACCAGTACGCAGGTTGCAACCTGCAGAGAGCTACAACTCTCTCTCGTTTTCCAGTCTCTCGTGGAAGGGAGCTACAACACCCTACTTCTTTTCTTTCAAGGACCACTTCTCATAAATTTTCAAACTGGATCCAAGAACATCAAAAACCCATCAACTACACTTGCATCATCAATCTATGATTTCACCAAAGTCAACCCGCATACAGATCTACAAATATTTCCTTATAACTTTGCAATTGTTACATCAGACATACCCAGATCATAACATGTGTAAAATAAAACATGCATCAATAATTCAGACCCAGATTATTAGATTTATAGATCAAGCGTATGCCACATATCACAGATCAAAATCATATAGAGATACCACTATTCCATCCTTAAGATTTTGACCCATCAATAGAACTTATCCTTCTCCTTACGCTCAGGTTCCTTCTTCATTCAGATCCAGATCTGCACCAAAACCCAATCACAATATTCCAGATCTAGCACTTTATCAGATATTCCATAATTCAGAAGATGTTGTGCCAAATGATCTCCTTCCTCTTTTATAGTCTTAGGCCTTTCACAATACCACAGGCCAAAACCATAGGATCAAAAAAAACTGTTGGACTAATACCATCAACCAACCATGAAAGTACGTGAGATCAACACTTTTGGATGCAATACCACGGGCCAAAACCATAGGATCAGAAACTGTCAGACTAATACCATGAACCAACCTTAAAATTGCGTGAGATCAACACTTTTGATGAGGTACCATGGTCCACAAACCATAGGTTCAAATACCAAGGACTAACTACCATGGACCAAAGGTAAGTTCTCCAACATATACACGCTTTTCCTTGCATGAAAGTCTGTACCATGGTCCAAAACCATAGGTTCAAATACCAAGGACTAACTACTATGGACCAAAGGTAAGTTCTCCAACATATACAGGCTTTTCCTCATAGGTTCAAATACCAAGGACTAACTGCCATGGACCAAAGGTAAGTTCTCCAACATATACGCGCTTTTCCTCATAGGTTCAAATACCAAAGACTAACTACCATGGACCAAAGATAAGTTCTCCAACATATACGCGCTTTTCCTCATAGGTTCAAATACCAAGGACTAACTACCATGGACCAAAGGTAAGTTCTCCAACATATACGCGCTTTTCTTTGCATGAAAGTGCGTGAACTTTTTCTCTACATGAAATAAACTTTTCTCTGCATAAAAGTGTGTGAACTTCTCTCTACATGAAATAAACTTTTCTCTGCATAAAAGTGCGTGAACTTTTCTCTACATGAAATAAACTTTTCTCTGCATATAAGTGCGTGAACTTTTCTCTACACTATAATTTATTATCTGAGATGAGTGGGTTGCCATCAAGTACAACATATGTATCATAATGACAATAGAATTGAACAGTTCTCTACTTTCACATTTATTTTTAAATTCTATATTATCCTACCTTTAATGGATGATATAATATTATATTCTAATCAATACTAGCTCCAAGGCTTCTTGAATATTATGATTTCTTCGTGTGTTGTTAATATACAACGATTATCATAAGCATGTAAGCACAACGACTCTTTATATCAAGACTTGGGCACAAACCCCCAACTTGGAGAAAGGCATGCATCATGGTATGCACCTCAAAAATTTCTTCCAGGTCCCTTCTTTTAAGCAACATGAAGGATTAGCTAACTAGTATCAATATATAGCATAGATAATTGGAACCGTAGATTATACTATACTCATTTCTCATGTACCCTGGTCTTATGCATGAATGTTTCTCTAGTTAACGATGGGTATCATATGTTTTTTAATAATGATTATATTTAGATTTACTAGATGTCTCATACACCCATATATGTACATCCCACAACAAGGTTATTGTAATCTATTCCACTTTAGTATATTGGTCCCATGCAGTTTTCATAATAAGTAAGATGGGTCCATAGCCCCAAGCCATAATAACTACCTACTATGGAGCTATTTCTTTAAATAATGAGAGTCACAAGCATAACAGTGAAATCATTCATCATACATATTTCTATTGCCTCAATTTCATAAATAAAACATAAACATATATACAAAAATGATCAATTTTTTCAGGTAGAAATTTTCCTAAGAAATTATTATCCATACTGATTTAACACTTCTTCACAATTCCAAATGAGCAGTTATTAATCCATGCAAAACTACTTTTTCCACACAGAATTTCCAAGTTTTTCCAAAAGAGTTTTCAACACTATGTTGCACTTATCTCAACAATTTGCAATATTCATTCATCGTTCCTTAGGCACAATGTTCCCTTACCCACAAGAAAACATTTTCTCATTTTTATTTACTAAAAATAATAAAGGGAACGAGAAATATTTCTTTTTTTTTCATATATAACCAAAACTTATTAAAATCAGCATAATCTTACCATTTGAAATGAGGCTCTTTTGCATATGTCTAATCACACTCTGTTTTTGTTTGGGCCTTTATTTCCTTTCAAGGGGGTGGCTTCATGTTTTCATCATATGTCTCCTTCTATATTACTTATGGTTTCCCTTGATGGCCCGTTAGTGGAGCATAATTTCGTTTTCAATAATTTTACTTCCTCAATAATGATGAATAAATCTGGTATCCTATATGGAATTTAAAAAAAAAGAGAGGTAGATCACACTCGGACTCGTTGTCGCAAATTCAGTTAACCCAAACATGCTTATCAAGAATGGATTTATTTAATGATAACTATGGAGATGAAAATACACAAGGAAAAACAATTTTTTTAGACGAAGTGAAGAATGGCCACTCGTATTTTTCTTTCTTATGGAAACCATTTTGTGTGAATGCCTTTAGGATATCACTTTCTTCTTCTGTCCCAGTGGATGCTACAATTAAAACCATCATTCCCTATTGTTTAATCCATGTGCTCCTATTAATGTAGTCGAGTGTCTAATACTTTGAGACCTGGGAATGAGTAGTGAGTTCTTTTTTGGACAATACAACTCGTTGTTTCTGCACTGCTCCAGGCCCGCTATTTTCAAACTCGGAATAAGTCACAGTCTTTTTCTTGTAAAATTCGTTATCCCAGTTTCCCCATCCTACTAGGTATATAACATTATCCATGTACGTGTCAGCAGACACTACTGTGGAGTAATCTCCGGAGGGCTTGCCCAAATAATGTTCTCCTTTGCCCATTAACTTGCAATTTAAAAATACTAAGCCCGTGTCTTTAGATGGAGAGCCCCTACTCTGAGCCATAAATGTTCCCAAAACTTTTCTCCTGGTGTGGATAGTTTTCAGATGACCTCAAATCATCCACGGCCCACAACTTGAGAATTTTTATTTTCAATACATGGTCCATGCATACATAATCATCAAAAATTTTCAATCGAAACCAAAAAACTCTATCACCAAACTTGCTCTAGTGAAACCAAAAAAATCGATTGCAGAAGAAAAAAATGCTTACCTATGATGTTCACAGAGCGTAACAGGGTCTTCCCAGACTGAAATTTCCCAGTCATTTTTGGAGTGGTCTACTGCTTAAACCACAGTAGAACTTGCTTTCGGCACTCTTAAACCACTACAAAACTCCATTTTCGGCATTTTGAGCTATAGAGAAAGGTAATTCATTCAATACCAAGTTGGTTACTTAATGTAGTGTAATCTCTATGGATATAGTGGGAATAATCATTATCTTTCCTTTCTAACTTATCCTGTGTTGCTCATCATTACGTTTTATGCATAGTCATCACATCCTATCCTCTTCACCCAGCGGATAGGTTTTTCCACGAAATCTAGGAAACATCACTCACAAATTTTTAGGGATACAAAAATCATTTCAAAACCATTTAGTGATGCAGGAGCATCAAGACCTTTTTCTCCATTTCTAAATATGTGGTGTGATAATATTAATTTGTAAATATGGGGTGTGATGATTTTTAATATTTTATTAATTAATTTGAATTAGATAGGAGAAGGTGAGGATTTATGTAAACATCTTTTTATTAATAAAAGGATATGAGGAAATTTAATTAGTTGAAGGATTTTAGGGATAAAGATCTATCCTTTAGGGATGTTGAGAGATTTAGGGGTTTGTTGAGGAATTGAAGGGATTGAGCATTTAATTAAATGTTTTTTTTTGTATAATTAGGAGGGCTTTTTGAGGAAAAAAATACATTAGAGATGGTGAGAGAGGTTGATTGAGAACAGGCTTGATCAGCAAGGCTGCAGGCCTCCAGCAGTTTGTAAAAGGGCCATAGATTGTATATCTGGCCATGAATGTAAAGTTCTGAGTGCAGGCTTGTTTTATGTAAGTATATGTTGAATTCAGTTCTGTAGCATGTTAACTTGAATTTGCATAATGGTGCTTATTTTCCAATGCGCAATTACTGTGATAACTTGATGTTTTAAAACGTTGAAACCGTATGAAGTAATTCGGTATTATATAACATTGAATGGCTTGAAACCATGCGTACATTGTGGAACTGTTACTATTCTTTGAAGTCGCATATAACTGTTGCTGTTGTTTATATGGAGGATCGTATTGTGGATTTGTTTATTGAGAATTTGGTGCAACTGTTGGAAACGCGGACTCAGGGTAGCGCTTGGACCTTGAGCAATATCAATTAGGAACAATACACATAACTGTTATTCCATTAAAGATCTGTGCCTTTCTGGCGTAAGTGATATGCGCATAGTGTGCGTAGGTGTAATAGTCATTTGAAGTTTTATTATTGAACAAGGCGGCATTATTCTTCTTTTGACATTTTATGCTCATGCAGAGTATTCCCTGCTCAGTATTATACAGATCTCTTTCTGGCTAGAACGAATAGTTGGAATATAATAGTCGTGTCATTTTGATAGGAATTGTGATAAACAGTGTTTCTCTTAGTGTGAAAACTATAACTTCACAAGAGTTAAACGGCCAAGAGATCTGGCTGATGTCTTAAATTGCAGTTTCTATCCATGTAATTGCAGAGATTCATTCTGGACGTATTGGCGCATTTGAGGTTGAAACCTTATTGTCCGAGACGGACCAGTGTAGGGAAACCTTTTTGAATTTGCAAATGTGTTCTCGGCTTATAAAGTATCTCGGAGTCACGGCGTAATAAACCTTTGACTAAAGATACGCAGGGTTTATATGCTTGGTTGGTACTATCTGCTACCGGCCATTTAGTATAAATCTTTTGTATCAAATCGGTTTCTATTCGGAGTTCGTATTGGAAAACAATTATAACTAATAACAGTTTGTTAGAGATGGTGTACCAGGTCTCAGCGGTTATGCCATTGAGGAAGTTCTCTCATGCGGAGGTGGATCGCCGAACCGCGAAGTCGGAAGTCGCAACGTATACATATATATGCTTGTCTATGGTAAGCGATACCATGAATCTTTGTGTTGAATAAGAGCCAGCCTTATAACTCCACATACGCTTCTTCATATGGTTCCACATATAGTTCAGTTTCTTAATTGGTGATTGCAATTATGCATATGCGTTGATCAAATTGTATGTAGGACTGCTAAGGTATATATATATATGCCTTCCTACACAATATATGCACAGGGACATCGGTTATAAAAGTCCAGACTATAATTATATACGCATGGCCATTCTTAAAGTGTGCGCCAGTCTGTTCTGAGGTTGTTTCTTTTATGAATTGAGGAAAAGCCGTGTGTTAATGCCAAGCGAGGTTCATAAAGCATGAGATTACAACTTCATAAGCTTCCGCAAGTTAATGCCAAGTATGGGTTTTATAAATTGTAAGATTTCATAAGCTTTTACATACATGAGGGTAGGAGGATCCTGGTAGGAGTGGCCTGGGCTACATCATTTTTGGTATTAGAGCTTGGCTTTGTTGAAATGAAGAATGTTTATTTGAAGGTTGTTCAGCTGAATGTATAATGAAGATCAGATTTTAAATCTGAAATGCAGTATATACAATTGCAAGTGAACAGAATGCAAATAAAGGAGATCAGATTCTAATCTAACAGTCAAGCAACCAGAATGCAGCTGAATGAAGGAAGAATCGTGCAGGTATTGGGTTGTTTAATTTTGAATTGGGTTTTACTGACAAAAGACAGATTGAGAATTGATGGTTGCAGCGTCCGAGGAGGTGAATAGAATGGCAGATCGTTGCAGATGGTACAGCACTGGAATGAAGTTCATTCCTGGTCACAGATACAGATATCCAGGTATGAAATTCAGATACAATTGTCTGAATAAGGCGCGCATATAGATTACCATTTTAAAATCCGAACAATGTTATTAATTTGCAATGAATTGGAGTTCCATTATGAGGATGGTATTGAAAGCTGTGGCATGAAATGTTTGTAAAAACAAACCAAGGGCGCATTGGTTGATTTTGATTGTATTAAAAATCCATGTTAATTGGGAAGCGAGTTAAATGCATTCTTAATGAGAAGCATTGGGGCTTTAAAATAGAACAATGAAACTGGTGGTTTTTTTTAAAATAGTCTTTATAAGACGTGAACAAGGGATTTTTAATGCTACTGAACCTCTTGAAAAGGAGATGGTTGGGTTGTGGGTTTTGAACCATTTGTTGAGGATAGTTTCTGCGAATTATTTTGATCTGAAATTTGCCAGATAAAGCCAGAAGATTGGAAGAGAGGATCGGATTTTAAAATCTGATTGACAGTGAAATTTTGCAGAGGAAGCATAAAGATTTGCTGAACATATTTACAGAAGTGGTGAGATTATGAAGGTAATTGAAGTACAGGCAAATGGAAGGACAAGATCAAACAAGATATTGGAGGTAAGATGATATGTTTTTTGAAGATTTGAATATTGTAGTCTTTGCAGTATTATTGCAACTCCCAAAAGGCAATTCCTAACAGATGAAGGAAGACAGTTGTGAACACGCAGATGAGTTGAAGCCAGGAAGAGCAAAGAGAAGTGCTCAAAGGAGGTTCCAGAGATAGAACCAATTGCTTGCCAAAAGACTGAGTGAGGAGAGCTTGGTGAGGTAAGTGGCGGCAGGACAATACTTGCTGCTGAAAAGGCTTTAGTGAAACTCATAGTAAAGTGAGTGAGGGACTCATAGAGATGGAAAGGAAGATGACTAGTGACAGTCATAACAGAGGTTCTGAAATCAACCACAGCAGAGGACAAAAGGAGAAGGATGCCAAGGCAATTGGCATACAGAGAAAGTTAAGCAAAGAGGAATATGAGAGGGAGAAGGCTGAGATAGCAGTTCAGCTTGAGGTGTTAATGGAGATGTTGCAAAGAAATGAGGAAAACCAGAAGCATGGTTATGTCATGAGAAAGAAGCTGAAATGGCAGAGACTACAAGAGAAGTGGAATCATCAGGTGAATTTGCAGTTGATAAAGGAACTAAGGGAACTTGAACAGGGTATAGATGCCACGCAGAGGATAGCGAAGCTCGAAAGAATTGAGCTACAGCAAAATGAAGATGCTGAAGAATATGTTGAAGTTTCGTTATGTTATCTAGAGAATGGACCATTACTTTTTGAAAGTGATGAAGAGCTAGAGGAGTTGAATCATATGAATGACTCAAAGCAGCCCAAAGATTTGATGACTGAAGCATCAAATAAGACCGTAAGGTCTTGTGATTTTAAAACTAATGATTTGTGTGTGATTGTAGGTTTGGAAGAACATCTACTGAAGGATGTTAAGGAAGATTTAGGAGAAGAAAGACCATGTGAGGAAACGGAAGATCGTGTAAACTTTCCGAAGTCCACTCCAAGTAAAATCATTGAGTTATATAGAGAATTAGACTTTCAAAGGAGGAAATTGGAAGAACAGAGAATGAATGTCCAGGATAGATTGCTGATGAAGGATGACAAAGCAGATAATCAAGATGAAATTGCAGGTGATGAGCAAAGGAATGTTGTAAAGCGAAAGGAAGATTGGGAGGCCGCAACATCCATAGTGACAGCAAGAGCAACATGGGTTATTGAAGATGTTGGAAACAATCAGCAAACATAGGACATACTAGACAAAGAAATTGAGTTGATAAGGAGATTAATGATGAAAACATCCCAGAGAAAGACAGCCGAAAGAAAGAAAAGGAGCAACAACAAGAGAATGACAGTGAAAGATTGCAAGAGCAGAGCAAGTGGAGCACTACATCACAAAATATGGAAACCTGGAAGACAACAACAGATGACAACAACAGTGAAGCAATCAACAAGCACGGAAGGATTACAAAATAAAATTTGGGATCCAGGAGGAGATATCCAGACTTATGACCAGGTGGTCATGAATTTTCTTACATGGGGAGTCTGATGCAGGAGCATCAAGACCTTTTTCTCCATTTGTAAATATGGGGTGTGATAATATTAATTTGTAAATATAGGGTGTGATGATTTTTAATATTTTATTAATTAATTTGAATTAGATAGAAGAAGGTGAGGATTTATGTAAATATCTTTTTATTAATAAAAGGATATGAGGAAATTTAATTAGTTGAAGGATTTTAGGGATAAAGATCTATCCTTTAGGGATGTTGAGAGATTTAGGGGTTTGTTGAGGAATTGAAGGGATTGAGCATTTAATTAAATGATTTTTTTTGTATAATTAGGAGGGCTTTTTGAGGAAAAAAATACATTAGAGATGGTGAGAGAGGTTGATTGAGAACATGCTTGATCAGCAAGGCTATAAGCCTCCAGCAGTTTGTAAAAGGGCCATAGATTGTATATCTGGCCATGAATGTAAATTTCTGAGTGCAGGTCTGTTTTATGTAAATATATGTTGAATTCAGTTCTGTAGCATGTTAACTTGAATTTGCATAATGGTGCTTATTTTCCAATGCGCAATTATTGTGATAACATGATGTTTTAAAACGTTGAAACCGTATGATGTAATTCGGTATTATATAACATTGAATGGCTTGAAATCATGCATACATTGTGGAACTGTTACTATTCTTTGAAGTAGCATATAACTGTTGCTGTTGTTTATATGGAGGATCGTATTGTGGATTTGTTTATTGAGAATTTGGTTCAACTGTTGGAAACGCGGACTCAGGGCAGCACTTGCACCTTGAGCGATATCAATTAGGAACAATACGCATAGCTGTTATTCCATTAAAGAGCCGTGCCTTTCTGGCGTAAGTGATATGCGCATAGCGTGCGTAGGTGTAATAATCATTTGAAGTTTTATTATTGAACAAGGCGGCATTATTCTTCTTTTGACATTTTATACTCATGCAGAGTATTCCCTGCTCAGTATTGTACAGATCTCTTTCTGGCCAGAACGAATAGTTGGAATATAACAATCGTGTCATTTTGATAGGAATTGTGATAAACAATGTTTCTCTTAGTGCGAAAACTGTAACTTCACAAGAGTTAAACGGCCAAGAGATTTGGCTGATGTCTTAAATTGCAGGTTCTATCCATGTAATTGCAGAGATTCATTCTGGACGTATTGGCACATTTGAGGTTGAAACCTTATTGTCCGAGACGGACCAGCGTGGGGAAACGTTTTTGAATTTTCAACTGTTTTCTCGGCTTATAAAGTATCTCGGAGTCACAGCGTAATAAACCTTTGACTGAAGATACGCAGGGTTTATATGCTTGGTTGGGACTATCTGCTACCGACCATTTAGTATAAATCTTTTGTATCAAATCAGTTTCTATTCAGAGTTCGTATTGGAAAACAATTATAACTAATAATAGTTTGTTAGAGATGGTGTCCCAGGTCTCAGCGGTTATGCCATTGAGGAAGTTCTCTCATGCGGAGGTGGATCGCTGAACCGCGGAGGTGGAAGTCGCAACGTATACATATATACGCTTGTCTATGGTAAGCGATACCATGAATCTTTGTGTTGAATAAGAGCCAGCCTTATAACTCCACATATGCTTCTTCATATGGTTCCACATATAGTTCAGTTTCTTAATTGGCGATTGCAATTATGCATATGCATTGATCAAATTGTATTTAGGACTGCTAAGGTATATATATATATGCCTTCCTACACAATATATGCACAGGGACGTTGGTTATAAAAGTCCAGACTATAATTATATGCACGTGGACATTTTTAAAGTGTGCGCCAGTCTATTCTCATGTTGTTTCTTTTATGAATTGAGGAAAAGCCGCGTGTTAATGCCAAGCCAGGTTCATAAAGCATGAGATTACAACTTCATAAGCTTCCGCAAGTTAATGCCAAGTATGGGTTTTATAAATTGTAAGATTTCATAAGCTTTTACATACATTAGGGTAGGAGGATCCTGGTAGGAGCAGCCTGGGCTGCATCATTTAGCTTGACATGTTGATGGCAACTACTATCTGTAACTATCTGCAGTGCAGTGAAAACAACAGCAGCTGCGGTTTCGTTGTGTTTAATAACCGACCTTTTGCGTTGTGTTTTTCTGAGTCCATCTCGCATTATCTTTTTTGTTTTTATTATTGGAAACTAGCGGCTAATCATTATCAGTGGATAGCCTTCAACTAACAGTTCGACAGACAGAGGAAGGCTTAGTTGGAAAGAAATAGAAATCTTACGGTGATTCCACCACGCCCGAGCAAAACGATACTTCAGCATCAATCGCACATCTTTTTTTATTTTATCTTAACCCTTAATTTGTGCTTTTAATGGTACTTTTTCTTGGATTTTTTTTAAAGCATTCCTTAAACTTACAAGCGCGATTTTTGTTTTCCCCACACCAATAGCATATTGGTGAAACCTCCTCCTTACTTCAACTTTTATGGCCAACTTAGAGAGGAATTTATTCCCCTCTGGGGCAATAGTATGTTAATTTATTCATCGGAAACTTTGATGTGACAGACATAAATTCAGAACTATACACACCATATCGGTGGCTATGCAGATTTTGGAAGTTTCAACCTAGGTGATATAGTCAAAATTTTTGTAACTATAAATCTCTGCAACCCGAACGAAAAGAATGCTATCATCCAATAATTTGGATTGGGTAACAATGGTCCAAGCCATCTCCATCTACGTGAGAGAAGAGGCATTGTTTGGTGTTATACTCAAAGCAACCCCTTCACCTTGAACTGCATGTTGAGTATAGTTGAACATTTGATTAACAACTTGACTATGAGTTAATAATAGTCAATGATGAATTAAGGCCAAGTGCGAAGTGACACCCACAAGGAAGGGTTTCATCCATTGATCAGGCGGAGTACCCAATCTCTCCATCGACATGGCATTTGACCATTTACAATTTCCATCTTTAAAGAAAACCTACATTCATAATAGAATACTTAGATGACCTGTCATCCACTGACTGCTAACCAATGCGCAATTCGGGTTTATTCAGAACACTATCTACTATCCCTACTCCTACCCAATATTTTGTTATTGTACGATGCTCCAGTCAAAAATTTTGTTGCTTGCACATATACAGTAATTAGGAATAGAAATAAATAATATCCCCAGACGGAAAATTCCATTGTCAACATAAATACCCCTTCCTCATTCTTCATGATTCAAGCAACAAGGATTGTGCATATATGCTCCATATTCCTTTAACTGAAATATTTTTAATATTTAGATTCAATCTTGAAGAATAATTACAGATTTGACACTTCTACCTTGACTCTCTATTACACTTTTAGTAGTGAGGCCAAATGAGGGCTTGAACTTTTTCATATCCTACGGAGGTGTATTGGCCCATAGGCCGAAATTTTTGAACTTGAAGCTCTCATACCATTTGTAATGAACCTCCTTAGCCTACATGAGAATTTAGCCTCCAAGACCCATAAACTTAAAATTTTGGATTCATTCACAGTTAAACCATTACCCCTCCTTGCAGATCTTGTCTTCTAAAATTACCTCAGCCATATTACTACTAGGCCATAGTACAATTTTGTCATTAACTGTTTTACTGGTTGTCTTTTAAGGAACCTTAGATTCATTAAAATCTTAGATGCTTGTGATCAACCATTGAAATTATGATGGTAGGCATCCTATCAATATATCTCGGTAAATCTTCACCAACACTAATGGACATTAATTTCATGATCATGGTAGTGTTATTGACTAGTATTTTATTCCCATGCATACTAGTTATAAATGCAATACAAATACTTAACCCATTAATCGTAAAATAGGATAAATATTCCTCAATTAGTGAGTTTGCATAAACAAATATTACTTTAGAGCATTATGAGCATACCATATCTCTATAGTGGATGTAATATGATCAGTTAGAGAATCCACAAAATCCATAGTCATCTCACATATTCATACATAATCTCACCATAACCCACATTTCTTCCACTATTAACTCTATTCTTAGATGTAAAATATGCCATATGTATAATACGGTTGTCACATTCATAGTAACCCATTAGCACATGTAATCTAAGTATGTTCATTATTCTACCCTGAATTTGTACTAAAATTTTCGATTCATTTAATGTACTTCTACTGATAACTTCACACTAGAAGCCACATGCAAGTCGATCATGAGAAATCTAAAGTGGTGACTCGAGTACCAACAAGTAATTACCATGATACCACCATTTCTCATAGACATTTAAGTTCACATACATATTACACAGATAATACCTTATCTATACAACTGAGCTTCATGGGTTAATCATTTCAATGAGAAACTCCAACAATAACAGAAACGGGTGAAAATATTCTCATAAACAAAATGGAAACCATAACCGAGAGAGAGAGAGAGAGAGAGTCAACATACAACCATTTCATGCAAATAACACCAACTAAATCTCACTTGGAGGGCACAACACCCCCACGCAGCCATGAATGAGCACTGGTTCCTCCCGAGCCGAAGATCTTGGCTAGGATCAACTGTCCTCAATTGATCAATGCACTCCGTATTTAATACCCTCTTTCATGATTGAGTTACTATTAGCGGTGTCCCTCTTTATGTATTTTTCCATTTGCCTAGGTCTTATCTGGAAAATATCATCTTTATCTCCCACGATGCTCTTCCACATAAAAGCTTGCCTTTGTCTCCCACAAAGCTTTTATGTTTGATGGATATTTATCTCCCATCCATCCAATGGGTATCCAATATGTTGGGACGAGAAAAAATTATGATTTCTCTTTATTTAATGCTTCATTTATTATTCATCCTTATAATGCTATCTCTATTTATAGAATAAAATGAGGAAAATATCAGTCAAAGTTGGAAGAAACTATTTGGTGATAGAATAGGTGAATTTAGTACGAAAAACTGTTTCTTTGCTATCTTTGTATGCAGAGATGTGATTGGGAAAAGTTGTTCAATTGGCAGGACAACATGAGGCCATAAAAGGGAGAAAGCCACGACATCTGGGGTAGACAAGGAAGTGGAAGATCAGTTCGAATACTGCAATTTTATCATATGATCAGATTTTATATAGCGAAATTCTCAGGATCTCATAATCTTGAGGATTCACTTCTATCCAAGATTCTCTTTTATGTTATATAAGGAAAAAAGGAAACTATATAAGAGTTAAGACTTTTAATATGTAATTATTCTATTTAGAGCAAAAACGTTGTTAATTCAGTGACTCTCTCAGTTGTTACTTTGAAGTTAATGAAAGAAGGTTGTGCTTGATACATCTCTGTATTCTGAG
This sequence comes from Pinus tabuliformis, assembly GCA_031772625.1. Lineage (NCBI taxonomy): Eukaryota > Viridiplantae > Streptophyta > Pinopsida > Pinales > Pinaceae > Pinus > Pinus tabuliformis. The sequence goes on along the minus strand of CM062816.1, from coordinate 1,619,408,497 downwards.
TTTCTATTAAGCAGAGGCTTCTGTCGACTCTGGGCCCTGTCATAAGAAGTTCCACTACTCCTTTCTGTTATAGTTTACATTCAGTCTTTGTACTTGATTTAATGTTTAGTTCTTTTATTTATCTTAAAGATTGGTGACATTGATTTATACCGCTGTTCACTTAGATTTATATTGAAGGTATTAGATAGACTTAAGTAAGCGCTTTGATTAGAATGAGTGAATGTGTGGTTGATTGTTGTTCAAATTGAATAGATGTTATCATATATCTTGAGAGACAAGGCTGAGTAACTTCTACGGATTTCAATATAGAATGTTTACCATTTAGGAATATTTTATAGCTGTTGTTGTTCACTTACTGATTGTTGTTCAATTGTCGATTGTTATTGCTGTTTAGTAATGCAGATTGATTTTATTTGTTATAGATTGGTAGTGTTGTTCAATAATCATAGTTGCTTTACTTTGTTAATTTTGATTAGTCTCAAGCTTATTTTAATAATTCTTCGTGTAATTCTCATTTTCATTCAAGTTCCAATTGGTTTTGGAACAAGTTGTATAGAATTACATAGGGTGTTGCGACCCTTCCTTTCATAAATAGTTCTTTGCAGAGTTGTGTGAATTGAATTGTATAATTGGACATTAATGATTGCAACAATTCATCATTAGATAACCTCTAGCTTCACTACACATAATGTGTTGGAACTCTTGAAATAGAAAGACTTACCTCGGGTTGACAACTAATGTAGGGATTAATATTTCTTGTAAAAAGACATCTTAGTGAGCCAACATTTTGGCGCCGTTACTAGGGAGAGTGTTTAAAGTGATTAATTTTATTCCTTTGCTGTAGGAGAACTGGGTTTTAAAAACGGAAGGTAAGAGACTGCGTACCTAGTAAGTAAAGTGCTTCCTTACCTACCCACTTTACAGCAAAATTTTAGGGGTTAAATAAGAATTTGTTTTATGAATGACTAGAAATAAAAAGATAGAGAAAGAACATAATCCTCTACCAAAATCCACAGAACCCAAAGGATCAGTGAACCTTGCGAGAACAACCTTTATAGACGAAATCATAAGAAGAGCAGAGTCTCAAGCATCGGTTGGATTCCAGGCTATACTTGGAAAAGGTTCTACTGCTATCCCTCAAGGAGCATGACCACCATCTGCAACTCATGCTGAGATTCAAAGGCAACTAGGAGGATCAGAACAAAGTTTTCAAGCTACAGTAAGCCTCCCCTCTGATCCTCTACAAGAGGGAAAATTCTATAACTTACAAGAAGGAAAAGGAGAAACTAGTGGGGCTGCTAAAGTAGAACCATAGTTGTTTGAACAAGGATCTCCTGATATTCCGAACCGAAGGAGTGTTGTATAGCCAGCTCGGGTTGCTAACTCTCTGTTTATTATGGAAGAACCCCTTGAAATCACTGAAGATTATTGGCATATCTTTGATCAAATGGAATAACAACCACCCCAAGGTCAAACCTCAACATTAGAATACCCCATAGTTGATGAAGTGGCCAATGCCCCTATGAAGGCTATTCCTTTGCAGAACATCCCAACCTTCCATGGGATGATCACAGAGGATCCTGATGCTTTCCTATTTTAGTTTGATGTCCTCTGTAGAGGGTACAACTATACCACTGACCCCCAAAAACTAAAATTATTTCCCTCCACTTTGAAGGGGGCAGCTTTAAGATGGTTTATGGGTATAGGTGGGTGAACCATCAATTCTTGGGACAAAATGAAAACCTCCTTCCTTAAAATATATCAGGACTTTTGTAAAACTAGGGAATTGAAAGATGAGATTTTCAAGATGACTACAAAAGATAATGAAACACTAGAAGAATATGTAGAACGCTTTAATTATAATTTGCAAAGATCTCCACACACTTCCATACCAAAAGAAGTCCTAAGAGCTATATTGATTAAAGGAATGAAAGAGGAATGGGTATAAAATCTAAACTTAATGGGAAAAGGGTATATTTCTTAGGAAGAGTATGATGAAATCATTTGTTTGTTTATCAGGTGTTCACAAGGAAATGCACTTATAGGAGAGGCTAGCCGAGATCCAATGAGCAGAGGAAGAAAACCACATAGTGGAGGTATAACATAGATGGAGATTGCAACCTCATAAAATATTTTAAGATGGATATCCTGGGCACTCTTATGACACAACTGGACGTTCTACAAGCCAAGCAAAAGCAAGCTTTAGCAGAACAAAATTTGGCCATCTTCTGCCCACGTTTTCGAAAAAAACACAACCAACGAGAATGCTTGTTAGAAATGATTCAGACGTGTGCCATTTGTACTAAAGATCACGACGCTGAACAATGTCCATCATTACCTGAGTTGAAATTAATATTCAAAGAAGGAGAGGAGGAAATAGAATCAGTATATTTGATGAACCAATGTCGATAATGGCAAGATAAACGTATAGGTATGTCACAATACGCATCCCATTTTCTTCATCATCACAGTTTAATCAATAAAAGAACCTTGGGGCAGCCTGGCAAGGCCAATCACCCTACCAAAACTAGCAAAGTCCATCATTCCCTAAGACATCCTAGCCAACACAATCTTTTCCAGGAAATGGCTGGTCGAATTCTCCTTTTACTCCTGTTTGGTAAGGCAATCCCTGTCAGTCCTAGTGGCCTGCCTCCACCTCTCAAAATCTGAATTGGTATACAAAATGGTAGTGACCTCTAGGGATATCCAATATACCTACGGGAATAGGCCCCCATTCTCAAATAGCATTGTCATCTACTTATACATTACAATAGAATTCTGAACCTCTTCTACGGCCACAGTTTCCAGTTCAGCCGAACTGGAATCCTAATAATAAGCCAATCAAGTTAGTACAGGTTATTGAAAATCCAGAATATGAGATTGAGCAGAAAGAATGTAATGAGCTCAGTTTGAGGTTAGGTCGTGTCATTACCCCAGAGAAAAACAAAGACCAGCTTTCAATTGAAACTATAACTCCACCTATACATATTCCATCATTTGTACATGTTCCACCACTTGTAAATAATATTGAATCAAAGCAAGAGGAAGAAAAAGATCAAAATGATGACCCTGAAAAAATTATAGTCACTTCTCCTCCGTTCCCCGAAAGGCTAGTGATACCTAAACTGATCACTTATCCTCATTTCAATCTTGTAGGGGAACTAAAAAATTTGTGTATTAAGATTCCTCTCCTCCACCCTATTCAAGACATGTGTAATTTCCCTTAATAATAAATAATAAATAGTAAATAATATAATATAATATTAAACAGTAAATAAAAAATAGTAATAATAAATAAATAATAAATAAAAGTAAAAATAAAAATACTAAAGCTCTAAACAAATATAAATATAAATAAAACAAGAAAGTAGTAAAAATCAGCAAAGCTATCAGAAAGTAAAAACAAAAGAAATAAAACAAGAAAGCAATAAAGTTGCATGTTGACACATGGAGTGTGTGCATGTGGTTCGCCTTCCAATGTTTGTTCTATTTAGTAGATGGTGAGGAAGATGAGAGAAATTCCATGATTCCATCATCCATTCTCTTGGGAAAATAGTGTTGTGAGACAAAGGATTCCCTCGCAGTAGTACGTTGATTGAGGGCTCAGGGGTGGCTAGTTGTAGCAAGATTTTGTTCAACTGAGCCTATGATTGGGAGGAGAGTCGTCCCCAAACATTTGTTGCAGTTAGCAGAATTAAACTAGCGTTCAACCCGAAATCACAAGTGAGAAACATCATCGCCACAAATAAGTGTCTCTACTCATATTTTTGTAATTTGATGTTAATTAGTTGATAAATTATATGTTGATTATAAATTGCATGATTAATCTAATAAATTAGATGTTTTTATTTCGGAGCTATTACATATGGTATTAGAGCGGGTTTCAACTTTGTGTGACCTCTATGTAAAATTTTTGAGAAAAATACTAAATTATTTTTTCCAATTATTTTGTTTGTGATGATCAATAAAAATTTGGTCAAACTAAATTTGAGAGAAATAAATAGAAATCTAACCTTTCTTTTTACAATATATATATATATATATATCTATATATATATATATATATATATATATATATATATATATATATATATATATATATATTAAATAAATTTAGATGCATGGACGTACTAATTTAAAACAGAAAAAAACAAGCCAAGCAAGGTACGTCACTTGGCAAGGACTAGTCTATTAATATAGATTCAAAAATTATAGGAGGGCTCCATTACTTTCTGAACTCTGGTATTTCCTTCATTGTTTTCCTCCTCACTTTCCACTCCATTTTCTACTTCACTTACTCTCTGACTTGAAGGTAGCGCCACCAGGTTTCACAGAGATCCATACTATTGCATGGATGAATGATTGGATTTAACTGCTTAGAGCTTTTTAGTAACCCTTCTTGGTTTTTTTAAGAGAAAATTTGATTCGCTTTTGTTATTGATTGGACATTGTACTCGTATTTTCATTCAAAATAATGGAAATCACATAGTTTGACTGTGCACTAATGTTTACGTGTGCAAAAATTCATCTTCTAAATGCTTTCATAGTTTTCAATTTGGAATTAAATGTGTTGCTCGAATCAATGAGATTTGATAGACTCACCTTACTAATTTTCTTCTTTTCTTGACTCCATCTCCCAAAGAAAAGTACCGAAATTGATAAGACCAACTGTAATATTGGAAATTCACCTTAATTTGTTGATATTAAAGTGAAAATCTACCATTTATAGGGCACCAAACTTGTCGTTCTGCAATTAGTTTGGAAAAAAAAAACAGGCAAAGAATTTCATGAATTTATGTTTTTTTCGAGCTGATTTGACAAGTTAAATCATCAATTTGCAATTTAGCTTTTCTGATTTCAAGAAACTAATTCCAGATGTGAATTCATGATATGTCTTTGATTCAAATATGTTGATGTTATAACTTATGATGGTATTTTATAAGGTGAAGCGTGTGATAGTTGCATAAAAATTTATGACATGCATGAGCATGCAGTTCGTTATTATTCATAATGTTGGGATTAACAATGATGTTTGTTCTCATGATGACATGCAAGACTTGGCATGTGAATCATTTTCTACGATACTATCATGGTATAGTTAATGCATTGGTTTCCTGTTGAGGTGTGATGATCCACAGGACTCCACAAATGGGCTGAGAGGGCTGGTTTATTTGATGATCTCGTGCGAGCCCATATGCATGAGGGAGAATAAGTAACACCATATGGGTTGGGAACAAACTCAATCAACACTACATATGCGAGTGGTTCCTTTGTCTTGTGTACCTCTTGACGGATAGCTCTTGAAGGGCTATGGGACCATCTTGAGAAGGCCAAGGGCCTGATGTTATAAGCTAGGTGCCTGTTATTAGATTGGGATGACGAAGTCTGGTGGGGGTGTACGGAATTCGATGCCTGGGGTTGTGCACCTTAGTGAGTTGTCGAGGGAGTGGGCCAACCTTGCGAGATGTATGAAGTCATTGAGTACCGTACTGGATGCCTGCCTTGGAGCAGATGAGGTCTGAGTTGGGTGTGAGCCTTGGGGCTAGCCTCGGACTAGGATACAGACCGGGGAGGCTTATCCCTGGTTCCAAAAGTGGGAAAAAGGATAGAGATTCCTTGGGATTTCCTGGGTGTTTTGAAACTTTTGATGCCTGCTGGTTATACTAGTTTCGTAGAGGGTGTCGGCAACATTAAGTAATAAATAACAAAATAAAATGTTAAATAATTCAACTTAACTTCGGGACGAAGTTCCTTAAAGTGGGAGAGTGTGTAATGTCCCTTAAGAATAAATAATAAATAATAATAAAAATAATAAATAATAAATAATATAATATAATATTAAACAATAAATAAAAAATAGTAATAGTAAATAAATAATAAATAATAATAATAATAACAATACTAAAGCTCTAAATAAATATAAATAGAAATAAAACAGAAAAGCAGTAAAAATCAGTAAAGCTATCAAAAAGTAAAAACAAAAGAAATAAAACAAGAAAGCACTAAAGTTGCATGTTGACACATGGAGTGTGTGCATGTGGTTCCCCTTCCAATGTTTTCTCTATTTAATAGATGGTGAGGAAGATGAGAGGCATTACATCATTCCATGATTCCATCATCCATTCTCTTGGGAGAATAGTGTTGTGAGACAAAGGATTCCTTGGTAGTAGTACATTGATTGAGGGCTCGGGGGTGGCCAGTTGTAGCAATATTTTGTGCAACTGAGCCTACGGTTGGGTGGAGAGTCGTCCCCAAAACTTTGTTGTCATTAGTAGAATTCAACTAGCGTTCAACCCAAAATCACAAGTGAGAAACATCATTGCCACAGGTAAGTGTCTCTACTCATATTTTTGTAATTTGATGTTAATTAGTTGATAAATTGCATGTTTATTATAAATCGCATGATTAATCTAATAAATTACATGTTTTTATTTCGGGGCTGTTACAACATGCCCATATATGCCAAAACCATCAAATAATTATGTGTAAAAAGGCCTGTGATGAAGGTAAAAAACTCACCCACTATCCATGTTGTAGGAACCTTATCTGATTTAATCCTGGGAGAGGAAACTCCAATAAAATACAAATATCCTGGAAACCCCATAGTAATAGTTCAGATATGTGGCCACTCTTTTCCAAAATACACTAGCCAATCTAGGAGCTTCCATTAACATATTAACAGTAGAAACTTGTCAAGCACTTGGTATCACAACCTTAGAACCAACCGCCACTTTATTAGAACTTGTTGATCGGTCGATGGTAAGACCAGAAGGGACATTACAAGATATTACAGTTTTTGTTGACTCATGGGAATATCCAGTACATTTCTTGGTTATAAACCCAAGGAGTAGGTTGGATGGGAATCCTTTGATTCTGGGAAGACCTTGGTTGGCAACAACTCATGCATATATTGGCTGCCAAGAAGGAAACATGACTATCACAAAGGGAGATGCTGTAAAAAATATGGTGTTATACCCTCCTGCCAGGACAAGTTTGTCCATTGTAAAAAATATGTAAGAAGCCACCAACGTACCTAGAAGGGAGCATCCGTTCACAACTCATAGTAGCGGAAGTGCTAGAATTTAAAAATCAAACTGAAGATGACATTATCAACAATTTTATAAATTAGCCAACCAATGTGGAGTATGAGATGCTGAAAGAAATTATTGATAATGAAGCCATGGAAGATCCCCTGAAGCATACAGATGACCAACATATTCAAACAACTACTGTTTAGAACAGAAAACCAGTTGAGATCAAGCCTTGAAAAGTTATAAATATCAATGCTAATATGGAGAGTGAACAACAGAAAAATCTTATCCAGGTATTGCAGAAAAATAAAGGGCCTTTTTCCTGGGATTATCCTAATATGAAAGGGATAGATCCACAGCTATGTACACACCACATTTATACAGAGAAGGATGCGAAACCCATCCGGCAGCCTTAGTGGAGGCTGAACCCTCACCTCAAGGATATCATGAAAGAGGAATTACAAAAGCTACTCAATGTAAACTTTATTTATCCTATCTCAGACAGTAAATGGGTCTCCCCCTTGGTCGTCATCCCCAAGAAAAACAGGGCATATTTTTGTAGACTATCAAGAGCTAAATAAGGCAACAAAGAAAGACCACTTTCCCCTCCCATTCATTGATCAGATCATTGATACGTTGGTAGGGAAGCAGTTCTTCTCCTTTCTAGACGACTTCAGTGGGTACAATCAAATTCAAATTGCCCCTGAAGATTAGGACAAAATGACCTTCACCTATCCCTGGGGCACATTCACATACAGGGTATTACCATTTGGCTTGTGCAATGCCCCAGCCATGTTTCAGAGAGTTATACTAGGCATCTTTGTTGATATAATAAATGAAGGACTAGAGGTATATATGGATGATTTTACTCCATATGGGGATGATTCTTATCAAGCATTACGAACACTAGAAAAGTATTAGAACGATGCATCACTACCAGGTTATGTTTAAGCAATCTCAAGTGTCACATGATGATTACCAAGGGCATGATCCTAGGACATTACATCTTTGCAGCAGGAATACAGGTAGACCCAACAAAAATACAGGTTATTCTTTTACTTCCTACCCCATGCACCCAAATAGAGGTACATAGTTTCCTAGATATGCAGGTTATTATCACAGATTTATCAAGAATTTTTCATAGATTGCGGCACCCTTATATGCTCTAACTGGAAACATTGATTTCAGTTGGTCTTACAAGTGTGACATAGCTTTTGTAGGATTTAAAAAACTAGTCTCAATAGCACCAGTATTATGTGGACCAAACTGGGAGCTCCCTTTTCATATTTCCACGGATGCATCAGATGTAGCCATAGGCGCTATCCTCGGCTAGGAGGAGGACAAGAAACCTTATGCTATATATTACATTAGAAAAAATCTCACCCCTGCGAAACTCAACAGAAAAAGAATTCTTAGCAATTATTTATGCAATAAACAAATATAGACTCTATATAACTGGCTACCAAGTCTTTGTGTACACTGATCACTCTTCCATTAGATATCTAGCTAATAAACCAATCACAAATGGTTGAGTAACACAATGGTTATTGCTTTTGCAGGATTTCGGCATTACCATTAAAGATTGTCCAGGAAGGGATAATCTCGTTGCTAATTTTCTATCTCAAATTCTAAAGGTTAATGATCCACTGGTGATAGATGACCAATTCCCAGATGAGCACCTATTTACTGTGACGGTTAAGATGCCATAGTAAGAATATGTGGCAAATTCTTTGGTAGTAGGGAAGCTACCTAAACATTTAACAATAAGGGAAAGAAAACTGATTGTTCAGAACAGTGCCCGGTTCTCTTGGATAGGTGGATATCTTTTTGATACAGGGGCCGACATGTGTATATGTAGATGTATCTGCGAGGATGAAATCCATGACATCCTTAAGGCTTGCCATGAAAAACCTTGTGGGGGAAATTTCGTAGACCGAAGGATAGTACATAACATATTAAAAATGGGCTATTATTAGCCCACTATATTTAAGGATGATAAAAAATATGCCTAGGCCTGTGATGGTTTCCAAAGGACAGGTCGGCCTGGTAAATCTGATGAAATGCCTCTGCGGCCACAATTTGATATAGAACCCTTTGAGCATTGGTCATTAGACTTCATAGGTCCATTCCATCCTCCTTCCAGTCAGAAGGCCTACATACTGCTAGCCACGGATTATGTGAAAAAATGGGTGGAAACAATAGATGTACCAAGAGCCATAGAGGAAGCAGTAATTAACTTCCTTTTTGGGCTATTTGTGTGGTATGTATTATTGCGAGAAGTGGTCATAGATGGGGGAAAGAAATTCACTGGTAACAATATTATCGCCACCCTCAGAAACCATAATATCATGCACCAAATCACTTCTCCGTATCACTCGTAGGTGAACAGGCAGGTAGAAAGCACCAACAAGTTTCTAGAATCAATTGTGACCAAGACATTCTCAACACACCGACAAGATTGTACTACTATACTTCTAGAGGCCTTGTGGGCCTATCGTACAACTTGGAGGAATACTACTGGATACTCTCCCTACCAGCTTGTGTTTGGCAAAGAACCAATTTAAATATGGATTTTTTTGTTTTTCCTATTCAAACAATTGAACACCTGTCGCTCAATTAATTAAACAACATATCTATTTTTCTTTTCTAACTCGTCGTTCAAACAATCGAACGTTTGTCGTTCAATTGATTGAACAACACATTTTTTTTTGTTTTCGTTGTTCAAAAATTTGGATGTTTGTCATTCCATTGATTGAACACCACATTTTTTTTTCATTTTACATTTTTCAAACAACTAAATGTATGTCGTTCAATTGATTGAGCAACACATTTTCTCTTGTTTTCATTGTTCACACAATTGGACGTTTTTCGTTCCATTGATTGAACAACACATTTTTTTCATTTTTCGTTGTTCAAACAACTGAACATTTGTTATTCAATTGATTAAACACCACATTTTTTTAATTTTTCACTATTCAAACAACTAAATGTATGTTGTTCAATTGATTGAACAACACATTTTTTTTTGTTTTTGTTGTTCAAACAATTGGATTTTTGTCATTCAATTCATTGAACAACACATTTTTTTTTTAATTTTTAATTGTTCAAACAATTGGATGTTTGTCGTTCAATTGATTGAACAACACATTTTTTCATTTTTTCTTGTTCAAACAACTGAACGTATGTCATTCAATTGATTGAGCAACACACTTTTTAATGTTTTCGTTGTTCACACAACTGAACGTTTGTCATTCAATTGATTGAACAACACATTTTTGTCGTTGTCACTATTCACACAATTGAACAACTGTCGTTCAATTGATTGAACAACACATTTTTCTTTGTGTTCCCACGATTGTCGTTCAATTGATTGAATGACACATTTTTTGTTCATTGGTTTTCGCTGTTCAAGTTATTGAACAATTGTCGTTCACTTGATTGAACAACATTTTTTTACTTATTTATTTTTGTTGTTCAAACTATTGAATAACTGTCGTTCAATTGATTGAACAGTGCATTTCTCCTTATTTATTTTTGTTTTTTGATTTTTGATTTTGCTGAGTGAACCACACCTTTTATGTGCTAAATTTTAATTTTTTCTCATTTTTCTCTTCATCATTATAGCATGATCTTCTTCTTTTGTATTGCAAATAAGCACCTTGTGAATTTGTGCCTCTTCTAAAGATATATGGTAATAACAATGTCATTATAACTTCTAAAAACCTTTTGTTGGTTATCTTTCTTCATCAATCTAATATGGTGTATCTTTATAATGGCTGTGTGAACATCCTTTCTTTTGGGACACATCAGGAAATGATTCATTACCTCTAACCCATGATGGCTTATGTTTATAATTCCAAATGGATGAAACTCATCGATATGATGTTAAGGGATAAGGTTATAGTACTTCCATTAGCATCTTCTTACTTCTTACACCATCCCTCAATCTTAAGGAGCAAATGAGCCTCCCTTTTTTCAAGAAAAATTGCAAAAGAAAAATAAAATAGCGAAATGACTACAACATTGTCCAAAGAGGATAGGGGGTCTCATCATGAGCTAGCCTACCATGATCATAAAAATGTGACATGTGACATTCCAATTTGGCTACCAAACCAAGGTAATGATCTTCTTGATAATTAATTTGTCAGAAGAATAGGGGGTCTCATCAGAAGCCAACCTCATCATCTCTTATATTTCCATATGATATCTACCCCTTATCACTTATGTCTCTATTTCTAAATGAAAATCTCCGTTTGGTAGCAATTTTACAAGCTGCATAGCATGGTGATTTTTATTTTTATTTATCATATTCCATATGTCCGCGTATTAAATGATAGACATTAAACATAAAACATCGATTATGCCGATGTGATTAATTCCACTTATGGTAAAATATTTGACATGATGACTTGATATTGTTGTTTTTATTTTGGCCAATTCACGTCTAACAATGCATGTCACTTAAACGCTTTATTGATTTGTGTGTTTTGCTTTTTAGATTCGTTGCCAACATTTATTTCTCATTGGTTATTTGCCTGTTTTCCGCGTGCTGAAAGGACATGGACACCCTTCTCTCATTGGGGGGATGGCCTCCATATGAATAGCATGTATTCCAGTTATGAATAAATGTGTGATAATCATTCGGATTACCTCCGGAGTATGATTTGCATGATGTGCAGGAATATGTAATAATTAGCAGAAAATTTTGATTGGTTGAAGAATGGAAACCATTATGGTGGGCATGCAAACATATGATTTTGCGTTAAGTATGGCTCACAAAGATGGACGACTTACCTAAAAACGATAATACTTATCCAAGTAGCGTCATTTCCTTTATATTTTTTGTGATATACATTGTTGTTGTGTTGCATTACAGGGGTAAAACACGGTTGTATACAGAGGAACCAGACTCAATTGCAACAACTATGGGTGGAAGAGAAATTCGGAGTGACCCTCGAGTATTGATGGTGTTGGATCAAGCCCATGAAATACTTGAACACGTTGGTTGGTTGTAGTACTTAAACAGATTGCAGGGATTCCATGAAGAGCTAACACTGGAGTTTCTGCAAAATCTGTAGAATAGTAGTACACCGGTCAAAGGCATAAGTATGGTAGTCTCAAAAGAAGTCATGGCCGAAGTCACCTGACTTCCAGTGAAAGGGGTGAAATAGGCGGACAAACGCGTCCTTTTATACAACACAATTGAATCCTTCTAGGACCCAGGTGAGCGGCTGCTACGAATAGGGCAAGGAATTCATTTTTCAACATTTCTGCAACCATGGCAAGAGCTAGCGGTCATCGTCTAAATATATATCACTCGCGACAGCTGGCATGACATGGTAAAGCCTTGACAACTGAAAATCCTAGCCATTTTAAAGTAAAGAATTTTAGTTAATTTATAATTTTATTTAAATTCCTGTTGTAAAATGTTTCCCGACACGTAAGGATAGCCAAGGACCCACGTAGTGTAGCCAACCATCATGGGTTAATTAAGTTAATCATCACAAAATGATTAGCACAACAATAATTAATATGGGACAATATCATAAATCTTACCTTGGCTCCACCCCAGGAAAATGAGGAAACAGAGCAGCAAGGGCTAAGAACACCATGCCAAAAGAAAATAATAAAACAAAAGAGCCCCACTACACCCCTAGAATCAGCTAAGTGTAGATTCTCGGTGAGAGTAAAAGCCCAACAACACATTCCAATCCAAGTAGAAGAAGCTGGACCATCCTGCACACCTCCTCTTATTCCTCAAAACCCTCCTTTGCAAGACTATGAGGAGGAAGTTGCAAGGGTTTTGGGAAGCATGGAAATGTTTACCGAGGGCAGGGAACAACCAGGGAACACTGAAAGACAGAACTATACCCCTAATTGGTTGGTCCCTACTGAAAATTCCGTTCATGAACAAACCTAGCCATGCACTGGTGCCATGGAGGAGTAGAGAGAGTTAATTCTTGATATGGAAACACCCCTCAAAGCCGAGGAGCACTAAAAAACCAAAGCAGAGAGAAATATTGAAGGTGAAAACTTGGAGGATGCCAATCAACCAAGTGATGTTCCCTTTTCAAAGTCCCTAGTGGATGAGGCCCACCAAGAAGAAGATCATGAGAATGATGGCTATTCCGAAGATGTCGTTGCATTGGGATCTTCTGAACATGAAATGAATAATAATTATGAGTTAGAAGGATAAATCTCGCCAACAAACACAACTCCAATTGGGAACATTCATGATGATAACATAATGCAGCTTGTGGAAGTAGGAGAAGGTAATGCAGCCCCAGATGGGAGCCCTAGAGTAGAAGAGCCCTACAAAGCTAAACTTAAAAAGGTGCTCAGAAAATACAGAAAACAAAAGTAGGTAATCTGGTAGTTGAAATATTGGCTAAAAGAAGCCACGAGAACGAGGAAATTGAAAGCAGAAATGAGAATGTAGGGACACAAACAGAACAATGTTTTGTGAAGGATGCTGAGACTCAGATAGAGTTTCTTAAGGGTTACTCAAGAGAAACCCAGATTGAGCCTACTGTTAGAGAAAATACTTCCATACAAATATAGGAGCCATGTATCTTTTCACAGGGAACTCAAACAGCGTACCCCACTGCGGACGATGTTGTCAAGACCGATATTGAAGAAAATGTTAAAGTTGTAATTCCGGAAGTAGTTGAAGCTGCTATGCAAACTGACCCTGAGGATACCCAAGATGCAGAAGTCCAAATAGATGAAACACCTCTTTACATCCCCTTGGTTAGAGAAGTCGTTATTAGAAAATTAGAGAATGAGCTTTTAATAGTTCACCAAGAGCTAGCTCAGCACAAGGAAAAGGTTGTCCCTTTCCATGAACACCAAGGGCTAAAGAAGAAATTCGAGGCACTTACCAGGATGGAGGATGAGACTTTTGCTCAATACAAGGTTGAGCAAAAGAAGGTTGAAAATTTAGAGTGTCAATTGTAGAAAGCCAAAGAAAAAATGGAGATTGTCTGTTCTCTCTATTTAAACACTCTATCTTGTCGAGCTCCCGCTAATAATTATGTTTTATTTCTTATGGAGAGATATCTCATGTTAAAAGTTAAGGCCGTTAAGGCTGGTAAACTGGTATAAATTAAAACCACTCCTGATTTTATTAAGTGTTTTATAGAACAGAATGAGAAGATCCAGCGCCTCCTTTGTGAGCTCTATATGAATAATTTTGTTTTAGAGGATGACAGTGATAGCCACCTTGCCCCTTTCATAGGAGACATTCAATTTCAGGTGTGTTATGAAACCAGCTCACAAAAAGATAGAAAAGAGGGATCAATGCCTTAGAATTGAGCCTCTTCGAGGGGGCAACCTCCTTTACATTACACAAATGAACAATTCTTGGATGATTCAAGACAAAACCTCCTTTCTATATATAGGAGTCTATGGAGTCACAATATAACCCAACTCACCTAACAATAATAATATAAAGCCACAAAAATAACAATAGAGGGATTCTATGGGGCACAATAATAAAAATATGGGGACAATAGGGGCTCAACAATATTAATAAGGGATACAACTACAATAGTAATGGGGTAATCATTAGTATTATAGGGACCTAACATGTCGCTCTCCTTCAAAAAATTGTTGTCCTCAATGCTTGAGTAGTTCTGGATGCTTCTGTATAAAATTCTCATCCTCCCTTGTGGAATCTTCAGCGGATAAGTTCTTCCACTTAATGAGATACTCTGAAATTGATCGATTTCGTAGCTGTCGAGTTCTTGTTTCTATGACTACTTCCAGTTCCAATATAATTTTTCCTTCCTCGTCAAGTTCTAGAAATATTGTTTGAACTGAGAGCTTGTTGCCTATAACCTTCTTTAAACATGAAACATGGAAAACTGGGTGCACTTGAGATGCTGCAGGAAGCTCTGATTTGTATGCCATAGTACCAATCTTTTGCAACACCTTGTACGCACCATAATACTTTGGTGATAATTTATTATCCTTCATAACTTGCTTGAGGGACATTTGTTTATATGGTTGTAGCCGTAGGAATACCCAATCACCTACATCAAAACTTCTTTCGTTGCGATGTTGATCTGCCTATTCTTTCATTCAATTTTTTTCCAACACGAGGTTATCCTTTAAGAGTTGGAGGACTTGTTGTTGATGTTAGATGTGATGTTCCACTACTTGAACGTTAGAATTTTCTCTTAAATACGATGTGATGGATGGTGGCTGATATCCATGAAGTGCCATAAATGTGGTCATTTTTGTTGTTGTATGGAAGGAAGTGTTATACCAGCATTTAGCCATAGGCAACCATTTGACCCATTATGCTTGTTTATTAGATACAAAGCAATAAAGATATTCTTCCAAACATTTGTTTGCTATCTCAGTTTTCCCATCAGATTAAGGATAATAAGATGAGCTATGAGCTAACTGAGTACCAAGACAAGAAAATAATTTTTTCCAAAAATTTCCAGTGAAAATGGGATCTTTGTCACTTACAATAATCTTTTGGTTTCCATGTAGCTTTTGAATTGTTTCCATAAATGCAGTAGAAAATGTATTAGCTTTAAATGGATGTGATAATGCAAAAAAGTGTGCGTACTTGGTAAGTCTGTCAACTACCACCATGATGACACTCTTTCCCTCGGACTTGGGTAAACCTATGATAAAATCCATTGAAGCCACCTCCCAACGTTGGCTTGGAATGGATAAAGGTTGTAATAGACCTGGGGTCTTAATTGTTTCAACTTTATTTTGTTGGCAAACCAAGCATTCTGCCACAAACTTTTGAATATCCGATTTAAGGCCATCCCAAGAAAATTCGTTCTTAACCCTGTGGTAAGTTTTTAAAAATCCTGAGTGCCTCGTAAGGGAGAAGTGTGCAATTCCATCAGAATTTTTTGTTTGAGTTGCAAATTCTTACAGAGGTATAAGTGATCTTTGTACCATAACAAATCATTTTTCCAGCTAAATGTATCAGATGTACTGGAATCTTGTTGTAACTTTCGAATAAGTGCCCATACGTCTTCATCATTCTTCCATTCCTCCCTTGCTTCGTTTATCCAATCTGGTTGGATAATAGAAATGGCGCACAACAATGCTTCCACATCCTCATCCTTTCTTGAGAGTGCATCTACCACGTGTCACTGTTTCAACCTATGGCGCTAAAATATATATACTAGAAACTATAGTCCATCCTCTTTTTGTACCTTCTTACAAAATTTCAATTTGATTCTCAGAGAGAAAGTTATGACGATTTTCCCTAGGTCACCTATTTGGAATGTAATTCAGGATTCTGCAAAAAGACCAACTTCCTCAGATCATATCTCTGCAAATATAGGCCGAAAATATCTAAGATTTGGACTCGAGGTTCCGTGCGATGTCTTCTCAAATGGGTTTTTTTGTTCGCTTCTGAAACGTCGCAGAAAGAAAGTTATAGTGAAAATTCCACGATGACTTATTTGCAGCAGCAAAACTCTAGAATCCAAAGCTCTAATGCCAAATCTTATGAAACCAACTCACAAAAAGATATAAAAGAGAGATCAACGCCTTAGAATATCAGCCTCTTCGAGGGGGCAACCTCCTTTACATTACACAAATGAACAATTCTTGGATGATTCAAATGACAAAATCTCCTTTCTATATATAGGATTCTATGGAGTCACAATATAACCCAGCCGACCTAACAATAATAATATAAAGCCACAAAAATAACAATAGAGGGTTTCTATGGGGCATAGTAATAAAAATATGGGGACAATAGGGTCTCAACAATATTAATAAGGGATACAACTACAATTGTAATGGGGTAATCACTAGTATTATAGGGACCTAACAAGGTGTTCCTTTCCTTTACTGCGAATCAGCTAAAATGGTGCAAGGCTTAACACATTCAAAAGGCATGAATATGGCATTGACCTATGGGTCAGAGGAGAACCTACATAGCCACTACTCCTATCTTTCTGGCATAAGTAGTTTATGAAGAAAAATGGTGTCATAGTCAAATTGGGGCCAATCCATACTAATATCATTGAGGCCGGAAAGGAATACATCCATGATATTAAAGAAGAAGCCTTGGCTACATCAAAACAAACATGGTAAGTTTCCAGTAATACTATGAGGGGTTGGGAGCTGTTCGGATACCGTAACTTCCAAGCTGCCTCTTGCCATTTTTTCAAATATAGAAATATGATTTTAACATTGGGACTAGTCTGGGTAGGATGTCGCTACAGAACCCCAATCATATGGTACCCTCCTGACCAATACCGTAGTGATTATAACTCAAAATATCATGAGGTAACCCAGGATTTCGCTCTCCTCAAGAAAAAGAATGGTTTTAGAAATAATAGGGAAGAAGTATACCCTGCTTATTCCCTCAAACAGTTGCATCTAAACTATACTCTTGCATGAGGATGTGGAACAAGGTAAGCTGGGGATTATGTTGGGATGAGAAAAAGGTATGATTTCTCTTCATTTAATGCTTCATATATCATTCATCCTTATAATATTATCTTTGTTTATAGAATAAAATGAGGAAAATATCAGTCAAAGTTGGAAGAAACTATTATATATTAGGAAAATTTAGTACGAAAAATTGATTCTTTGCTATCTTTGTATGTAGAGATGTGATTGGGAAAAAGTTGTTCAGTTGGCAGGATAGTATGAGGCAATAAAAGGGAAAAAGCCATGGCGTCTAGGGCAGACAAGCAAGCAGAAGATCAGTTCAAATACTCTTGTTTTATCATATGATGAGATTTTATATTATGAAATCCTCACGATCTCCTGATCTTGAGGATTCACTTCTACCCGATTTTCTCTTTTATGTTATATAAGGTCAAAAGGCAACTAGATAAGAGTTCAGACTTTTAATATGTAATTATTCTCTTTAGAGCAAAAATGTTGTTAATTCAGTGACTTTGTAAGCTGTTACTTTGAAGTTAACGAAAGAAGGTTGTGCTTGATACATCTCTGTATTCTGACTTTTTATTAAGTAGAGGCTTCTGGCAACTCTGGGCTAAGTCACAAGAAGTTACACTGCTCCTTTGTGTTATAGTTTAAATTCAGTCTTTGTACTTGATTTAATGTTTAGTTCTTTTATTTATCTTGAAGATTCACGACATTGATTTATACCGCTATTTAGTTAGATTTATATTGAAGCTACAAGATAGACTTAAGTAAGCGCTTTGATTAGAAAGAGTGAATGTGTGGTTGGTTGCTGTTCAAATTGAATAGAAGTTATCATAGATCTTGAGAGACAAGACTGAGTAACTTCTACGAATTGCAATATAGAATGTTTACCATTTAGGAATCTTTTATAGTTGATGTTGTTCAATTATTGATTGTTGTTCAATTGCAGATTGTTATTGATGTTTAGTAATGCAGATTGATTTGAGTTGTTATAGATTGGTAGTGTTGTTCGATAATCATAGTTGTTTTGCGTCAATAAACACTCAGAAATAATAGTTAATATTAATATAAACATGAGATATACATGTTAATATGTTGTCTTATGACCCTTGGTTTTCATATTCCAAGTGGTCTCTTGGAATCCAATGATTTTTCACATTCCACACCATAACCCTTAGAAAATTAGGTGTTCAACATTTTTTTTTTAATTTACCCTTGTTGTAGGATCATATGTTTTTTGCTTTCACGACTTGGGCCCATATTCTATTGATGGGGAGCTTGAAAATAACAACTTGAACCAAAACCTCCATTTTCTATTACCAGCATTATTGGAGCAAGGCTTTACAACACCCAGGTCAATCATAAGGTGATTACCATGGTTGATCTTAGCTAAAATGGGTCAAGTACGAGACCAAGGCAACAATAGCATAAAGAAAATTACTTTTGTATAACAACAAATTAGGACCTGCCAAAATCCCTAGCCCATTTACTGACAACACCCTAGAAAAGCTCACCTCTCCTAGCTATGGGCCACTTAGTTAATGATACCTTCTCATTATTCCTAATAAGCATATAAGAACTTAATACGTAAAAATAAGTATGCTATCATATATTATTTTATTGCATAATAGTTCCTCTCAAATATGTGATTCTATATTCTTAGTTAAAAAAAGTTAAAATTCCTATTGTGAATATTTGAATTTATCACCTCAAATAACATGGGAAAATACCATGGGACACCCAATACAAGGATATTAAAAGCTACCCTAGAAATTTTATCTTAATTACTCTATCACTGAGTTTCGATTAGGCTAACATTATTCCATTAAACTTCATTTTAAAATAATATATATCCCCTTAAGCCTTTCATTTCTCTCAAAATATTAGCTTAGTCTTTAGTAAATATTTTAAATCATTTCACATATGGAAAAGTGAATGCGAAGTTGGAAAATGTTTTTTTTATTTTTTAAAGTAAAACACATTTTATAAATAAAGTGATATTTTTTGTTGAAATTATTATATCTAATCATGTTAACCCAATCCTACTTAGTTAGTTGAACAATTGTATGTCAGTTAATTAATAATCAGTTTAAATATTTATTTATTTTTTGTTTTCCTCAAAGTTCTTATAATTTACATGTTGTAGCATAGTAATACCATGCCATAGCCAAAACGTCTCTCCCAAAATCATGCAACATCCAAAACAATTCTTTCTCCATTGTTCCCATAATTTATTTCCCATGTTGTTGATCACCTTCCGTTATTGAATAAAAAATATTTGATTCCCATAGTTACATGGAAAAATCTAAAATTAGTAACTTACATACCGTTCCCATAACATATACAATTTTGTTAGTAGCTTCAAATAGAATATTCCTATAGCATGTTTGTTAGTGGTTTCCTGTAGTAACACTTTATTTTTCCTATATTCTACAGCTTGAAACAAAATTTGTTTTTAGATGATGGGTATTTCCTGAGTGCAAGTATTCTACTGCATCATATGCCCTTCGTCATAAAAACATGAGCTAAGATCTCATGTGTGTTGATTATTTCTTGTAAATTAAAAATTAGGTCTATGTCTAAAAATTTAACTTAAAAGCACTAAAATGAGACAACACTATGCACAACACAAAATTAGGAATTGATGTCAACAACACATGACCATCAATATTCCCTTGAACAAGACACATTTGACTTCTTGATGAAATAATTACCACAACCCTTTCAATCCACTTTACTTGAATACCTAGAAGGTCCTTTTCCACCTATACACATAAAGGTCTTGCTGCTCATAAGGTCCTCTAAAACTTCAGATGCTCTTGCACATCATCTAATCGGAATATTTCTTCTATCAATCATATTGCTCCTCTAATTTCAATAAACTTATTCCTTCGTAGGTATGCCCTCTAACAAAACCTCAACCGCTCTAAGGATGACTATTCTTAGAGTCTCCAACAAATAACCCTCTCACCATTGATTTGCCACATCAATTATTATAGCTATGGTGCACATGGACACCAATCACAACATAGATTTGTGACACCAAATCAAGGTAGTTAGGTTATTTGCTAGCATCCCTCACATAAATCACTTACCTCTTGAAATCATTGACGTGAGGGATTTTCAAATTTCCTTCTTGCAATGACTTATGCCACCAATTATTACTCCACATAAGGTCTTCATGCAACTCAACCTCTCACATTTCCTTGCTACATCCAAGTGAGTGTACATAACTTCTATATCAAGGTCTACAATGTACAATAACTATACCCTACAATTTATTGTCAATGCAAGCCTAAACAACTTTTTTCAAGCACCCTTTACTGGATAGACTCCAAACCATCACCTTCAACACTTTTCTTCCATGAATACAAGTCCACACACCATTATTTTAGAACTCACTTTTCTTATAACAATTGACACTCATCATTTAAAATATTAGAGGTCATATTATGCCTCCCTTAAGGTCATGAACTCCCTATAAATTCCCTTTGTTGACATAAAACCCTTGCGATCTCACATAGTAGGACATACAAGGCCTATTAGGGCCTCGTTCTAGGAACCCTAGTGTGATCCATTTTAACCATGGGATGAGTATGCCCCATATTTTATTTGGAAAATTCAGACATATTGGGGCTAGAGAGTGGGTATGATTGTCTATGGTCCTCATATTCCAGTGAGAAAGAAGATTTCCTCCAATATTTAGGAAAGCTTCACACAATGAGTGAGGAAAAACTTTGATTGATTGGGGGAGATTCTAACCTCATAACCTCGCTAAAAGAGAAAAATGGTGGGATAAGATGGAAGGATCCAGAAATGGATTTCTTCCAAACTTGGATTGTGGAGTTAAAAGTAGTACATATTTCAACCATGAACAGGATATTCACATGGAACAACTGGAGAGGCCGAGCCCACCAAGTCACCTCTAGGTTAGATAGATTCATGGTCTTTGAAGACCATATCAATAAGGACATTTTCTTTGAAGCCTCCATTCTTCCATGTCTAGGATTCGACCATTGGCCAATCTGGCTAGAAATGGATTTTAAGTTGGGCCAACGTAATTGACCCTTCAGTTTCAAGTCCTTTTGGTTACGGGAAACATGCTTTCTAGAAAAAAAAAAGGATTCGTGGACCTCCAGTACGGTTTAGGGATGCAATGTAAGAGAATCTATACTAGTATAGAAATGGCATTCTGATGATTTAAAGGTCAACCCCCAAGAAGTGTGAATATTATCTACTCTCAACTTATCCCTGCAAATGCTTTCACCTTCATATTGGAACTTAAAGTTGCCTCTCAACCAATCTCCTTCTCGCTTCTCATGACCCCTAAGGGTTTTCTCAAGCTAAACTTTGATGGGGCATCAAAAGGTAACCCTTGGGATGTGGGTTTTATAGGGTCATCAGGGATTCATGGGGTCGGGATGTCCAAAAACCTAACGCTAGGATATGAAGCGCTAAACTATTGGCCCTATTTGGGTAAACTAGTACATTAAATTCTTGATGTCGTAACTTTGGCATACGATCTCCGTTTGACGTGAAAAATACATCATTAGAAATATCTATCTGAGGAATACAACTTTGAATGACCAACATCAGTGAATGTTCCATGTTGGTGTCAATTTTCCCAAAAAATGTCATTCAGGGCCTCAAAACGGCTCTGGAAGTTCACGACCCGAAAAACTACCAAAAAGAGTAAATTGTGTTACAAATAAGGAAACTGAAAAAATAAAAGAAAGAATGGTGGGGATCCAAGTGGAATAGGTAGGTGGCCACTAATATCCACGTGGAATAGTCAATCGCCCTTCTCATCTAATAAATTCCATAAATGCATAAAATAATTCCTTTATCTCTTACAAACCATAGAGATAAGGAAACGATAAGTAAATTATCCATGATATAAGAGTGGGTAGGTACATAGATCCCCATTGATGCCTTGAAAATGAGGTAAATTTTCTCATAAGACAATATGTCCATCATAAAATGCATGCTCCATCTCACACAAGTGGCATCATAAAGTGGAAAAATCACTCAATAATGAAGTGCGGGGGCTCTAAAGGTGTAATGTTTCCACTAAAAGGTTCAACCTTTCATCATCCAAGTGTCATATCACATCCAAATGTGCCACACCCTCTCCAACTAGGGTATATAATCTCTTCATGTGTGCCACATCCTCAAAGGCCCAATGCCCTCCAAAGTAACGGGACAATCTCCAAAAGAAGTGGGATGTCCTATCGAAAAAGATGTGTAGGTGGTGTTCAAAATGTGTAAGTAACCCTCCCACATCCTCCAAAAATTCAAAGCTCATTCCCGCGTCATATATAAGAAAAATACATCATCATAGGAGAGGCTCTAAATTTCTAAGTGTGATCATCGATTGGGGGAATGTACACAACTCAATGCAACATAATTTCATACGTAAATTCCATTAGGTATATCAAATTAAGTATCCTATTGAACTTTACAATATCTTATAGAATATGTGCCACATGTTAAGTTTAGGTATGGGATGATCATCATCAGCCCTTGTTAGGTGTGCTAGTAACCAAGAAGAGTGGTGTGTTCTAGGAAAGCCATCAAAGGGTATCTGTAATGGCAGATAGAATGGTATGGGGTTTGACTTCAAGAGTGATCGTACATAGTTATGTAAGGTTATATAAGATTTTCATCCACTTGAGCACCTTTGCGAAAGGAATGCTTATACACTCAGTTATCTTTTCCTTGTCATTATGCCTTACTACCCCTTTCTTTCATTTCTCTTGTTTTCTTTCACTTTATTTCATATATTCCCCTTTTTTAGCTTATACATTTTATTGATGATGATGATGGTGGTGGTGGCTAACATCCACCGAGACCAAATTGGTCTATCGGGCATATAATTTTATTAGTTCTTAATTGTCTGGCTTCTCATATTTCTTGGCGAGATTGGTCCTGTAGCTTTCTTTTTTTTCTCTACCATCCTCCAACTTCCTTTATCTTGCATCTCATTCATCTCTTCTGGTTCTTGGGACATTGGTGTCTTAGCTTCGCAATCTATTGTGTTTGTCCTTTTGAAGATAGTCAGAGAAGAAGTTTGGTCTAGGAGATCTATTTTGCTGTTAAATCAAGATTAATTTTGTGCGATATTTGAATCCTCATAATTGTTGATGCTTGAGGGGTTGTCGAGTTCACTTTTTTTCTCTTGGGTGGGGCTTTCCCCCTGCTTGTCTTGAGAGTTGTTTCTTTCTTGCCTGATTTATCGTGATACAGAGTTTTCTGGAGAGTATTCTTTCTTGATGATAGTGTAATGTTCTTTTTGTGCTCCTTCCCTCCATGTGGATTTGTGGTGATCCTTTCTAGCAGAATTTTTCTGGGAGGCTTTTGGGGAATTTTTGGCTAGATGGTCTGTCTCAAAGCAGGATCGACATCTGCAGAGGACACTTTCATAATCGAGTTTCTGGTTCCAGACATAGTCTTTACTTGTTAGGTTTATTTCAGCTCAGAATCCGGTGTTGAAGTCCATTTCCACACAGATGCGTGCATAGGTGGTTCTAGCATATTCCTCTATTTCTGGGAACCTACAGTAAAATTTCCCAATGGCATTTCCAATGTGTTTAGTGAGGAGAAATTCCAGAGATACTCTTATTTAGTCATTTTTAGGTATGCTTGCATTGCATAGGACTTGGCATAATGGTCTCATAGTGACAAGGTAGAGATAAAAATTTACTTTGGATTTTGCTTTATCATTCATATCCCTTTGTTTTCCTTTCAATATTGAACTTACATCTTGTTCATTCCTTGTTATTTTTTTAAATATGCATTAACCTTGAACATTAATATGAAGCAACAAACTCATGTACTTCATGTGTGTCAGTCACCAAAATTTTCAAGTGAATAAGTTGAACATAGTTTGATGCATCTAAAGGGAAATTTTCTATTGATGAACACAAATGTTAATTGTGGAATTACTCCTATGTACAAGAGTAATACAAGCAAAATCTCCTCTAGCTACCTCTAAACGCGAGGGGGTAACAAGGACTAAAGAACGAATTTTTCATTTTTCTTGTCCCCTTCATTCAATTTATAACAACCATAAAGACAGTAAATATTTAGACGTTGGTGATCCCTTTCAAAGTGGTTAATTATAAAAGTAGTTTCAAATCTAGAAACTCGACATACTTATTTAGAAAAAAAAATCCCCCCAACCCCACATGAGGTTGGGTTACCTGGACAGGCTCCCTCAAAATAACCCCAGGGCCAAGATTTATCTATAGGCTCATAACATAGCTACCTCTAAGAATAAATATTGGGAGAATATTTAAAGTTGAAAAAGATAATTCTACTATGTAAGGCACATTGAAAATAAGGTCTTTAACTATTCTAAAAAATTATAAAATTTATACCCAGCCATATACCTTAGTATAGTATTATACAAAGAGCCTTAGAATATTTTGAAATTGGATGATACTACAAATATTTGAAGCAACTAGTTATTAAGTCTCAATACCACCCATCTCTTTCTCCTATCAAGGTTTCCATATCCTACCAGATTTGTGTTGAACAATTACAAGAGATTAACAAAATGATTTATTACCTCCTCCTCCATTTGGCATAAGGAATGTCCATGGGGCTTGAGCCTATCCCTTTTTTGAAAAAACTCCTAGGTAAAGGCATTGTTCATTATAGACAGTGATATAAACAGGTGACATGAGAAAATCGTCATAACTTTCTTTCTGAGCATCAGATTGAAATTTTGTTAGAAGGTATAGAAAGATGATAGACTGCAGTTTTTTGTGTAGTTTTTGTAGATCCAGAGGTTGAAACGGTAACACGTGGCACTTCATACAAGTTTGATCTACTTAAAAAATATATAATAAGGTCACCTTGGGATATTGGGCATAACTATTTCTTGGAGAATCAAATTTCGATCAAACTGATGGAATTGGAAAGAGGACGCAAAGGGATACTGTAGGTCACAATTTCAAACGTTGTAGATCTGAAATTACAGAGTTACAGTAGTTTCAAGATCGAGCTCTTAAAATCAACAAAAGGGGATATGAGGAAGTTTGATGTCAAGGATCCGGTAAATTAGATACTCCAGATGGAATGTAATATTTTAATCTACATGATGTACAACTGTTACAAAAGGTACGTATTACATCTTTATATTTAGAATCAAATCAATTTTGATGGTATAAATGGCTTTGTTCTTGTAAGCCACTTGTCACTTGGTCAATTTTCACGAAGGAAATGATATCACATTATGAGGACATAAAGAGAAACACCTTCTTTAGCCAATTGATAAATCTCAAACAAAAGAGTTCCATGGCAGAGCACATTAAGGACTTCCAAAAATTGAATATAAGGGTAAATGATATTCGAGAGAAGCAAAGGATGATGTCTTCATAGGGACTTTAAAGGATAACATTCAACATGAGGTTTTTCTTTGGGAACCTCATTCATTAAAGAAGGCATTTAGGTTGGCAAGAAAAATTGAAAGTGGAGTTATGGAAACAAGGAATCCTACCACTCACAGCTATAAATATGAAAGTTTTTTTTCTCCTATCCTTCCATAACCTACAAGGTTTACACCACAACAATCAGAAGAAAAAAGAGAAAAAGGGCTTTTGTTAAAATTGTGATAGCAAATACACTAAAGGTCATAAGTGTGTTGAGAAGAAATTATTTTACACAGATTGTGAAGAGTAGGAAGAAAAGGATCAAGAAATTTCAAAATAAGAGGATATACACGAGGAACCAACCCCGGAGAAAGAAGAAATGAATCTGACCATATCTTGTAAAGCATTGGAAAGAACTACCACTCCTCAAATTCTCAAGATAGAAGGACATATCAAGAAGAAAAATGTTCAAGAAGTGAAATATCACATCGAGCATCAAGAAATGAATCTAACCATATCTTGTAATGCATTGGAAGAAATTACCACTCCTCAAATTCTGAAGGTAGAAGGACATATCAAGAAGAAAAATATTCAAGCAGTGAAAGATCACATCGAGCATCAACAATAGGTTCTCCAACTTTTAAAGGATAATGCCACTTTGGTGTAGAATCGAATGAAACAACATGGAGATCAATCTCGCAATGAAAGAAGTTTTGATGTAGGAAATTGGGTATTTTTGCGACTACATCTCAAGAAATCTATTTATGAGAAGGAAATGTTGGCAATACTACATGCACTTAAGAAATGACAGCCTTACCTAATGGGAAGACACGTCAAGGTAAAAATAGATCATGATAGTCTTAAATACTTTTTGGAACAAATATTATCTTTAGAAGAACAAAAAAAATGGGTCACAAATATAGTCAATTATGACTTTGAAATCATCTACAAAAAAGGGAAGAAAAACGTTGTTGCAGATGCACTGTCAAGAAAGGATGAGGATGTGGAAGCATTGTTTTGTGTTATTTCTATTATCCAACCAGATTGGATAAATGAAGAAAGGGATGAATGAAATAATGACCAAGAAGTGGGGCCACTCATTCAAAAGTTGCAGAAGATCCCAATTCAAATAATATTAGAAGAACTTGATGAGGAAGGAAAACTCATATTGAAACCTGAAGTAGTCACAGAAAAAACAAATTGACAGCTATAAAATTAATCAATTTCAGAGTATCGCATCAAGTGGAAGAACTTACTTGTTGAATATTCCACATGTGAGGACGAGAATTTTATACAGAAGCATCCAAAACTACTCAAGAATTGAGGACAAACCCTTTTGAAGGAGAGGAGCATGTTAGGTCCCTATACTACTAGTGTAACCCCTTATTGTTATTAGTGCAACCACCTCATTATATTGTTGTGCCCATGTAGTCCCCATATTGTTATTATTGGGCCCCATAGAAGCCCACTATTTTTATTGTTGTGCCCTTACATTATTATTGTTATGGCGGCTCTGATTACATTATGACCCATTAGGCTCTTATATATAGAAAGGTGGTCTTGTCATTTGTATCATCTAAGAATTGTTCATTTGTGTAATGTAAAGGAGGTTGCCCCCTCAAGAGGCTGATTTCTAAGGCGTTGAGCTATCTTTTCGATCTTTTTGTGAGCTAGTTTCATAACAAGCTCCTACCAGAAGGGAGCTCCAATCCCCTAATCTGATTACTAGCTATTACTAGTAGAAACCTTCGACTTCCTCAGTGAATGCTCCAACCCCCACCAACATCCATGGACCACGTTTCATAAATTTTCACACTAGATCCAA
Source organism: Pinus tabuliformis (assembly GCA_031772625.1). Taxonomy (NCBI): domain Eukaryota; kingdom Viridiplantae; phylum Streptophyta; class Pinopsida; order Pinales; family Pinaceae; genus Pinus; species Pinus tabuliformis. The sequence goes on along the minus strand of CM062816.1, from coordinate 1,619,380,880 downwards.
TATCAATACTTAAGCTCAACAATCAAATTGTAGCTCATCACTGTAATAAAATCATCAACCTCTAACACAACTGAATATACCAATCACTGAAACCCAATCAACTGACACTTAATCAAAACTCAACCAATCAACTAGAATTGCTAGATCAGTGTAAAAAATACACAGAACTAAACTCATAATAGTGCATCAACACATAGAATCAACTGCAACCATGATCATTCAAATGCAAAAAGGTATGCGGACTTCACTTAAGGAAACCCGCGTGCATACACACTTTTCTATAGAGAAACCCGCATGTAGATCTTAATATACTAAAAGCTAAAAACTTGTAATTTTGAATCAGACACAAAGTTGACCAGAGATATTCTAAAATATTTTTTTAGCTTACAGAACCCTCATACACTCAGCAACATCAATAATATTTTCAACCAATCAACATGTAAACAAATTCAACTTCATCATTCAATCAGTTCTTCTTCAAACCCATATCAATATGAGGACATCATTGATAGACAATAGAGAAACAAGAGCACTGATGAGGTTGATCAGTCATTTATGAACAAAACTCTTACTTTATATATGCGACTTTGAAGAAGTGAACCCGCATGTATACGTGTTTCCCCCAAGACCAACCAGTGTATAGATCTACAAATTTGGACCTAAAATTGCATAGCTTTTCACAACTTTAGAAAGATCGAGGTCATAATATTTAGAGATAAAAACATGCATCTGTACTGAGATCTAGTCAATCCATCAGTAGATCATGTTAGGATATTCTGTCACATAGGAAATAGTTAAGTATAACTTGGTCTAGTGTAGAGTTAGGTAAAGTGTGTTTCTTTACTATGTACCTTTGTAACTTACAATATGACGATCACGATATGTAGTGATCCAATGGTTCATTCTCTCCTCGGTATTACCGATACTTGATCTGTGGCTTAAAACCCGATTGGTCCATGATCTCTATTTAAAGAGCATGGAGGGTCAATTGTGGGGTAACTATTCATGAGATAAGCTTATGTACAATTTCATTATTTTATTAATAAATCACCTGAAGTGGCCTCGTTGGCTTAGGTCATGGACTGTTTCCCTCTTTGAGGGTTTTAACCACGTCAATAATACTAGTGTATTGATCTGTGATCTATTTGTGAGCGGTGTCCTTTGGTGTTCTGTCTGAGGAACTTACCCTGTAAATTCCTACATGGTATCAGAGCCATTTGAGGGCTGCATCCATTGGTTATCCAAATCTAAAGCCAGTAGAACTACACCTGACTACCGTTTGGTAGATCTACTATTTCTGACTACTTTCCGGCCGAGAGGAATGTTCTATTGTGTTAGGAGGATCCGTTCCAGTGAGGAACCAATTTTGATTCACGTGGAAAGGTTTATGGTAGCCCTAGCTACATCATTTTTAAGATCTGTAGGTATACAATGTTTATTTGCACTTTCTAGTTATTTCTCTTTGTTGATTTTTGTTTATTTATCTCTTTGTTTTTTATTACCAAATCTACACCTATCATTTCTGCATATGTTCTTTTCCTCGCATCTCTACGTGATCTGGGCAAATCACAAACAGAAAGGAAGTTTTTTTTTTTTCTTGCATATGCTCTTTTCCGTCGCGCCTTAGTGTGATCTTGGAAAATCAGAAACGTTGAGGAAAATTGCTAGTTTTCGGGTAAAGCTAACTTCAAACCATAAGGTTTGTTTTTCTTTGTATGTCCATGTTGGGTTTTGTGGTTTTTGTTTTACAGGCAAAAAAGATCTTTCTCAAGTAAGCATGCGCCCCAAAGCTTCGGGGACTTACTAAAAAAAATAAAAAGCCAAACCCCCCTTCCTCTTTTCCAAAAGTTACTAACCTTTTAACTAACTCACTTGGTCCAAAGTTGCTTTATGAGAATAGAGGTCTTGAGTTCAAGTCTTTCTCTTTGTTGAGCTAATTAGATTAAGTCTAGAAAGGGGGTGGTTTTTTTTTTTTAAATATAACATTATCATTCATTTCCACACATTCCCACACATCTTCGGCATCTTCAACAACGTTTCTTCAAAAAGCCATAACTTCTTCATTCAGAAGCCGTCTTCAGAGCTGCTTTTTTTTAATCAGTCTAATTTTTTGATGTCTTTCCATTGGAACACTTAGTTTCAGCATCTATAGCTTCAGGTTTTGTTAAAATGGAAATTCTATGCCAATTTATTCTTCACAACACCAATTACTTCCAATGGTGGTCCTACATTGTGGATTTACTTAGAATTAAAGGTATTTACAAAATACACTCAGGCCAAGAAACCAAAGCGAAAGATAAAGATAAGGCAGCCAAATGGGAAAATAGGCAAGATCAAGCACATCGATTGATAGGGATGTCTATTTCTCCAGACCTTAGATTCCATATCATAGAACTTGATACTCCTAATGAAGCAATGAAACAGATCACTAAAGTTTTTGGAATTAAAAATGAACTTAGAGCCCATCAACTCGAAAATGAGTTGCTTACATTAGACCCCAATAATTTTTATTCCATTGAATATTTTTTGTCTAAGTTAAAGACCCTTAGACTTCTCTTGGAAGGTGTTAAGATTAAGAAAGAAGATGGTAACCTTATATATTCCATTCTTACTAAGTTGGCACCAACATACTATATGTTTGTTTCCACCTTCCATTCTACAAGAGAAGCCTTCATTTATCAAGAAAAAGACTACAAGTTCCCTTCCTTTGATTCCTTTTGTGATTCTTTAATAAGAGAATAGGAAAAACTCTTACACCTTGGTCTTCTTAATCTTGGAGACTCTTCTAAGAAAGCCTTAGCCACCCAGCAACAACCAAATTTAAAGAATCCTAAGAATTCGTATCCTAAAAAGAATGGTCCTAAACCAAACAAGGGTCCTAAGTGTTTCGTGAATATTTAGTGTCCTTGGACAAACGCTTAACCCTCTACATCTAGTAGCGGGTCTAGAAACATCAGACAAAGTAATCTTAACCTTTTCTATAATCAACATATAAAACAAGAGAGAAGAGAAACCTACTTGTATTTTTCATTAGCTCCTTTTCTCCCTTGACCGATTTTGCTGCTCCTTTCCATACTTAAGCCACTTGGAAAATACCTTCACAATCAGAGAAACAAAAACCCATCAAGGAAAATGATAATGATCTATTGGTTATAAATAACATGGAATTGAAAACATGATATACATATGAAAGCATTAACATGTAACAGAAGCATAAGGAAAAAGTCTTGAAGACTTTATTGATAAGATGAAATATTACAACCCATATGAGATCGATCTAGTGCCATCCTTCCAATTCAATTCTTCATCACCTCATGAAAAGAAAGACACTCCAACACTATCACAATACTTGCACTCAATTCTAATCTCATATCACCAGCATCTTCTTACTATTCAACCATTTCCATCCCCTGACCTCTGAGATGAGTGATCTATTTATAGGTGAGTGAAGGAGGTTATGCAATCGATGGCGGTAATGAATGTCTTTATAATTTTAGAAATAAGTTCCATCGAAGAAGGAATAGTGAATTGATGTTTCCTAATTCCCTTTCTCATCGAAATGTGAACTTAAAGGAGCAGGTGGCATTGAGAAACTTCTAGAGGCTTCCAATGGATAAGGAGTCTTCAAACCCTCACAGAAATTTTCTCAAATTCGCTCAACGCATTCCAAAGTGGGACCAAGTGCATTGCATAGCACCTTGTCAGTGTATGGCTTGCATTGCAGCGCACCATAATGAAGGCCTACATGCGCTGATCTTCTTAGAGGTAGTTTTTGGATGTTTTCAGTGACGAAACTTTTTTGGATGTGAGGCATTCTGATGACTAACTTATTTAGGGCATGTAACAACTACACTAGGGGTTTATGGGCCCTAATAATATCGATCTGTAATTCAAGGTTGATGTGCCCAAATGGATCTATAAAAGTTTCCCCCTAAAGTATGAAGTCGTAAATATCTATGTCGAGTGAAATGCTTTATCACGAAGAGAAGAGGTTTCGAAACAGAAGGTGACTTGCATCAATTACAATACATATATCATGATAATTTGATTTTTCACATGATTTAGATGAGGGAGGCATAACCATGCTCAGCTTATAAACTTTCATTACATGTACAAATATGGTCGTCTATAGATATAGACCCATGAATGGTTGACCATGAATGTAATTCCATTATACATTTGATTTAGTACTCCTGAAAATATCGCAGCCCGAATGGATGAAACTAGATCTGAGGTCTTCAATTTCGTCCAATATTTCACTCAAGTACAAGTCTAACCATGTGAATAGATGTTCTGAGGTCAAACATGGAAAGACATCATCTGATTACTAACCAATGATGTAAGTCGTTAACAGATGTGAGAGGAATCATCAATAATGATAATGATCCTCAAGGTACTATAGTACATTTCATATAGTGTGAATAAATGATTTGATGTCGAACACCATAAAAAGTCTTTCGGTCGAAGGCCATTGATGTCAACCTATCTTCGGAAGCGAGAAACTTGCCATTGATGTAAGCAAGCTTCAAGGTACTGAAGGGGTGTTTCTAAGTCAACTTCTTGGATGATGTGTTGATGTTGACAAGAAGCAACTCATTGCAGGAAGGGCCTTGATGTATCCCACATCTACAACACAAAATGAGGTAAATGATTTTGTATATGAAAAATCGATTGATGACACAATGTTCAGGAATGGTGGTCATGAAAATGAAGGTTTACAGTATTGCAGAGGATGAAGTTTGAACTGAATGACTTCTCTTGAACATATCGGCGACACTGAATGAATTGGCAGCATTGACCCAAAACAAAGTAATCGATGGTATGATAGACCAACAGTTTGATAACCATCAAGTAGGTAACCCGACCCAAATAGTCACGGAGATGAAGTGAAAGTGTAATGTTCAAGAGCGACTTGCTACCATAAAGTTTTCTCGACTTTTTCCCATTTTCCTCAGTCATTTCTGGCCAGTACCTCTTTATTTTTTATCAATATTGAGAAGGATAACATATGCTTGTTGTATAAATTCACCCTTCAGGTGAATCCATCGCTCTTTAATGCTCTAACAAGTCTAGCGAAGGTGAAGCTCGACCTTGACTAGATGGACAAGCTTGTCGCTATTTGATGGTTTTAACGAGTTTAACGACAAAGACAACTCGGTCCTTTTCATGTTTAAAGAGTTTGAAAAGGGACGAAAAGGAAACTCCATAAGTTATTTTTTGTAAAATAATCTCTCAAGTCCGAAAAAGCATAAAATATTACAAGAAAGATGTTGCTTCCAATCCTTTAACGAGCTAGAATAGACAAGTACTCGACAATTTTTTCATATTTAGAGAGTCTGAAAAGAGTTTAAAGAGGATTCTAAGGGGGTTCCGTTTTCGTTTTTAACAAAGCTCGAAAAAGAGATAAAAGTTTGCTTTGTGGTCAAATACGTTCAATTTACACTAAAGCACGTCACATTCTACTTTCAGCTGCTAAACCTACTCAAAACTCCATCAAAGGGAATTAAAAATACATGTTCATGGATAAAAATGAATAAAAACCAATGTTTACTCAATTAACGTGCAAGAAATAAACATAAAAGCAAGTTTATTATTCATTTTTACCATTTCACTTTTACCCTTTGTTTTTGGTGCTATGGAGGAGTTTTTGACCTCAAAGTTCACTAGCTGATTGCGAAGGACTCAGTGGACCATTTCTCGTGCTGTTTGGACCAGGTATGAACTATCCTTGTTCTCTTCTATTTCATTCCATTTATTTTAAGTTTTAAGGAAAATTTTTGGTTTTTGAGGCCCCCAAGGTTTCATTTTGTGCACTCTGGATCAGAGCACCCTTTCAATATTGAAAGGTGTGCTGCATTGCATACACCTAGAAGGCAGTATGCATTGTAGCGCACTGTCTCTAATGGAGGGGTGTGATGGGCGCAAAAAACGAAATTTTGACAGCTGCTTTCTCCCAAATTTTCAACTATTTTTTTTGAAAAAAATGGATCCTAATTTGTATAATGGTTGCATTTCAGACATTCATCGGATCAAAATAGTGATTATATGGATAGAACGAGAGAATGAAGAACAAGACATGATTGCCCTAAACAATCAAGGAATAGTTGATGCCTTAAGGAATTGTGGGTTGCTGATGTATTTTCGATTATCCAACATGCGACAACAAATTAAGCTTTTGTAGTACCTTGTTCATCCTGGGATCCTACCGATCATGTTTTTCACATTAGGGGCAAAATCATCCCCTTTACCATCAATGATTTTTACTTTCTAGCTGGATTGTCGAGGTAGTTTGCCCCCATCTCATTATCAGGATTTACCAGAGGAGGTGAATCAGTGAGAGATTATATACAACAGTTTTGTTGGGAAGGAGCTCAAACCTAGCAGAGACGGAAAGATCAATATCAAGGATGTTGATGATTTACCGTTGAGAACAATCCTTTCTACCCTTGCCAAACTGGTTGGCAGCGCAACTTTACATTTGGCAAACAGGTCATATATGCAATATTCTTTGGAGTGCTTGGAGCCAAAGGTATTCAACTAGTGTGAGGAAGTTCTTTCATTCGTGAAAGAACAACTGACCAAGGTAAAGAATGGGAAGAAAAAAATTTTGGTTATGGGTCTATCTTGGTTTCTTTCTCCTTGGAGAGAATCCCATGCATGCAGCCACAACACAGATCACTGGGAGTACCTGGACCTAGAGACCCACGGACGCAGAGGTAGGTAGGTCTTATGGCTAGGCATGTCAGCCAATCATTGATCTCATTTACCTATGATTTCTTTGAGTGGTTTGACCATTAGGACATGTCATTTGCAGAATATCCATATTCAGGGATGGATTTTCGTGGTAATCCAGTCTGATGTTACTAGTTTTAGCACAGTGGAGTGCTATTGGTAAATTGTTTTGACCAAAGTATTTTTGTTTTTAAAGTTTCTACTTTTTTTGTGTTTTTTTATTATTTCCAAGACTAAACAAGCATTTTTATATGCATGTAGATGTTGGATCTGTTCAACCTATGGGACATCGACAAGAGGCAGGTGCACCAGTACAGAGAGTTGTTGGGAGAGGAGTTATTTGAGACTTGGATTTAGCAGAGACACTAGCCCAGCTACAGGATAACATAGAGTATTTGACCATAGGCATTCCAGATGTATAGATTTAGGAGTTACCTATGCGATTACAGCGCCCCACCATTGGCGTGTCGAGTCATTGGATGAGACTCCTATGCATGAAAGCACAGGTTGTGACATGTTATCATGATCAACACTAGTCTATTTGGATATTTTCTGCACACATTTTTGAGTTTTTGGGTTAAATGACCGATTTTTGTCTTGGACACAAACTATTTGTAAAAATTTATATACAACTATCTGTTTGACTTTCATATTTTTATTATGGTTAAGTGATGCAATCATATTCAATTGATGATGTGAATTGAAAATGTATACTTTACAAATGTCACAAATGTCTATTTAGCACGTAGTTCGCTAGAGAGTCAGTTAATGCGTTTAGATTTCTGGAAATATGTTGATATTGAATAGATCCAAAATACCTTTCCAAAATACGAACTCTGAGGAACATGTAATGAATTGCTGGGTTACGAACGGTATAGATGCCAGTAAGTTGTAGTATGATAAGTTGTGAGTCTAACCTAATGATGACTCGGCGTATGTCAAGTGAAATGGCATCAGAGAGGAGTTCAATCAATGTGCTATACTCAACAATATTGTTTGTTGATCGCCCAATACATATCCCTCTAAAACTCACTAACTCGTCGCTTGGAGTGAAGATGGCCCATGCTACAAAAGATAAATTCTGCATTCTATGACTAGCTCCATCGGCATAACCAACAAATGGTTCCGAAAAGTTAGACATCTACAACAAATGCAAAGTGGATTACCTAACCAAAATAAAAAACTCTAAAAGAAACTAACACACAAAAATGCAATCAAAGCATTATTATATACAATGAGTCTTGCTACACTTAACTAAGCATAGTAAAATTTAAGGAACAACCCATTTTGGGGTTGCGACAATGGAATCCCATCATAGTCAACTAACTCGCAGGCACCTTTCATCAACACACATTTAACAATGTAAGGGCCCATCCATAGTGGTTCAACTTTTTCTGCTCCAAGTTTATCAAAATTCTAATCATAAAGCAAGACCAGGTCACCTTCTGAGAAGACACGATGCTTAACATTTTTATCATACTGAGCCTTGATGCATTTTTTATGTTCCTCATTAGCCACTGTGGCATCACGACGGGTTTCATCGAGATGGATTAACTCCAAAAAATTCACTTCTTCTTCAGAATTGTCAGGTAGCAGGTCAATCGCAAGTTTGAGAGACGAAATTTCACATTGGATTGGTAAGATTGCTTCCAAACCATGCACCAATTCAAAAGGCGTAAATTCGGTCGCATTTCACACCGAGGTTCGATATCCCCACAAAGCCGAGTACAAGATTAAATGCCAATTTCTTTTATGAACTCCAATCATTCTTCGCAACATACGCTTAAATACTTTGTTGATAGCCTCAACTTGTCCATTCGATTTCGGGTAGTATGGAGTAGAACTATCACATGACAGTCATAATTTGGTAGTTAATTCAACCCTCATGTGATTGCGAAAGTATGACTCATGATCTGTAACTATAGATTGTGGTACACCAAACCTAGCAACCACATGGTTGAAAAAAACAGAGGAGTCGTTTCACCACTGTTGTTCAATGTTGGCATCACCTCGGCCCATTTGGTAAAATAGTCAATGACGACTATAATATACCCATGCCTCCCAGTCGAGGTGGGGTTACATGTCATAAAGTCAATGCCCCATTTTGCGAATGGACCAACAAAAATGACTTGATGCAGTGGTGCAGGTGGTAATTTGGTTTTACGATCAAATATCTGGCAAACATGGCATCTTCTGATAGTAAGAATTCAATCTTTGAATATGGTTGGCCAGAAGTAACCAGCACTTAGAATTTTCTATGCAGTTGCGTAACCAGATAAATTCCCCCCACAAGCACCCAAATGACACTCATTCAAAGATTTTTTGGCCTCCTCATGAGTAAGGCACCTATGTAAGATCATATCGACACCACAATGATAAAGTGTATCGCTAATGATCAGATAATATTTGGCTTGGTATCGAGTACGTCGTTGTTCAGAGTGAGAGGTATTAAGCCAAAAAGCTTGGGTCTAGAGATAGACTAGTATATCTCCATACCATGGATCACTTGATGAGATCAGAAACAGAGACTTATCCAAGATTGATGCTTCGAATGTTAAATCATTGGAGGATGAGGGAAGATCACAAAGTAACTCGGCAAAGACAAGAGATTTCTTTGATTTTGATTTGATGAATTCCAAATCAATCTCCTACAAGATAACTATCCATTTAAAATATTTCCCCCCCAGCAATTGACATGAAAAAATGTATGTCATAGGGTTGCAATCTAATACAATGGTAGTTTTGTGAAGGAGGATGTAATGACAAAATCTCTACATAGCTTGAATGACTGCCAAGGCTAAGTTTTTGACATATGAATACTTACTTTATGTATTGTTGAGGTTATGACTCAGATAATAAATAGGATGTTTAGTTCCAATTTCTTCTTGAACTAAAACCATACCAATGGTTGTATTTGCAACAGTGAGATATAGGTAAAAGTATTTTTGATAGTTTGGGGCATACATTAATGATGCTCTAATCAGGGAATCATTGAGAGCATCAAAAGAAGCTTGCGCAACTTGGTCCCAATGGAAGGGTACCCCTTTCTTCAATAGACATGTATAACCTTTAGCTAATTCAGAATAGTTTGAAATGAACCTCCCCAGAAAGTTTACCTTCCCTTGAAGTCTCTGTATTTGTTTGAAGGTGGAGGCAAGTCAAGGATTGCCTGAACCTTAATGGGATTAAGTTGAATTCCATCTTTTGAAACTATGAATCCAAGCAACCGAACAGAGCCAACACAAAACACACATTTATGAGGATTGAGTGTTATCTTGTAGTGTCGACATCTAAGAATATTGCTCTCAAATGTTGCGAGTGATCAGTCTATTTTCACGAATGAGCAGGCAAATCATCAAGATAAGGTTGAACAATGTGTTTGATGTCATGAAAGGCATAATTCAGTGCCCTTTAAAATGTAGCCCCTGCATTCCTCAAATGAAAAGGTATCTTTCAATAAGAGAATGTGCCCCACGGACATATAAAAGTGTTTTTTGGTTGGTCCTATGGGCAGATATTGATTTGAATGTAGCCATAAAAGCCATCCATGAAGGAAAAGATTTCACATTCAGCACATTCATCAATAATCTGGTCGATAAAAGGTGTAGGATAATTTTCCTTTGGATATGCTTGGTTTACATCCCTATAATCGATGCACACTTGAATTATCCCTTGTTTTTTCATCACTGGAACAATATTAGATACCCAATCAGTAAGAGGTACAGGGAAAATGAAGCCAGCACACAAACATTTTTTAACCTCTACTTTAATGACAACGACTGTCTTTGGATGAATAGGTCGAAGTTGTTGTTGTACTGGTTTGAAATCAGGGTACATTTTAATTTCATGTTCAATGATACTTGAGTCAATGCCTGGAATTTCCTCATAAGACCATGCAAATATATCTCAAAATTCATGAAAAAGAGCACAGTAAGTATCAAGTTCCAATGAATAATAGGATTTGCCAACCTGAATGTTTTCTACAATGTTAGGCTTGGTCGAAATGTTTATAGAAATTGTTTCTTCTACGTTGGACAAATTACACTAAGAATCTACAGTATTTATAGAATATGACAAGAAATCAATGATCAATGGGTGATTTAGTTCATTTGAATAATCTTCATTGTCATCTTGAAGATGGGAACAATGATGATAATCCTCCCACGACATCTCTCCTATCATCGTTGATGTGAAAATTCCTTCATCCATAGAATGTATATGTGAAAAAGGATCTCAAGAGGTACCATATTCTAATGATCTATCTACACATAACATTTGTTGAGTTTGGATTAGGGTTTTCCGCACAAGCCCGAAAAATTGATTGCTATGAGGATTTAATGGGGTTGAACGACAAACCCTCACTATGACCATCAATTTCAAAGTAGTTGGAAATCTTCGTAAAATCAGATGATGTAGAGGAAATCATGTTGCAAGTCTCCAATCTTACCACTTCCACTAAACCAGATGGTGACAGGAGGGTAAAAGTGCCTATCAGAGAAGGATCTTTAAGGAGATCTACTCCAACATTTTGAAGTTACAATGGATTTCTGTGTATCAAGAGAATGCTTCCCGTAGCCTGTGAACTATTGGCAAAGAAGGCTAGTTTATCAATGACTGTGATTCCACCCTTGAAAGGGAATGCAATTGTACGAAATTATGTGGAAACAATAGCAACCATAGCATATACCCAAGGCCTTCCTAGTAAAATGTTGTAAGAAAGGAGTCTGTCAACTGTACCTCAATGTCAATAGTAATTGTCTTGCCCCCTAGTTTGATTTACAGGTTACTCAAAATCCTATATGGAGTATATGTTCTTCCATCAAAGGTTTTTAACATAGTTGGTGATCATGACAAAGGCGATGAACCAAGTGTTTTCCAGCAGCTCATGGACATAATGCAAGTAGATGCCCCCTCATCAATAATAGTTCGGTGAGAATTTTTATTGAGAGATTTTACTTGTATTAGGAAAGCTAATTGCGTCGGTAACGGTGGTGAATATCTCGCATGGTTGAAAACCACAAGATTTGAATATATAGGACCTATTCCACCTATTGCTGATAATAAAGCTTGTTTCTGGGAGGGACAATTTTGCAACACCTCGAGTGTCGACATAGCGCAAGGTGATTGAGCTAGATCTTCCACTATATTATAGTTTTGATTTGCTCGAGCATGAGGATTAAAATTTGATTTGTGCACAACTCCCTTTGGTGGCTTTATTGTCAATTCAGGTACAACTGGTGGAACAACCTTAGGTGAAGTCGAGGTCGAAGTATTAGGTTGATCAGTGGCCTAGTTATTCGACGACGATGTATTTCCATAATCTTTATTTCTTGTTGCCACCAAAACATTATCTTGTGGATTTGTGATGGATAACATGAGTACTTGGGATGTGGAAGCATTTTCAGTTGGAACAAAATGTGTCTCCGAGGTTGGAAACAGATCTGTCAACACTGCTGATGTGGTTGAAGTCTTTAACAATTTAGAGACCTCAGAGCGATGTGGACAATCTCTTGTATAATTCTCATCATTACATATCTGACATGGATAACGAGGTTTCCTAGCTGCGATAGGGGATTCAGATGATTTCTTTGGAGTGGAATTTTCCTGTTTCCTTTTGTTATTCTTCCCCTTTTTCTTACCTCCTAGTTGCTTTGGATTTTTTTCCTTTTTCAAATGACACGACATTAATCTCTGAGGCGTGAGTGTTTTCTAATGCATTGGTAGCTTGATTGGAAATAGCAAGAGTTTGACCAGATGGTATTCTTGCCCCCTATGTGCTTGAAGAACTGATTGCATCGTCATTGGCATGAGAGTCCCTACTTGATTGTGGAGGTGGTGGAACAGTGAAATCTGGTCTAGGTGCATCGAGAATTTTATCATAGAGTGTGCCAGATTGTGTGTAAATCAAATCTAAGTATTGGGCATGATCGATAACTTGCTCTTCTATAATGACTCCTCCTTTTTCCATGTCCTCAGTGATTGATGGCAATAAGGACTCTATGAACCACTCAGCTAAAAGCTGATCGGGAACATATGTCTTAACCATTCGATGACGATGCTGCCACTCATGAATATGATCTAAGATATGGGTAGCAGTATTCTGTTTAAAGTTGGTCAAGAGTTCCATTCCAGTCTCGTATCTAATAGGTAACTGGAAGTGGGTCAAAAAGGTAGTGACTAAATAGGTGAAGTTATCGAGACAAGCTCTCATTAATTCAATGTACCATTTAGTAGCTGGACCAGTAAGTGTTCTTTGGAAAATATGAAGTCTCATCGAATCATCATTCAAAGTGTTAGATGAACACCATAAATGAAAGGTCATAACATGATTCGATGGGTCTTCTCCATGATTTCCATTAAAATTTGGAATATTAGATGGTAACTTATGCGAAATTACCAGCCACCAAGGTGCATATGCGGTTGGATCATTGGTGAGCCAGTTTAAATCTGGTAATTCTAAAGTTGCTAAGAATGGCAACTATTATTCAAGTCAAGTTAAGCATACCCAGGATATGATGGAATTTCCTGCGCAATAAGTCTTTGCATACTTGCATAGGGCATCTACATTTGGTAACCTTGGTATGGTTGTTAAAAAAACCCAATATAAGGTGGTTGTTGATAACGAGATTGAAATTGTGGTTGTCCATAACCTGCAAAGCCTTGTTGCCGAGGACCTTGGTAAGCTTGATATTGACCAAAACTAGGTTGAGCTTATTAACCAAGTCGAAACTGAGGTTGGAACTGTTGGAATTGGGGTTGCTGGAATTATGGCAACCACGGTTGTTGAGACAACTATTGTTGCCTAGCAATGAAAGGTTGACCAAGTTGTGAATCATCTATTCCAGTGTAAGCCTGTGTCAGTCCAAATAAAGGTATAATAACCTAAGGTTGTTGCTGAGCTCCAGAAACAAGTGGTTGTTGTATAAAAACTTGAGAAACTTGAACCTCTTGACTTGAAACTTGTGGTTGCAAGGAAGAAGGATTAGTTTGTACTGGTTGAGATACAACAATTTGAGCTTGTGACTGTGGCACAATATTAACAACAGGTGTAGTAGGAATATTTGACACAGTTTGCATTGGTTTTTTTGGATACACAAGCCTTGGTTGAGTTGACATTACTGGTTGCCATTGAAAAACTTTAATTCCAGGTTGACTTGAATATTGTGGGAAATTACCATATGGTTGTCCTCCAGAATAAGGAGGATATGGTGAATAAGCATATTTCTCTCCATATGGTGGCAATCCAGTATTTAATGGATACATAGGTCTTTGATGACAATATTGGCCAGCCTAATACTGATGTGCAGGATCAGACTATTGAGTTCCCATTAGAGAAGAACCAGATAGAATTCTGGTTGAGGACGTGGGTGATGACCATGGTGTAAAAGCAACCCCTAAGTGGGTTCCTGATAATTACTAGTAACCAATCGGGACAGACGATTCACCATACAGGTGCAACTCAGGTGCGGTAGAAAACATCGAAGGAGTTACAACAAATGATTCTGTTGTAGCTGCATCAAATGATATAATCTGGGACGTTAATGGTTGTTCATCCATAGTTAACTAGCCCAAAATTTTTCCTAAAGATTCAACGGGTACTTGAAGGAAAGCAGGATCAGATGAAGCAAAGTAATCAGGATTAGTAGGATAAATACTAAGCCCAGTTCCAAAGTGAAATGGGGTTCCAGGTGTCGAATCTTCTACTAATTCCTCCTCTCTGTCAATCAAATCTAGTGGAAGAACTTGATCATTAGGTTCGTAAAATATTTCTAGTGTTGATGAAAGTGTAGTTTCAATAGTAACTGATGTTTGAGGGGTAACAACTTCTGAATGTTGAAATTTGAAGTCCATATGTTCAGGTAAATGAACGATAGTTTCAAAAGGAGGTTCCTTAACAACTTTAGGTTCAGATGTAACTTCTATTTGAATTGGGATAGATTCTGAACCAACTCCTGGTTGAGCCGTTTCAAGTTTAGAAGCACTTTCCTATTGAACAATTTCAAGTTGAGTATCAACTTGTTGTTGGACAACCTCGGTTATTGTTACACTAGGATCAGTGCTAATGTCCTTAGGTAATTGTGAAACTTCTTCTTTAGGAATGGATGTACCAGAAATAGTTGGAGTAACTGGAGTCTTTGTAGCTACTGAAACAAATGTTTCAGGTAACCTAGATGAAGAAATAAGAGTTCTTGATGTACAAGACTCAATTAAATGAGATCACTTTGTCTGAATTTGTGTCGCTTCGGGAGGCAAAGGTGGTTGGTTTGCTGTTCTCCGCAAACGACGGGTTTGGGTTGATGTTCCTCCATGATTGCTGATTAATTTTATCAACTTAAAATCAAGTAAGGAATGAGGATTTTATTCGTGGTCAATCAATCTTTTACGACACTGAAACATAAATTCACTTTTTCATTTTTAAAGAGTCGAAAAAAAGAAAAATATGACTCTAGTCGCCTTCGATTTTTAATATGCCTGAGAGGACAAGTGCTCAGACGATCCTTTTAATTTTAAATAGTTGAAAAGGAACGAAAGTGACTGCTCTGGAGATTCTAGACAAGATAGTTTACCAGACAAATCACAAAACTGCAATACACACCTTGGTGATAAATGAAAGAGAAATGATCAAGGACTTTACGTACGATAGTCAATCTTCTCGAATGCTATGTTCAATGCATAATGATTGGTAAGGAGGCAAACTCGACTTCCTAGGGATAAAGGATTTCGACCTATTAGGGTCTCCCAACATATACTCGACAGTACAGGGAGCACAAGTCCGTACTAGCACTTATCAAAGCAGAGAGGAGGAATCACCCAACCTTTAGTGAAAATGACAGCCACTAGGTTTAAAGATGTTGGAACACATCTCTAGCCTGGACCTCTAGATGTTTTTCATTAAGTTCCAATGCATTATTAGATAAATTGATGTTCATTTTAAGTTGATCTTGCTTAGAAATTTGCCTTTCAAGTTCATCGCGTGATGTATTCTAAAATTCCTAAGAATGCAACTAGAATAGGAGGCACTCTTTCCATTTAATTTCAACAATGAAAATCCTAGCTATGAGGGATAAAGCATACAAGTACTTTTTGAACAAGCAACAAAGAGAACAAACTAATGCAATTCCCTAAACCATTCCTTTTAAACACACAAAATCAAGCTCTAAAATGCAAATTGCATGTATTTATTTTCAGTTTCTCTTAATGTGATGATGCAATAAGAAAAACTAATGCACAAACAATTCATAACTTTTTTTCATAAAATATGACGATTTGTGACAATTTCTTTTAAAAGGGAATGTAAGACTTCATGACACTTTCGATTTTAAAGAAATGAAAATTTTTGACACTTTAAATGAAAATACAATTCAAATGCACAAATAAATCAATCGATCGTTTACGAAGGAAGACTTTACGACACTTCAACTTTCAAATAAAATGACGATTTTATGACACTTTTCTATCGACACAACAATCGATCAAATCTACCTTTTGATAGTGGATTGGAAATGATAAAAAAATTACATAAAAAACATCCAACAACCCAATCTAAATAGGGCCAAATTAAGGAGATGAAAAACTATTTCAGAGACAGAACATCATTGGCATTCAGAAACTCATTCAACTAGGAGAAACTTGGCAAAAACTTTCAGTTCCTAGATGGGAAACTCACCCTAAAGGGATCAACACAGGCAGCAATTAGAGACAGTGTGATGAATTGCACTGAACCTATGTGGGAAGTGCACTGCAGCGCAGGCAACAATTAGAGACAGTGCGCTAATGACAGTGAGCAATTATGAAGGAAATTTTGTCACAATTTCTGACTCAATTTTCAATGAAAGAGGATTGAAATCAATAAACAAACACAAGTATAGTATGTAGAAATGTCCTAAGAGGCTGATAATATACCAATAAGGATAAACTATCCCCAGCGGAGTCACCATTTTGTTTCGGGAATATTTAGTATTCTTGAACAAATGTCTAACCCTCTAGATCTAGTAGTAGGTCTAGAAACAATAGTCAAAGTAATCTTAACCGTTTCTATAATCAACAGATAAAACAAGATAGAAGAGAAACATAATTGTAGTTTTCATTATCTCCTTGTCTCCCTTGATTGATTTTGCTGCTCCTTTCCATACTTAAGCTGCTTGGAAATTACCTACACAATCACAAAAACAAAAACCCATCAAGGCAAATGATAATGATCTATTGCTTATGAATAAGATGGAATTAGAAACATGATATACATATGAAATCATTAACATGTAACACAAGCATAAGGAAAAATTCTTGAAAACTTTATTGATAAGAGGAAAGATTAAAACCCATATGAGCTCGATCCAATGTCATCCTTCCAATTCAATTCTTCATCACCTCATGAAAAGTAAGACACCCCGACACTATCACAATAATTGTACACAATTCTAATCTCATATCACCAACATCTCCTTACTATTCATCCATTTCTAGCCCTTGACCTCTTAGATGAGTGATCTATTTATAGGTGAGTGAAGGAGGATATGCCATCAATGGTGGTAGTGAATGCCTTTCTAATTTTAGAAATCAGTTCCATGGAAGAGGGATAGGGGATTGATGTTTCCTAATTCCCTTTCTCATCCAAATGCGAACTCAAAGGAGCAGGTGGCATTGAGAAACTTCTAGAGGCTTCCAATGGATAAGGAATCCTCAAACCCTCACGAAAATTTGCTGAAATTCACTCAGCGTAGGCCAAAGAGGGACCAAGTGCACTGCATAACACCCTGTCAGTGTATGGTTTACATTGCAGTGCACCCTAATGAAGGCCTACCTGCGCTAATCTTCTTAGAGGTAGTTTTCAGATGTTTTTAGTGATGGAACTTCTTTGGAAGTGAGGCATTCTGATGACTAACTTATTTGGGGCATGTAACAACTGCATTAGGGGTTGATGGGACCTAATAATATTGATTTGTAATTTGGGGTTGATGAGCCCAAATGGATCTATAACACTAAGAAATTTTAGCGTCAAAATGAAAAATCATTTCAACAAAATGATAAGGCAAAAAAAAACAAAGGGAAGAAGACTGTTAGACATTGCCACTTTTGTAATCGAGATGACCACTTAGAATCCAAATGCTTTAAGAATATGGAAGCCTTGGAAGCAGTATTGAAGAAGCATAACATCCATTTGGAGCACTCTTCAACTTCAACTTCAACTTCATCTTCAGGAATAGCACTTTCTGCATGTGGTTGTCAAACATCTTAGTCTGGATATGCACTAAATGTATCTTCTTCTTCTAATTCTCATGAGTGGCTCATTGATTCTGGAGCTTCTTATCACATGAACAAAAACAAAGCCATGTTTTTTTCTTTAAATGATTGTAACGCCAAAAATATATATGTTGGTGATGATAGATCTCTTAGTCTTATAGGGACTGGAATTGTTCATCTAGACAATGGTCAATTTAGTGATGTATTATGTGTTCCAACCTTGTCCTACAACATTTTATTTGTATATCAGATAACTCATTCAAGTGAAGGTAAAATCTTTGAATTTTCACCTCACGATGTTGTAATTAAGGACCTAAGAGATCCTAAACAGATTTTAGCTACTGGCATTGCTGATGATTCTACAAGGTTGTATAAGTTTAACAACTTTGGGTCATCAAATATTCCCTTGGTATTTGTTGCTCATAATGATGAAGTGAGCAAACTTTGGCATGAACGATTTGGTCACTTAAACTATCGCTCCCTTCCGAATCTATGTAAAGAAAATATGGTGACAGGTCTTCCAATGGTATCTTTCACAGATGGTGTTTTTTCCAGATGTGTACTTGGAAAACATCATCGGGATAGTTTTGAAAAACGTGCCTCTTAGCACGCCTTAGCCCCTTTACAACTTGTGAAAAGTGATTTATTTGGTCCATTTCCAGTTGTTTCATTCCTTGGCAACAAGTATTTCTTAAATTTCATTGATGATTTATCTAGACGCACTTGGGCATACTTCTTAAAACTCAAGAGTGAAGTATTTAACATGTTCTTTCCCTTTAAGGCCTTTGTTGAAAATCAATCTGGACATCAAATTATTAAGCTAAGATCTGATAATGGCAGAGAATATGCTAACAACAAATTCATCAACTTTTGCACTGAGAATGGAATTCAAATGAAACATACTATTCCATATACTCCACAACAAAATGGTGTCAATGAAAGGAAAAATTGCACCTTAAAGGAAATGGCTAATTGTATGCTTCAATCTAAAGGACTTATTCTTAATTTTTGGGCAGAAGAAATTAACTATGCAAATCACATAATAAATCACACTCCTACAAAGGTTTTAAAGAATATCACTCTAGAAGAAGCATGGAGCTCAATTAAACGAGATGTAAGTCACCTTCGTGTTTTTGGAAGTGAAGCATGGGCCCATATTCCATATGAGAAACATAAAGCTTTAGAACCTAAGAGTGAAAAATGTATTTTTGATGGATATTCTGAAGATGTCAAAGGATACAAACTTATTCCACTTAAGTCCAAAAATGTTATCATTAGAAGAGATGTAAAGTTTTCTGAAAATATATCGGCCTACAAGCCTAGTTTGGCGGATGTGCCGCCTCTTTCTATCCCTTCTACTTCTAAAAATATTTCTTCTTCAATTGATGACAGCGAGGGTGACAATCCTCCCACATGTTCTCAGGATCCTCCTTCAGCTCCTCAGCTTCTAAAATGGGTCCATGCTACTTGGGATGCAGTAGGATCTCTTACCGGTGATCTTACAGATCAGCGACGTACACGTTCTCAGTTCGATAGAGCCTCTTCTTTACTGGCTCAAGCTTTAGCTAATTATAATCCTGACACCTTTGCAAAAGCTTCAGGCCATCCAGATTGGGACGCAGCTATGAATGAAGAATATCGTTCATTATTGGAAAATGATACATGGGATCTTGTTCCTCTACCAAAGGGCCAAAAACTTGTTAGATGAAAATGGGTTTAATAAACAAGTATGGACCATATGGAAAAGTTGATAAACATAAAGCTCGTCTTGTTGCTAAGGGTTTTTCACAAGTAGAAGGCATTAACTATACTGAAACCTTCTCCCCTGTTGCAAAAATGAACTCTATCCGCCTTATTCTTTCCCTTGCTGCCTCTTTCAAATGGGAAGTCCATTAAATGGATGTTAAATCTACCTTCTTGCATGGGGACTTGCATGAAGAAATCTATATGGAACAACCTACTGGCTTTATACAAATAGACTCCAACCTTGTATGTTGGCTTAAAAAATACCTTTATGGTCTCAGGCAAGCCCCTTGAGCTTGGTATGCAAAAATGGATAGATTTCCTTTAGAAACTGGCTTTTCTAGGTGTCATTCTGACAATATTGTCTACACCAAGAAAGTGGGAAAGTCCCTTACCATTATTTTTATTTATGTTGATGATCTTATCCTTACTCGTAGTGATCCCAACCTTATAAACCATGTGAAGTCTAGCCTTAAAAGGAAGTTTGAAATGACAGACTTAGGACACTTGCATTATTTTCTTGGTCTTCAAGTCTTGCAATCCAAGGAAGGTATTTCCCTTTCCCAGTCCAAGTATGCATGTGATATTCTACAACATTTTCACATGGAAGACTATAACCTAACCCCTTCTCCCTTTCAATCTGGAGCCAAACTTTGAGTCACTTGTACTTCATCTGAAGTTGATGCTACCTTATACCATCAACTTGTAGGAAAACTTTTGTATCTGACCCATACTCGTCCTGACCTTTGCTTTGTTGTTGGCCTTATTGATCATTTTATGAAAAACCCACATGAAAGTCATTGGAAAGCAACTAAAATAATACTTCGTTATGTTTGAGGTACAGTTCAGTTTAGGATTCATTACAGTGCCAAAGCATCTCCTCTATTGGTTGGTTTCACTAATTCTGATTAGGCTAGTGACCTTGATGATCAGAAGTCTACTGCAGGTTATGTGTTCACTCTTGGTTTAGGACCTATTACATGGGCTTGTAAGAAACAAAGTTCTGTTTCCCTTTATTTAGTAGAAGCAGAGTGTCAGAGTTTGGCTTTCAACAGCAACATCTGACTACACTTTGGTGTGATAATCAAAGTGCCATTCAACTATGCAAAGATCCAGTCCAACATCAGCGCAAAAAACACATTGAACTGCATATGCACTTCATCAGAAAGCTCATTCATGACCATGTTCTTGAATTGCAATATTGTTCAACAGATTATCAAGTTGAAGACATCTTTAAAAAGGCTCTCACAAAGGCGAAGTTTACTAAAATTTGATTTCTGGTTGGAGTTCATGAAGTTGTCACTAAGGGGGGACACACTCTAATGCCTTCTTCCTTCTCTTATTGTGTCATATTTGTACATCCTTCAATCCTATCCCAAGTTGTTCTTAAGGGGGGGTGTTAGGATATTTTGACACATAGGAAATAGTTAAGTATAACTTGGTCTAGTGTAGAGTTAGGTAAAGTGTGTTTGTTTACTATGTACCTTTGTACCTTATAATCCAACGGTCGTGATATGTAGTGATCCGATGGTTCATTCTTTCCTCGGTATTACTGACACTTGATCCATGGATTAACACCCGATTGGTCCATGATCTCTATTTAAAGAGCATGAAGGGTCATTTGTAGGGTAACCATTCATGAGAGAAGCTTATGTAAATTTTCATTCTTTTATTAATAAATTGTCTGAAGTGGCCACGTTGGCTCAGGCCATGGACTGCTTCCCTCTTTGAGGGTTTTAACCACGTCAGCAATACTGGTGTATTGATCTATGATCTGTTTGTGGGCAGTTTCCTTTGGTGTTCTGTTTGAGGAACTTACCGTGTAAATTCCTACAAATCATACAATGAAAAGTCATTTTAGGCCTCATGATCCTAATCCATCATTGTATTCATTGATGCATAAATTTTTTGAGATCTATGTGAGAATTATGGCCCTTAAAATGAAAATGTACTTCAGATTGAAGTATTCATCAAAAATACTTTTCACTTGCACATCTAGCACTTTAATCTTCCCTTCTTTATATAGTTTAGCCTTTATCCAATACCACAAGTCGAAAGTACACTAGGGGTGGTAGTAATCTTTGACATGATCAATGTGTGTTTTTGCACACATTACTATGGGCCAATACCATGGTAAAGACCCCTCGTATTTAGAATACCATGTTGGAAAAACCATACGCTACTTTTCTTCACCAAACTAACGTGTATACGAAACTTGGCCTTGCCGAACCCGCATATAGTTCTTGAACTTCAAACTTTATCATTCCTCTGCCTCTGAACTGCCATGCATTTTTCGAAACGCTCTATCACATCTATAAACACATTATGTTTATACCTTTAACAAGTAGATTTTCATCAAGAGGCAACTTATCAAGAAGGTTTTCATTCATCAAATATGTTGACATCAAGGACAACTCATCAAATAGGTTGCCATCAAGGACAACACCTAATTCATAATGCCGACAACAAATTGATTGTTAGAGTCATGCCTTGGCAGGGACTCACAATGAGAACATAACCATATTTAAATTTAATTAATAAGCACATAAAACTTAATACTTACAAAAAAATTACAATAAAACATGTTTCTTAACCATGTCTATCCACCCCCACTTTCCCATGGATATAATTAGCATGTAAATAGGTTTTTTTACAATGCCATGAGCCAATTCCATGATTATCTATACCACATGCCGAAAAAACCATTACTCATTTCACATAATAAAATTAAAATGTAAAATATTTTAGACATTACATATAGTGTTGATTACATTGAAGGAAAATTCTCCATGACATGGATGCAGAGAGGGAGAGGGAGAGGGTAGATAGGGAGATAGAAGGAGAGAGGGAGGGACATAGTGACAGAGCTTGAGGGTAGAGAGAGAGACAATGATAGGGAGGAGAGAGGAAGGAAGGTGCAAGAGAGAGAGAGAGAGAGAAAGATATGAATGAAGAGGGAGAGGAGGGGAGGGAGAGGAGAGAGTGAGGGGGAGAGAGATGGACTTGGAGGGTGAGAGAGATAGGGGAAAGAACACTACTATTGAGGTAGATAGAGGGAGTGGAAAGAAATAGGGAAAGATGAGGCGAAATAAGACAAAGGAAAGAGAGATGGAGAGAGAGGGAAGAGAGAGAAGGGGTACATATTGAGGGAGGGGGGAGAGGAGGAGGAGAGAGGGAGGGAGATAGTAAACTAGAGAGAGAGAGAGAGATGGGGGGGAGAGTGTGAGATAGGATAGGAAGAGAGAGAGGAGCACTTGAGAGAGAGGAGAGACAGAGGGAGAGACTATAGTAGAAGGGAAGAGAGAGAGAGAGAGAGAGAGAGAGAGAGAGAGAGAGAGAGAGGGAGATGAATCCATCCTATATATGGTATATGTACATCTAGAAACCAACCTATCTCTATCTTAACTCTGGCTCTATCAAGTACCGAGAGGGATCAAATCTCTTTTCACTTTAAAAGAGGTTTGTATCAAAAAATATGAGTTGTCTCAGTGCTTCATAGATCAAAGGTTAAGATAGATCTAAGCTAGTTATAAATACAATAAAGTTATTATATAGGTAAACAAGTAACATATAAATAAATATGATAGTATAATGAGAAAAGTATATTAACATAAAAACCAAACTACAATGAAGAATCAAATCAGAGTTAAAATAAAATAAAAATTTAAAAAAAAATAAAAAACAAAAAAACACTCATCTATTTCTTCATCTTAAATATAAATATATATGTATATAATCACATCCACATTAACCTCATATAACCAAAATATTAAGTTACTATATAAAAATAATAAAAAATAATATAACATAGTCTATACTAACTCACAGTTACAATTACGTTAATTCACCAATAAAATTGAATTAGAAAACATATCATATTAATCATTTATATTATTTATATTTTCTTATTTAGGTAGGAAGTAATATTATAATAAAGTAATATTCTGTGCATATAATAGGTAAAGTTGTTCTTTAATAATTATAACATATATGCCAACTACTATTATTATTTAAGCCTTATGGTCATAAATAATTTACCTAGTTACATAATACAAAATTTTGAAAAAAAAATAGTAATAAGAATCATTGTCTAGGGGATTGGGATAGAATCACTTTGGAAGCCTTTTCGTTTCAAGATTAGAGTGCTTATTCCTATGTAAAATCCATAAAATATGTAACTAGTACTATTAATAAAAAATAGTTGGTTTTCTCTTCATGAAATTTGTTTTAATGATATTAATATTATATAGAATTTGTCAAAAAAAAAATAAAAATTAATAATTTAATAATATTTATTTTAATTTTTTTTATTATCTAATAATAAATTAATTTCAATAATAAATTAATTTTACTAAATAATAAATTAAAGAAAAACATATAATAAACATAATAAGTTAAAGAAAAACATATAATAAACAAAGCAATGTTAATATTAAAAACCTTTCTCGCTTAACCATAATTTCAAAAGCATCTCATTTTGTACATGTGATGAGCTAGTTTCATTTCATTGCCTTCTTAATTATTTTGCAGTAACTAGGAGATCCCCTTTGTAGGTATCAATATTGTAATTATGATTTATAATCCATTAGTTTTGAAGGATATTTTAATATGTTTTTGTTTTGATTTTACATTTGATTTCTATCTATTTTTAAAACAAAGACCCTTTTTGGTAAGTGGATACAAATTTCTTTATGGATAGAAAAATAGATTATATTGGGTACATCTAGTAAATATTAGAGAAAAATAACTTACTTGGGAGATCATTCCTCCAACCAAGTATAAAATACTAAGCACTTTTTCTACCTGTAAACATATATGAAAATATCCATTCTAATATCGGAGTTGTTCAATGTTTTTTTTTCCCTTTCTCTTATGGACATCTACCCATCCTATATATTTATGAGTTACATCTAAGGATAATCACATATCCTCATTTTTCAATGAAATTTCCATCACTACTACCTCCTAGAGTATGGTACATCCCTATCACTATCTAAATGATCAAACTAGCGAGGTAAACTTTTCATGTTGGTTATAGCCACAATTTATGTTGATGAATTTTCATTGTCCATAGTGGGAGGACTCAACCATGGGCTACATAAGACCTTGTAAGGGTGAAGAATCACGACATGTATTTTCCCTTTTAGTGGTTTCCTTATTATTACTTTTTGTGTTCTTAATGTTTGAAGATACCTTGTGATCAAGCCATCCACGGTTGGGTTTCCGCGGAGGTAAAAAACTCTTAAGATAATTGGGCTACTGATAATATTTGCATCTAAAATATTTTCTTTCATAGTCTAGAGGTTCATGATGTTCCTTTCCACCCCATTTTAGAATTATTTTATATGAGAAACCAACACTTAAATCTAGTTCAACGCAGACGTCGGTAAATCAACTAGTCTCTGACTGTGTATTTTGACAAACCTTGTAATAGTGTTTCCAATATACTCAAGGAAATCATGTTGAAACCGTTAGAGGGGTAAGTTTTGGAGTCTTACCCAAGTGGCCATAGTCTTCATGGATTGTGGGATTAACTATGGAAACCATGGCTAGATTGAGAGTCCCTCTTGACCCCAAAAACAAAAATAGGGTCCTTGCTCAAAAACCCTCTTTCAATCTTAAATATCCTTGAATATGGAACCAAAATAACCTTTATAATACAATAATAGATCTATGTACTACATCCAATTCTAAAAACCCAAACCAATGGGTTGAATCCATTAACACAACATATGACTGCACACTGAACATAAAAATGAATCTTCTCATTCATTTAGAGAACTAGAGCTTCAAATTAACGTTCAACCACAAAGGCCTAGCCAATAAGAGCCCACAAGGTTTGGGATCTAGAGCCTTAGTTAAGAGTATCATTAAATGAGAGGGGTATAGAGTCAAAAGATGCCGCATTTTCTTTGGTACCTCCTAGCAATGTGATAATGAGGGAGATAGAGGCATCATTCTTGATGCCATAATCCCTCTGAGAATTTTCCAAATTTAATTCCCTACCCTCATAAAGGAGTTTCATGATCCACACTCGAATACATGTAAGATTATAAATTCTCTTCATAAGTGAAAATAAAACCTTCCATGAACACACTAGTCATGAGCCCACACTAGTCATGAGGATTTTGGTTAGAAATCAAACACTTTTCAGAAGGACTTCTCAAGCTACATTTCCACCACCCTGTCAACACTAGCATGCCTTTAGTAGCTAGTCCTAGAATCATTACCCAATCAATCATGTTCATATCTCTTAGTAGTGCTCATGGCCTACAGAAATACATGTCACCATCCACTAGAAGTTAGCATCCATGGAGTAGGCCTTACAACTAAGGGTGCTATTGTTGGTGACTTGAATCTCTAGATTTGTTTGAGTGGTGTTCTCAGATCAACCTTCAACCTTGCCTCTATAAATTTCAGACTCAGGGGAGTTTTGGCATATTCAAGAGTGCTAATTCTTGAATCGAAGGTGTCAATATTAGATGTTGAGTTGCTAATTTCAAATTGTTTGGATCTCAGGGTGGGAGTGAGGTTCAGAGTTGAATTTTCATGTGTGAGAGTTTCTATGGGACATGGGAGATCCATTATTTGATGTAAAGACTTGTTTAAATTATGGTGCTAAATAATTGATGGTAGATATGCTATTTATTTCAATATACTTTATTTTCAAATATTTTATTTTGGAATGGTTTTCATGGAAAACTTAATAATAAAAAATAAGTACACAAATATCTAAAAATCATGCATGAATACTATATCTATGTTTTATTATAATACCATGGCCCAATACCATAGCTATTCAATACAACATATCAAAGAACCATAACTTGTTTCACAATAAAAAATTGAAATGTAAAATATTTTAGACATTACATATAATATTGATAACATAAAGGGAAAATTCTCCATCATATGGATGGAGAGAGAGGGAGGAAGGAAATAGGTAAGGAAGAGTGGGAGGGGGAGAGAGAGAGGTTAGAGAATGAGAGAGTGAAAGGGAGGAGAGATATAGAGGGAGTTACAAGAGAGAGGGATAGAGAGGAGTGAAGAGAGAGAGAGGAGGGAGAAAGGGGAGAGAGAGATGGAGTTGGAGGGGCATATAGAGAGAGAGGGAAGAAATAGTACATAGAGTGATAGAGGTAGAGAGAGGGGGAGTGACAGGGGAGAGAGGAAAGAGCAGAGGAAGGAAGATAGAGAGAAGGAGAGGAAAGAGAGAGGGAGAGAAAGGGAAGAGAGAGAGGTTATATAGAGATGGATTAGGGACAGAGGGGGAGAGAGGGAGGGATATAGAGATAGTGTTGGAGGGTAGAAAGAGAGAGATATGGGAAGAAACACAGGGAGGTGGGAGAAAAAGGGAGAGAGATGTGAAGTGGATAAGTAAATTGGTTGCAAATGGAGAGATATGTGAGGTAGATAAGTAAATCGTTTTAACAAAAAACTAATTTGCATAAATTCTAGTGGGTAGAAACCACTAGGAGTTCTACACATTTACAATTTTACTCATGCATAAGTGTTGGAAAAAAATATAAATAATGGTTGGAAGTAACTAGAGTAAGTTTATTTTTTACATCTTGTTCCTATCCATTTTTAATGCAAAGAATTGCTTAAATTATGGTGGTAAGTAATTGAAGGTAGATATGTTATTTCAAGTTATTTTAATTTTGGATGGATTTCTTAGAAATAATTATAATAAAAAATCACTACACCAATATCAAAAAACCATGCATGAATACCATATCCATAACTTATGGCATTTGGGCGAAGGATGTGTTAAGATGTTGAATTTGTGGTCGAATAAAATGTTTGAAAAAATATAGTTTTAATGATATTGAAAAATAAATATTTATTTTTAAAAGTTAAACATTTTAATTCGCCTTGGCCAATGCTAAACTAATAGTGAACAAGATAAAAATCGATTGTTAGAGTCCTCCCTTAGTAGGGACTCATAATGATAATATAACCATATTTAAATTTAATTAATAAGCATATAAAAATTAATACTTACAAGAAAATTACAACAAAAACATGTTTCTTAACCATGGATATCCACCCCCACTTTCCCATGGATATTATTAACATGTCAATATGTTTTATTACAATAACATGGGCCAATACCATGGCTCATCTATACCACATGCCAAAAAGACCATAACTCATTTCACAATAAAAAATTGAGATGTAAAATATTTTAAACATTAAATATAAGATTGATTACATTGAACAAAATTTATCATGGAGAGAGGGAGGAAGATAGTGACAAAGGTTGAGGGTAGAGAGAGTAGACATTAAATATAACATTGATTACATTGAAAGAAAATTCTCCATCATATGGATGGAGAGAGGGAGAGAGGGAGCGAGATAGTGACAAAGGTGGAGGGTAGAGAGAGAGTAGACATTAAATATAACATTGATTACGTTGAAAGAAAATTATCCACCATATGGATGGAGAGAGGGAGAGCGGGAGGGCAAAGAGAAGGAGAGGAGGATGGAGATAGTGACAAAGCTCGAGGGTAGAGAGAGAGATAGTGATAGGGAGGAGAGAGAGAGACTAGAGAAGGGAGGGGAGAGAGGGAGGGAGGGAGAGATGGAGTTAGAGGGGGGCAAAGAGAGAGAGGGAAGAACAATGCAATATAGAGATAGAGGTAGAGAGAGAGGGAGTGATAAGGATGAGAGGGAGGGGGGAGAGGAGGGAATACAAAGAGGGGAGGGGAGAAGAGAGAGGCGACAAAGGGAAGAGAGAGAAGGTACATAGAGATGGAAGAGGA
Source organism: Pinus tabuliformis (assembly GCA_031772625.1). Classification (NCBI taxonomy): domain Eukaryota; kingdom Viridiplantae; phylum Streptophyta; class Pinopsida; order Pinales; family Pinaceae; genus Pinus; species Pinus tabuliformis. The sequence continues at coordinate 1,619,352,399 of CM062816.1, read as the reverse complement.
GGAGAGAGAGGGAGAGAAGGAGGGAGAGAATAGAGTGTAAGGGAAGAGAGAGAGAGAGAGAGAGAGAGAGAGAGAGAGTTGAATCTATCCTAGATATAGTATCTATAAAAAACCATCCTAGATTCATTTACAGAGAGGGATCAAATCTCTTTTAACTTAAAAAGAGGTTTGTATTTTAACAAATTTGTTTTGTGTCTTGGTGCTTCATAGATAAGGGATCAAGATGGATCTAGACTAGTTATAAATACAATAAGAATATTATATATCTAGGTAAACAAGTAATATATAAATAATGAGGAAAATATAATAACATAAAAGGCAAACTACAATGAACAATAAAATCAGATTTAAAATAAAATAAAAAATTAAAATTGAAATTAAAAAAATACAAAAGATACTCATCAACCTCATCAACTTAAGGTTAAATATATATGTATGAATTAAATACACATTAACATCATATAACCAAAATATTAAGTTGCTAGATAAAAAAAATATAACATGTTCTATACTAACTCACAAATACAATCACAAATAAAACTCAATTAAAAATAATATGACATTAATCATTTAGTTAAAAATAATATTAATAAATTAAAATTCTCTCTCACTATAATAGGTAAGGTTTCTCTTTCATGATTAAACCACATATATAAAGTAGTATTTAAACCTTATCATCATAAACAAAGTTTGTCTTTAATGATTAAACCATATATATAAAGTATTATTTACACCTTATCACCATAAACAATTTAACTACTTACATAATAAATATATTTTGAAAGCGTTACATAAACCGTATCATCATTGTCTTTTGGGGATTGGGATAGAATCACATTGGAAGCCTTTTGATTTCTGGATCATGCAATCATAGTGCTTATAATAACTTTTTGAAAAAACCTCTTGAGATTACGTATTAATAAATTAAAGCGAAACGTATAATAAGCAAAACATATAATAAGCAAAACCACGTCAATATTAAAAACCACGTATAATAATAATTTGAAAACTGTCTCATTCTTTAACCATTATGAACTGGTTTCATTCCATTGCTTCCTTAATTATTACGATTTATAATCCACAAGCCTTGGAGCAGATTTTAATATTGTCGGCCACTATAACGTCCTTCTATTTTGTATAAATGAAGTACGGGGTACAGTATTGAATTCACAATTTTGTCCTCTCCCCACGCTAATGAGATTCTCTCTGCAAGAAGGTTTTCTGTTTACTTAAATTCACATTTTCTGCGTACCCACTGTGACAATCCTTCTGAAAAAATGCAATTCAATCCTTCTAGCAGTGACAACTCTTTCGAAGGAATGCAAATCAATCCAAAATTGGACCCTACTCAAGAGGGGGAGAGAGAGAGGGAGGTGGGAGAGGGAGTTGCAATGGGGGAGAGAGAGGGGGAGGGATAGATAGATGGAGTTGGAAGGGGGAGATAGAGGGAGGGAAGAACAAAGACATAGAAATATAAGGGTAGAGAGAGAGGGAGTGAAAAGGGAGAGAGGGATAGAGGAGCTGAGGGAAGATAAAGAGCAGGAGGCGATATATAAAGGGAGAGAAAGGGAAGAGAGTGAGGATACATATAGATAGAGGGGGGGTGTCACATCTCCCAATCATAAACATTTTTTTTTCATTTGTCTACCATCGCAATTACGAACTTCTTCTCATACTCTTTGGTATTATTGTCATGAATTCCATAATGTTCATGAACCTACCAAACCTAGTCAACTATATCACTCCATTTATATGTATTCCTCAGTATACCCTTTTTACAAGTGCTTACTACAAAGTATGAATGCTTTCGTAATACCATAGATAAATTTCTTGTTTTTGTAACAAACCTCCTTAGCCTACCTGAGAATTTAGCCTCCAAGACCCGTAAATCTAAAATTTTGGATTCATTAACAATTAAAGCTTTACCTCTCCTTGCAGATCTTGCCTTCTAAAATTACCTTAGCCATATTACTGTTAGGCCATAGTACAATTTTCTCATTAACTGTTTTACTCGTTCTCTTGTATGGAACCTTAAATTCATTAGCATCTCAAATGCACATGATCAACCATTGAACTTCTGATGGTAGGCATCCTCTCAACATATCTAGGTAAATCTTCACCAACACTAATGGACATTAATTTCATGATCATGGTAGTGTTATTGACCAATCTTTCATTCCCATGCATACTAGCATGCAATACAAATACTTAACCCATTAATCGTAAAATAGGATACATATTCCTCAATTGGTGAGTTTTCATAAATAGATACTACTTTAGAGCATTATGAGCATACCATATCTTTGTAGTCGATGTAATACAATCAATTAGAGAATCCATAGAATCCACAATCATCTCACATATTCATACATAATCTCACCATAACCGACATTTCTTCCACTATTAACTCTATTCTTAGATGTAAAATATGCCATATGTATAACACTCCCATCACATTCATAGTAACCCATTAGCACAGGTAATCTAAGTATGTTCATTATTCTACCCTACATGGGTACTAAAACTGTCGATTCATTTAATGTACTTCTACTGATAACTTCACTCTAGAAGACACATGCAAGTCGATCATGAGAAATCTAAAGCGGTGACACCAGTACCAACAACTAATTACCATGATACCATCATTTCACATAAACATTAAAGTTCACATACATAAGACACAAATAATACCTTATCTATACAACTGAGCTTCATGCGTTAATCATTTCAACGAAAAACTCGAAAAATAACAGAAACTGGTGAAAATATTCTCATAAACAAACTGGAAACCATAACTGAGAGAGAGAGAGAGAAAGAGTCAACATATAACCATTTCATGCAAATATCACCAACTAAATCTCACTTGGAGGGGGTGGCACCACTACCTAGCCATGAATCACCTCTGATTCCCCCCAAGCCGAAGATATTTCAAAGGATCAATTGTTGTCAATTGATCGATGCATTGGTATTTAATACCCTCTTTCATGATTTAGTTACCATTAGTGGTGTCCCATTTTATGGATTTTTCCATTTTCCCAGGTCTTATCCAGAAAAGCTCGTCTTTATCTCTCATGATGCTTTTCCACATAAAAGCTTTCCTTTATCTCCCACAAAGCTTTCCTTTATCTCCCATCCATCTGATGGATATCCAATCCATCCAAGCTTTTTCTAGAATCCCATCTAGAAGCCTATCATGAATTATTTTTCTCTATCCCATTCCTCATGGGATTTGGCAAGCATCTCTCCTCTCTTTGTGCTCCACTCTCCTAGTGATTTATTTTATTAATTTATTTAATAATACATTTGCTTTTCATATTACATATCACTTAGCTTTCCTCAGCGTAGGTGTGGAGTAGCTTAACCCACAAAGGAGGGTATGAAATCTAGCTTTCCTCAGCTTAGGTTTACAACATTTAACACACAAGGGAGGATATCACACCTACCTTTAACATAGCTTCGGTTTACAATAATGTAGTACAAAAGGGAGGGGTGTTACATACTCCTTGGTGTTTCACTACATCATGTCCTCGTTCACAGGTAGCTGGTTTATAATCAACAACTCTCATGGATCTGCCATCTGATGCAGACTTTCCAATGTACATCTACCACAAGGAGTGCTCCCAACATCTCTCCTTCCATAGCTACCTGTCACACATTTTTTTTCAAACCATTTGTGAGAATTTATCGATGCAAAGTTTAACTATGATAAATATCATAATCTATTATTATTAAAGTAGATATTTCTTATCATTATTTTATCTGAAGAATGCATGTCCTCTAATTGCATTCTTTCAAGCCTTTGTGTTCATGTCGAACAGCTGCTTCTTGCAATCTATGACAAGCCATAGGTATAATATATAACAATTAAGTCCAGATACAACCATGGACTTCCTTCGTTATCTAATCCTCCTTTCATGTATTAGGTGAGATTTGATTCTATTCACCATTCCTTATTTAAATCTCTTACCTAATATAGTTTTACACACGGTTCCTCCAACGATACATGTTATGGTTTGTGTTAGAGGTTTTTAAGAAAAAACCAATTTTTGCGTGAGTTTTCCTCTAGTTACTCTCATGCATATATATATATATATATATATATATATATATATATATATATATATATATATATATATATATATATTTAACCTCCACTTCGGAAACCGCAATCTTCACATGCACAAATATGACTAATTTTGAGATTTACATGTAATATCATCCTATTAAGATAAACTAGAATTGGCTTTGCTTATCATTATACATAAGGATTTAATGCATAATATTTACCTAGTTATCCTTTAGAAGCATACTGTGTTCCATACTAAACATAGTAATGATCAAGTTACGATTTAAAATATGTCTCGCCCATCCATATATGTTCAAATTCTCAATATTTCTACTTATACATCATCGTCCATGCAGATACAGTCATGAATGGGATAGCTCTAATGAGTGTGATAAAAATTACCCACTATGCCACTTACCACTAAATCTACTATTTGATACCATAGAGACACATGTTATTCTTAACATTCTTCATGAAAAAAAATTTCATTGATGTAACCCTTACTAGGGTTTGACAATTATCTTTTTATTTAGTTAATTCCCTTTATATCACTTGTAGGGGTATCAATTTGCTTGCATTATATTTGTGAATTCATCCATGCTATTCACCTCTTAGAATAATTTATCTCATTCTTTTATTTAATTCTCCACAATGACCAGAATCTTTCAGGTGACTTTAATAATACTATAATGGATTTGCATGTAGTCCTAACCATTACTGTGAATATCAATAAACACAAACATGAACATAAGCACAACCATATCCTTAATGAAAATTCAACAAGTAAGAGCATTTCCTAATGAGGAATTTGTTGGAAATAATACTGAGAGGGGGGCTGAATCAGTATTATCAAGTTCTTTTAATAAATCTTCCTTATTTATTCTTTGAATTATTTTTGCATGTCAATACCATAAAATAATGAGCATGAACAAAGAAAACAGATAGTCACACCAAAGAACACAAGATGTAAGGTGGAAACCCAATGTGGGTGAAAACCACGTGCTGCAATATGTCTCTATCTTCTTTCAAATTAGAAACTCCTTTTACAATGGTTTTGTACTGGTGCAGTCCTTTACCAGTACGCAGGCTGCAACCTGCAGAGAGCTACAACTCTCTCTCGTTTTCCAGTCCCTCGTGGAAGGGAGCTACAACCCCCTACTTCTTTTCTTTCAAGGACAACTTTTCATAAATTTTCAAACTGGATCCAAGAACATCAAAAACCCATCAACTACACTTGCATCATCAATCTTTGATTTCACCAAAGCCAACCCGCATACAGATGTGCAAATATTTCCTTATAACTTTGCAATTGTTACATCAGACATACCGAGATCATAACATGTGTAAAATAAAACATGCATCAATAATTCAGGCTGAGATTATTAGATTTATAGATCAAGCGTATGCCACATATCACAGTTTAAAATCATATAGAGATACCACTATTCCAGCCTTAAGATTTTGACCCATTAATAGAACTTATCCTTCTCCTTATGCTCAGGTTCCTTCTTCATTCAGATCCAGATCTGCACCAAAATCCAATCACAATATTCCAGATCTAGCACTTTATCAGATATTCCATAATTCAGAAGATGCTGTGCCAAATGATCTCCTTCCTCTTTTATAGTCTTAGGCCTTTCACAATACCACGGGCCAAAACCATAGGATCAAAAAAAACTGTTGGACTAATACCATGAACCAACCATGAAAGTACGTGAGATCAACACTTTTGGATGCAATACCACGGGCCAAAACCATAGGATCAAAAACTGTCGGACTAATACCATGAACCAACCATGAAATTGCGTGAGATCAACACTTTTGACGAGCTACCATGGTCCAAAGCCATAGGTTCAAATACCAAGGACTAACTACCATGGACCAAAGGTAAGCTCTCCAACATATACGTGCTTTTCCTTGCATGAAAGTGCGTACCATGGTCCAAAACCATAGGTTCAAATACCAAGGACTAACTACCATGGACCAAAGGTAAGTTCTCCAACATATACACACTTTTCCTCATAGGTTCAAATACCAAGGACTAACTGCCATGGACCAAAGGTAAGTTCTCCAACATATACGCGCTTTTCCTCATAGGTTCAAATACCAAGGACTAACTACCATGGACCAAAGGTAAGTTCTCCAACATATACGCGCTTCTCTTTACATGAAAGTGCGTGAACTTTTTCTCTACATGAAATAAACTTTTCTCTGCATAAAATTGCATGAACTTTTCTCTACATGAAATAAACTTTTCTCTGCATAAAAGTGCGTGAACTTTTCTCTACATGAAATAAACTTTTCTCTGCATATAAGTGCGTGAACTTTTCTCTACACTATAATTTATTACCTGAGATGAGTGGGTTGCCATCAAGTACAACATATGTATCATAATGCCAACAATCTCCCCCTTTGGACTTGATGGCAACAACAACCAATCACTCTCCCCCTTTGACATCAAGGGCAAAGGGTTATGCTCCCCCTAAGAACATGCTCCCCCTGACTATAAACCAGATCTACAAAGAAGAACTATAATCCATGACCATGAAAGAGATAGAGACGCATTGCAGCAATATTCAGACCAACATCCATGATCTCCTTCTGTACTTCCTCCATAATGCCAACAATGCATGATATGCTCCCCCTGAACCTCTGCTATTCGATCTTTAACCAATCCGCAACCCAGCATATGTACGCATATACTTCAGATGAACCTTGCGTACAACCAACAACCAGAAGAGATTCAACAACAAGATGATGCATCAACAACCCCCAACTTTTGCCTGAGGTATTCAAAGGTCTCCCTAGGCAATGGTTTGGTGAGTATATCAGCAACCTGTTCCTTAGAAGGAACATACTCCAACTTGACCTTTTGTTCAAGCACTTGTTCCCAGAGAAAGTGATACTTGATTGGTATGTGCTTGGTTTTTGAATGCATGACTGGGTTCTTTGAAATGCTGATTGCACTTGTATTATCACATAAGATGGAGACGGGTGGTGTACAAGTGATTTTAAAATCCTGCAAGGTCTGCACCATCCAAAGGAGTTGAGTGCAGCAAGACGCAGCATCAACATATTTTGTTTCAACTGTAGACAAGGCAATCGAACTCTATTTCTTGCTGAACCAAGATACTAATCTGGAACCCATAGAGAACGCACCACCACTTGTGCTTTTCCTGTCATCCACGCTTCCGGCCCAATCTGCATCTGTATAAGCATGAAGTGTGAGATCTGTATCTCTAGGATACCATAAGCCATAGTTTTGAGTCCCTTGAAGATATTTGAAGATTTTGTTTACTGCCTGAAGATGATTTTCCTTTGGATTTGCCTGAAATCTTCCAACTATTCCCACTGCATGCATGATGTCTGGTCGGGTACCTGTCAAATAAAGTAGACTTCCAATCATAGATTTGTAAGTTGGTTGATGCACTGCTGCTGATTCATCATTTGCACTGAGGTTACATCCTGTGACCATGGGTGTACATACTGGTTTTGCTTCTTCCATACCATATTTCTTCAAAATCTGCTTGAGATACTTGGTTTGAGACAAGAAGATCCCTCCTTCATTTTGTTGGATTTTCAAACCAAGAAAATATGTCAATTCTCCCAGCAAGGACATTTCGAATTCTTTCTGCATCACCAAGGCAAAGCTTTGACTCATAGCTTCTTCATTGCTGCCAAAGATAATGTCATCTACATACACAACAAGTATCAGCAATTTGTCATTTTCAACTTTTATATAAAGATTGTTGTGTGCTGATCCTTTTGAAAAACCTTGTTAATGAAGATATTTGTCCAAATGATAGTACCAAGCCCTTGGAGCTTGTTTGAGGCCATAGAGAGCCTTTTTCAATCTGCATACAAGATTTGGATCATTTCCAAGAATGAAACCATCTGGCTGCTCAATGTATACTTCTTCTTCCAAGTCTCCATTCAGAAAGGCTGATTTCACGTCCATTTGAAATACTTTGAGGTTTTGAAAGCTTGAGAGAGCAAGGAACATTCGGATGGCCTCAAGTCTTGCAATAGGAGCAAAAGTTTCTTCAAAATCTATTCCTTCTTGTTGCGCATACCCTTTATAAACAAGTTTGGCCTTGTTTCTAACTACTTCTCCATTTTCATTCAATTTATTTTTGAAGACCCATTTTGTTCCTATAACATTCTTATCCTTTGGTCTAGGAATCAGCTCCCAAGTGTTGTTCTTTTCGATCTGCTCAAGTTCTTCATCCATTGCTTTGACCCAACATTCATCTTTGCATGCCTCTTTCACATTTTGTGCTTCATTGGAAGAGAGTAATGCCAAATAGCTTGAAGCTTCTGCAATTGTTCTTCTTCTTTGTACACCTGCTTCTTTCTGTCCCAAAATCTGAGATTCTGGATGATTCTTCTGAACATATCTAGATGGAGTCTTCTCTTCTATCCTTATCTACTCCTATGGTTCTTCTTGAGGTTCTTCTTCTTCATCATTTTGTCTTTGAGGATGGCCTTCATCTTCTTCGATATCTTCATGATTTACTTGCCTAGGAATGTATCCCTTCTCATCAACCACTACATCAATGCTGTCAACAATTCTTCCAAGTCTTTTATTATAGCACTTGTATGCTTTGCTGTGTGGAGAATAACCAAGAAGGATTCCTTCATCTGCTCTAGGTTCAAGTTTGCCAAGTTGCTCATCAGTATTTTTAATATAGCATTTTCTCCCAAAGATTTTGAAGTGCTTTACCGAAGGAGTCTCACCATACCAGAGCTCATGAGGGGTTTGAGTGTTGTTCACTCAGACATTTGTTTTGTTGAGAATAATAACCGCAGCATGTGCTGCTTCACCCCAGAAAGTTGCGGGAGTTCCAGATTCATCAAGCATTGTTGGACAGTTTTGTTCATTCTTTCCACCACTCCATTTTGCTGAGGAGTTCTAGCTATAGAGAATTCTCTTCTTATCCCATGTTCTTCACAGAAATCGAAAAATTCATTTGAGGTAAACTCCCCACCTCTGTCGGATCTAAGACACTTAATTTTGTATCCTGATTCATTTCCAACCAACGATTTAAAGGATTTGAATTTTTCGAATGCTTCATCTTTGTGCTTCATAAGTCCTAACCAGACAAACGTGGAGAAATCATCAATGAATAATATCAAGTATTCTTCTGCTCGAGGTGTCCTTTTCCTGAATGGACCACATGTATCTGTATGTACTAGCTCAAGAGGCATGCTAGCTGATCCTTCCTTTTCCAGAAAGGTGGTTCTGGTTTGCTTTCCAAACTGACATGATTTGCATATGGTGTTGTCTGGAACTTTGATATCTGGAAGACCACGAGCTGCCTGATATTTGCATGCTTTCCTTATTTGTGAAAAGCTTAGATGCCCCAACCTCCGGTGCCATAACTAGTGCTCATCATCCTTGCTCAGATAGCATTGTTGTTGTCCTTCTTCAAATATGTATAGATTATTTGGAGTTATTTTACCTTTGATCACTATTTTACCTGTATCAAGATCACGAAATAGACATCCATTTGATCTGAATACCACCTCGGTTCTTTAATCACACATCTGACTGACACTTATAATATTATGTTTCAATCCATCAACATACAAAACATTTCTAGCTTTGACCTTTTCTTTTAACTGAGCAGTGCCTTTTCCTTTTATAGTTGCAGGAGTATCATTTCCAAAAGAAACTTTCTTTCCTTTTTCTAGAGCAGAATATGATTCAAGTTTTTCTTTATCACCTGTCATATGCTTCGAACATCCACTGTCAATGTACCATAGATTTTCTTGTCCCTCTGCATAAAATTTTATCCCACATCTTTCTGTTTGTGGTTCCTTTATTCTCCATGTTTTGGTGCTTGAGGCTTGTTCCTTTGTAAGCTGAAACCTGCTCCTGCATTCAGGATCTTCATGACCAAAGTTATTGCAAATAGAACATTCAACTTCATTTTCAAGAACCGAAAAGTTGTTATAGGTCCTTTTTGTAATCCCGGTCATACTTCTTTGTTTTTGAGCTTCTCTAGTCATGATCGTTTTATATGCAACACATTGAGCTGCTTTGTAACCAAAGTTATGACAAGAAAAGCATTGTCCATTGAACAAATTTCTGCGGTTATCAAATCTTCCGGCCAAATGATTGTAATTTCTATTGTCATTCATTCTTGAAGCAAATTCAGAGGATTTTACCTGTGGCTGGTTCTAGCTTTTGTTCATCCTTAAGACAGATTGCCCCTCATTTTCCTGATAGTCTTTGTTTGTAATTGGTCCCTACTTTACTTGGTGATATCCATTGTTCTTTTGCTCATTCCTTCTTGCTGCATCAAGATAACTCTTTGAGGTGGATGCTTGAGAAGTTTCTCCATTATAGCCAAGACCTGTCTTGTTTAGAAGAGAGCAATGTACATTGATGATCTCATCCAGAGTTTAAGATCCTTTGACAAACTTAAGATTAATAGCCTTTGTTTTCTCAATCTCTTTTCTAAGACCAACAATTTCGCCTTCTAACTTTTCAAGATATTTTTCTTTTTCATCAATTTGAAGTTGTAGAGTATCAATGATCCTATTCTTTTCTTCTATACATGTCTTTAGTCTAGAAATTTCTTCACAAAAGCTATCCACATCTATAGCATCCATGTAATCATCATCTTCAAATGCCATTAAGATTTTATAGTCATTACCTCATTCATCTTCATCACTATTTGATAGACCATCACTATCTTCATGAGTGTAGTAGCTTTTCTTATTTGCAATCTGTTTCTTGTTCCATCTAGCAGGTTCCTTTCATTTATCCTTATGAGGACATTTTGCAGCATAATGAGCTACTCTTCCACAAGAAAAGCATTTAAAAGGTAACTTACCTCTAAACCTTCCAGTTCCCCTTTAAAGATTTCTGACAAAATTTGATTCTTCTTCTTCTTCTTCTGGCACGTGGCTTGCTTCATAATAGCCTCCTTTGCCTGAAGCCTGGAAAGTGGCTTCTCTTCTGTCTGATGGACCTCCCTTTCTCATTTCATAAGCAGTTAGAATTCCGTGTAGCTGAGACATAGTAAGAATTCGTATATTTTCCTTTTCTTCTATTACATACACTTTAGATTCAAACTTGGGGGACAATGATCTTAGAACGTTTTCAACCACAATAGCGTGTTTTATTTCTTCACCCAAGTTTTTCATGTAATTAACAATCTCATCTACCCGAAGGAAATAGTTAGCCACACTTTCATCATTATACATTCTGAGATTCTCATACTGAATCCTGAGGGTTTGAAGTTTAACACGCTTTACCTGTTCATCTCCTTCGTAGCTCAAGACAATCTTGTCCCATATTTCTTTTGCGGATTTATATTGCATAACCTTCACGAATTCTGTTTGAGATAAGCATCCCAGCTGAGTATTGACTGCTTTAGCATTTGTTTCATATTTCTTCTTTTTGGCCGTATCTGTAGGAGTAGCTGAAGGAAAAGTGTAGCTTGTATCTATGATATCCCAAACTTCTGTACCAAGAGATTGAAGATAGGCAGTAACTCTTACCTTCCAATAATTGAAGTTCTTCCCATCAAAAATTGGTGGCCTGATTGATGCTTCCCTCTCGTAGTTGCTCATGATGAATGATCTTCCTTCAAGCGATCAAGCTTCTCTGAAGGACCTGCTCTGATACCAATTGTTGGAAATAATACTGAGAGGGCGGGTGAATCAGTATTATCAAGTTCTTTTAATAAATCTTCCTTATTTATTCTTTGAATTATTTTTGCATGTCAGTACCATAAAATAATGAGCATGAACAAAGAAAACAGATAGTCACACCAAAGAACACAAGATGTAAGGTGGAAACCCAATGTGGGTGAAAACCACGTGCTGCAATATGTCTCTATCTTCTTTCAAATTAGAAACTCTTTTTACAATGGTTTTGTACTGGTGCAGTCCTTTACCAGTACGCAGGTTGCAACCTGCAGAGAGCTACAACTCTCTCTCGTTTTCCAGTCTCTCGTGGAAGGGAGCTACAACCCCCTACTTCTTTTCTTTCAAGGACCACTTTTCATAAATTTTCAAACTGGATCCAAGAACATCAAAAACCCATCAACTACACTTGCATCATCAATCTCTGATTTCACCAAATCCAACCCGCATACAGATCTACAAATATTTCCTTATAACTTTGCAATTGTTACATCAGACATACCCAGATCATAACATGTGTAAAATAAAACATGCATAAATAATTCAGACCTAGATTATTAGATTTATAGATCAAGCGTATGCCACATATCACAGATCAAAATCATATAGAGATACCACTATTCCATCCTTAAGATTTTGACCCATCAATAGAACTTATCCTTCTCCTTACGCTCAGGTTCCTTCTTCATTCAGATCCAGATCTGCACCAAAACCCAATCACAATATTGTAGATCTAGCACTTTATCAGATATTCCATAATTCAGAAGATGTTGTGCCAAATGATCTCCTTCCTCTTTTATAGTCTTAGGCCTTTCACAATACCACAGGCCAAAACCATAGGATCAAAAAAAACTGTTGGACTAATACCATCAACCAACCATGAAAGTACGTGAGATCAACACTTTTGGATGCAATACCACGGGCCAAAACAATAGGATCAAAAACTATCAGACTAATACCATGAACCAACCATGAAATTGCGTGAGATCAACACTTTTGATGAGGTACCATGGTCCACAAACCATAGGTTCAAATACCAAGGACTAACTACCATTGACCAAAGGTAAGTTCTCCAACATATACGCGCTTTTCCTTGCATGAAAGTCTGTACCATGGTCCAAAACCATAGGTTCAAATACCAAGGACTAACTACTATGGACCAAAGGTAAGTTCTCCAACATATACACGCTTTTTCTCATAGGTTCAAATACCAAGGACTAACTGCCATGGACCAAAGGTAAGTTCTCCAACATATACGCGCTTTTCCTCATAGGTTCAAATACCAAGGACTAACTACCATGGACCAAAGGTAAGTTCTCCAACATATACGCGCTTTTCTTTGCATGAAAGTGCGTGAACTTTTTCTCTACATGAAATAAACTTTTCTCTGCATAAAAGTGTGTGAACTTTTCTCTACATGAAATAAACTTTTCTCTGCATAAAAGTGCATGAACTTTTCTCTACATGAAATAAACTTTTCTCTGCATATAAGTGCGTGAACTTTTCTCTACACTATAATTTATTATCTGAGATGAGTGGGTTGCCATGAAGTACAACATATGTATCATAATGACAATAGAATTGAACAGTTCTCTACTTTCACATTTATTTTTAAATTCTATATTATCCTACCTTTAATGGATGATATAATATTATATTCTGATCAATACTAGCTCCAAGGCTTCTTAAATATTATGATTTCTTCGTGTGTTGTTAATATACAACGATTATCATAAGCATGTAAGCACAACGACTCTTTATATCAAGACTTGGGCACAAACCCCCAACTTGGAGAAAGGCATGCATCATGGTATGCACCCCAAAAATTTCTTCCAGGTCCCTTCTTTTAAGCAACATGAAGGATTAGCTAACTAGTATCAATATATAGCATAGATAATTGGAACCGTAGATTATACTATACTCATTTCTCATGTACCCTGGTCTTATGCATGAATGTTTCTCTAGTTAACGATGGGTATCATATGTTTTTTAATAATGATTATATTTAGATTTACTAGATGTCTCATACACCCATATATGTACATCCCACAACAAGGTTATTGTAATCTATTCCACTTTAGTATATTGGTCCCATGCAGTTTTCATAATAAGTAAGATGGCTCCATAGCCCCAAGCCACAATAACTACCTACTATGCAGATATTTCTTTAAATAATGAGAGTCACAAGCATAACAGTGAAATCATTCATCATACATATTTCTATTGCCTCAATTTCATAAATAAAACATAAACATATATACAAAAATGATCAATTTTTTCAGGTAGAAATTTTCCTAAGAAATTATTATCCATACTGATTTAACACTTCTTCACAATTCCAAATGAGCAGTTATTAATCCATGCAAAACTACTTTTTCCACACAGAATTTCCAAGTTTTTCCAAAAGAGTTTTCAACACTATGTTGCACTTATCTCAACAATTTGCAATATTCATTCATCGTTCCTTAGGCACAATGTTCCCTTACCCACAAGCAAACATTTTCTCATTTTTATTTACTAAAAATAATAGAGGGAACGAGAAATATTTCTTTTTTTTCATATATAACCAAAACTTATTAAAATCAGCATAATCTTACCATTTGAAATGAGGCTCTTTTGCATATGTCTAATCACACTCTGTTTTTGTTTGGGCCTTCATTTCCTTTCAAGGGGGTGGCTTCATGTTTTCATCATATGTCTCCTTCTATATTACTTATGGTTTCCCTTGATGGCCCGTTAGTGGAGCATAATTTCGTTTTCAATAATTTTACTTCCTCAATAATGATGAATAAATCTGGTATCCTATATGGAATTAAAAAAAAAAGAGAGGTAGATCACACTCGGACTCGTTGTCACACATTCAGTGAACCCAAACATGCTTATCAAGAATGGATTTATTTAAGGATAACTATGGAGATGAAAATACACAAGGAAAAACAATTTTTTTAGGCGAAGTGAAGAATGGCCACTCGTATTTTTCTTTCTTATGAAAACCATTTTGTGTGAATGGCTTTAGGATATCACTTTCTTCTTCTGTCCCAGTGGATGCTACAATTAAAACCATCATTCCCTATTGTTTAATCCATGTGCTCCTATTAATGTAGTCGAGTGTCTAATACTTTGAGACCTGCGAATGAGTAGTGAGTTTTTTTTTGGACAATACAACTCGTTGTTTCTGCACTACTCCAGGCCCACTATTTTCAAACTCGGAATAAGTCACAGTCTTTTGCTTGTAAAATTCGTTATCCCAGTTTCCCCATCCTACTGGGTATATAACATTATCCATGTAAGTGTCAGTAGACACTACTGTGGAGTAATCTCCCGAGGGCTTGCCCAAATAATGTTCTCCTTTGCCCATTAACTTGCAATTTAAAAATACTAAGCCCATGTCTTTAGATGGAGAGCCCCTACTCTGAGCCATAAATGTTCCCAAAACTTTTCTCCTAGTGTGGATAGTTTTCAGATGACCTCAAATCATCCACGGCCCAGAACTTCAGAATTTTTATTTTCAATACATGGTCCATGCATACATAATCATAAAAAAATTTCAATCGAAACCAAAAAACTCTATCACCAAACTTGCTCTAGTGAAACCAAAAAAATCGATTGCAGAAGAAAAAAATGCTTACCTATGATGTTCACAGAGCGTAACAGGGTCTTCCCAGACTGAAATTTCCCAGTCATTTTTGGAGTGGTCTACTTCTTAAACCACAGTAGAACTTGCTTTCGGCGCTCTTAAACCACTACAAAACTCCATTTTCGGCATTCTGAGCTATAGAGAAAGGTAATTCATTCAATACCAAGTTGGTTACTTAATGTAGTGTAATCTCTATGGATATAGTGGGAATAATCATTATCCTTCCTTTCTAACTTATCCTGTGTTGCTCATGATTACGTTTTATGCATAGTCATCACATCCTATCCTCTGCACCCAGCGGATAGGTTTTTCCACGAAATCTAGGAAACATCACTCACTACTTTTTAGGGATACAAAAATCATTTCAAAACCATTTAGTGATGCAGGAGCATCAAGACCTTTTTCTCCATTTCTAAATATGGGGTGTGATAATATTAATTTGTAAATATGGGGTGTGATGATTTTTAATATTTTATTAATTAATTTGAATTAGATAGGAGAAGGTGAGGATTTATGTAAACATCTTTTTATTAATAAAAGGATATGAGGAAATTTAATTAGTTGAAGGATTTTAGGGATAAAGATCTATCCTTTAGGGATGTTGAGAGATTTAGGGGTTTCTTGAGGAATTGAAGGGATTGAGCATTTAATTAAATGATTTTTTTTGTATAATTAGGAGGGCTTTTTGAGGAAAAAAATACATTAGAGATGGTGAGAGAGGTTGATTGAGAACAGGCTTGATCAGCAAGGCTGCAGGCCTCCAGCAGTTTGTAAAAGGGCCATAGATTGTATATCTGGCCATGAATGTAAAGTTCTGAGTGCAGACTTGTTTTATGTAAGTATATGTTGAATTCAGTTCTGTAGCATGTTAACTTGAATTTGCATAATGGTGCTTATTTTCCAATGCGCAATTACTGTGATAACTTGATGTTTTAAAACGTTGAAACCGTATGAAGTAATTCGGTATTATATAACATTGAATGGCTTGAAACCATGCGTACATTGTGGAACTGTTACTATTCTTTGAAGTAGCATATAACTGTTGCTGTTGTTTATATGGAGGATCGTATTGTGGATTTGTTTATTGAGAATTTGGTGCAACTGTTGGAAACGCGGACTCAGGGTAGCGCTTGGACCTTGAGCGATATCAATTAGGAACAATACGCATAGTTGTTATTCCATTAAAGATCTGTGCCTTTCTGGCGTAAGTGATATGCGCATAGCGTGCGTAGGTGTAATAATCATTTGAAGTTTTATTATTGAACAAGGCGGCATTATTCTTCTTTTGACATTTTATGCTCATGCAGAGTATTCCTTGCTCAGTATTGTACAGATCTCTTTCTGTCCAGAATGAATAGTTGGAATATAATAGTCATGTCATTTTGATAGGAATTGTGATAAACAATGTTTCTCTTAGTGTGAAAACTATAACTTCACAAGAGTTAAACGGCCAAGAGATCTGGCTGATGTCTTAAATTGCAGGTTCTATCCATGTAATTGTAGAGATTCATTCTGGACGTATTGGCGCATTTGAGGTTGAAACCTTATTGTCCGAGACGGACCAGCGTGGGGAAACCTTTTTGAATTTGCAAATGTGTTCTCGGCTTATAAAGTATCTCGGAGTCACAGCGTAATAAACCTTTGACTGAAGATACGCAGGTTTTATATGCTTGGTTGGTACTATCTGCTACCGGCCATTTAGTATAAATATTTTGTATCAAATCGGTTTCTATTCGGAGTTCATATTGGAAAACAATTATAACTAATAACAGTTTGTTAGAGATGGTGTACCAGGTCTCAGCGGTTATGCCATTGAGGAAGTTCTCTCATGCGGAGGTGGATCGCCGAACCATGGAGGTGGAAGTCGCAACGTATACATATATATGCTTGTCTATGGTAAGCGATACCATGAATCTTTGTGTTGAATAAGAGCCAGCCTTATAACTCCGCATACGCTTCTTCATATGGTTCCACATATAGTTCAGTTTCTTAATTGGTGATTGCAATTATGCATATGCGTTGATCAAATTGTATGTAGGACTGCTAAGGTATATATATATGCCTTCCTACACAATATATGCACAGGGACATTGGTTATAAAAGTCCAGACTATAATTATATACGCATGGCCATTCTTAAAGTGTGCGCCAGTCTATTCTGAGGTTGTTTCTTTTATGAATTGAGGAAAAGCCATGTGTTAATGCCAAGCGAAGTTCATAAAGCATGAGATTACAACTTCATAAGCTTCCGCAAGTTAATGCCAAGTATGGGTTTTATAAATTGTAAGATTTCATAAGCTTTTACATACATGAGGGTAGGAGGATCCTGGTAGGAGTGGCCTGGGCTGCATCATTTTTGGTATCAGAGCTTGGCTTTGTTGAAATGAAGAATGTTTATTTGAAGGTTGTTGAGCTGAATGTATAATGAAGATCAGATTTTAAATCTGAAATGAAGTATATACAATTGCAAGTGAACAGAATGCAAGCAAAGGAGATCAGATTCTAATCTAACAGTCAAGCAACCAAAATGCAGCTGAATGAAGGAAGAATCGTGCAGGTATTGGGTTGGTTAATTTTGAATTGGGTTTTACTGACAAAAGACAGATTGAGAATTGATGGTTGCAGCGTCCGAGGAGGTGAATAGAATGGAAGATCGTTGCAGATGGTACAGCGCTGGAATGAAGTTCATTCCTGGTCACAGATACAGATATCCAGGTATGAAATTCAGATACAATTGTCTGAATAAGGCGCGCATATAGATTGCCATTTTAAAATCCGAACAATGTTATTAATTTGCAATGAATTGGAGTTCCATTATGAGGATGGTATTGAAAGCTGTGGCATGAAATGTTTGTAAAAACAAACCAAGGGCGCATTGGTTGATTTTGATTGTATTAAAAATCCATGTTAATTGGGAAGCGAGTTAAATGCATTCTTAATGAGAAGCATTGGGGCTTTAAAATAGAACAATGAAACTGATGGTTTTTTTTTTAAATAGTCTTTATAATACGTGAACAAGGGATTTTTAATGCTATTGAACCTCTTGAAAATGAGATGGTTGGGTTGTGGGTTTTGAACCATTTGTTGAGGATAGTTTCTGCGAATTATTTTGATCTGAAGTTTGCCGGATAAAGCCAGAAGATTGGAAGAGAGGATCAGATTTTAAAATCTGATTGACAGTGAAATTTTGCAGAGGAAGCATAAAGATTTGCTGAACATATTTACAGAAGTGGTGAGATTATGAAGGTAATTGAAGTACAGGCAAATGGAAGGACAAGATCAAACAAGATATTGGAGGTAAGATGATATGTTTTTTGAAGATTTGAATATTGTAGTCTTTGCAGTATTATTGCAACTCCCAAAAGGCAATTCATAACAGATGAAGGAAGACAGTTGTGAACACGCAGATGAGTTGAAGCGAGGAAGAGCAAAGAGAAGTGCTCAAAGGAGGTTCCAGAGATAGAACCAATTGCTTGCCAAAAGACTGAGTGAGGAGGGCTTGGTGAGGTAAGTGGCGGCAGGACAACACTTGCTGCTGAAAAGGCTTTAGTGAAACTCATAGTAAAGTGAGTGAGGGACTCATAGAGATGGAAAGGAAGATGACTAGTGACAGTCATAACAGAGGTTCTGAAATCAACCACAGCAGAGGACAAAAGGAGAAGGATGCCAAGGCAATTGGCATACAGAGAAAGTTAAGCAAAGAGGAATATGAGTGGGAGAAGGCTGAGATAGCAGTTCAGCTTGAGGTGTTAATAGAGATGTTGCAAAGAAATGAGGAAAACCAGAAGCATGGTTATGTCATGAGAAAGAAGCTGAAATGGCAGAGACTACAAGAGAAGTGGAATCATCAGGTGAATTTGCAGTTGATAAAGGAACTAAGGGAACTTGAACAGGTTATAGATGCCACGCAGAGGATAGCGAAGCTCGAAAGAATTGAGCTACAACAAAATGAATATGCTGAAGAATATGTTGAAGTTTCGTTATGTTACCTAGAGAATGGACCATTACTTTTTGAAAGTGATGAAGAGCTAGAGGAGTTGAATCATATGAATGATTCAAAGCAGCCCAAAGATTTGATGACTGAAGCATCAAATAAGACCGTAAGGTCTTGTGATTTTAAAACTAATGATTTGTGTGTGATTGCAGGTTTGGAAGAACATCTACTGAAGGATGTTAAGGAAGATTTAGGAGAAGAAAGACCATGTGAGGAAACGGAAGATCGTGTAAACTTTCCGAAGTCCACTCCAAGTAAAATCATTGAGTTATATAGAGAATTAGACTTTCAAAGGAGGAAATTGGAAGAACAGAGGATGAATGTCCAGGATAGATTGCTGATGAAGGATGACAAAGCAGATAATCAAGATGAAATTGCAGGTGATGAGAAAAGGAATGTTGTAAAGGGAAAGGAAGATTGGGAGGCCGCAACATCCATAGTGACAGCAAGAGAAACATGGGTTATTGAAGATGTTGGAAACAATCGGCAAACAGAGGACATACTAGACAAAGAAATTGAGTTGATAAGGAGATTAATGATGAAAACATCCCAGAGAAAGACAGCCGAAAGAAAGAAAAGGAGCGACAACAAGAGAATGACAGTGAAAGATTGCAAGAGCAGAGCAAGTGGAGCACTACAGCACAAAATATGGAAACCTGGAAGACAACAACAGATGACAACAACAGTGAAGCAATCAACAAGCACGGAAGGATTACAAAATAAAATTTGGGATCCAGGAGGAGATATCCAGACTTATGACCAGGTGGTCATGAATTTTCTTACATGGGGAGTCTGATGCAGGAGCATCAAGACCTTTTTCTCCATTTGTAAATATGGGGTGTGATAATATTAATTTGTAAATATAGGGTGTGATGATTTTTAATATTTTATTAATTAATTTGAATTAGATAGAAGAAGGTGAGGATTTATGTAAATATATTTTTATTAATAAAAGGATATGAAGAAATTTAATTAGTTGAAGGATTTTAGGGATAAAGATCTATCCTTTAGGGATGTTGAGAGATTTAGGGGTTTGTTGAGGAATTGAAGGGATTGAGCATTTAATTAAATGATTTTTTTTGTATAATTAGGAGGGCTTTTTGAGGAAAAAAATACATTAGAGATGGTGAGAGAGGTTGATTGAGAACAGGCTTGATCAGCAAGGCTATAAGCCTCCAGCAGTTTGTAAAAGGGTCATAGATTGTATATCTGGCCATGAATGTAAATTTCTGAGTGCAGGTCTGTTTTATGTAAATATATGTTGAATTCAGTTCTGTAGCATGTTAACTTGAATTTGCATAATGGTGCTTATTTTCCAATGCGCAATTATTGTGATAACTTGATGTTTTAAAACGTTGAAACCGTATGATGTAATTCGGTATTATATAACATTGAATGGCTTGAAATCATGCGTACATTGTGGAACTGTTACTATTCTTTGAAGCAGCATATAACTGTTGCTGTTGTTTATATGGAGGATCGTATTGTGGATTTGTTTATTGAGAACTTGGTGCAAGTTGGAAACGCGGACTCAGGGCAGTGCTTGCACCTTGAGCGATATCAATTAGGAACAATACGCATAGCTGTTATTCCATTAAAGAGTCGTGCCTTTCTGGCGTAAGTGATATGCGCATAGCGTGCGTAGGTGTAATAATCATTTGAAGTTTTATTATTGAACAAGGAGGCATTATTCTTCTTTTGACATTTTATGCTCATGCAGAGTATTCCCTGCTCAGTATTGTATAGATCTCTTTCTGGCCAGAACGAATAGTTGGAATATAACAATCATGTCATTTTGATAGGAATTGTGATAAACAATGTTTCTCTTAGTGCGAAAACTGTAACTTCACAAGAGTTAAACGACCAAGAGATCTAGCTGATGTCTTAAATTGCAGGTTCTATCCATGTAATTGGAGAGATTCATTCTGTACGTATTGGCGCATTTGAGGTTGAAACCTTATTGTCCGAGACGGACCAGCGTGGGGAAACGTTTTTGAATTTGCAACTCTGTTCTCGGCTTATAAAGTATCTCGGAGTCACGGCGTAATAAACCTTTGACTGAAGATACGCAGGGTTTATATGCTTGGTTGGGACTATCTGCTACCGGCCATTTAGTATAAATCTTTTGTATCAAATCAGTTTCTATTCGGAGTTCGTATTGGAAAACAATTATAAATAATAACAGTTTGTTAGAGATGGTGTCCCAGGTCTCAGCGGTTATGCCATTGAGGAAGTTCTCTCATGCGGAGGTGGATCGCCGAACCACGGAGGTGGAAGTCGCAACGTATACATATATACGCTTGTGTATGGTAAGCGATACCATGAATCTTTGTGTTCAATAAGAGCCAGCCTTATAACTCCACATACGCTTCTTCATATGGTTCCACATATAGTTCAGTTTCTTAATTGGCGATTGCAATTATGCATATGCATTGATCAAATTGTATTTAGGACTGCTAAGGTATATATATATGCCTTCCTACACAATATATGCACAGGGACGTTGGTTATAAAAGTCCAGACTATAATTATATGCACATGGACATTCTTAAAGTGTGCTCCAGTCTATTCTCATGTTGTTTCTTTTATGAATTGAGGAAAAGCCGTCTGTTAATGCCAAGCCAGGTTCATAAAGCATGAGATTACAACTTCATAAGCTTCCGCAAGTTAATGCCAAGTATGGGTTTTATAAATTGTAAGATTTCATAAGCTTTTACATACATTAGGGTAGGAGGATTCTGGTAGGAGCGGCCTGGGCTGCATCATTTAGCTTGACATGTTGATGGAAACTACTATCTGTAACTATCTGCAGTGCAGTGAAAACAACAGCAGCTGCGGTTTCGTTGTGTTTAATAACCGAGCTTTTGCGTTGTGTTTTTCTGAGTCCATCTCGCATTATCTTTTTTGTTTTTATTATTGGAAACTAGCGACTAATCATTATCAGTGGATAGCCTTCAACTAACAGTTCGGCAGACAGAGGAAGGCTTAGTTGGAAAGAAATAGAAATCTTACGGTGATTCCACCACGTCCGAGCAAAACGATACTTCAGCATCAATCACACATCTTTTTTTATTTTATCTTAACTCTTAATTTGTGCTTTTAATGGTACTTTTTCTTGGATTTTTTTTAAAGCATTCCTTAAACTTACAAGCGCGATCTTTGTTTTCCCCACACCAATAGCATATTGGTGAAACCTCCTCCTTACTTCAACCTTTATGGCCAACTTAGAGAGGAATTTATTCCCCTCTGGGGCAATAGTATGTTAATTTATTCATCGGAAACTTTGATGTGACAGACATAAATTCAGAACTATACACACCATATCGGTGGCTATGCAGATTTTGGAAGTTTCAACCTAGGTGATATAGTCAAAATTTTTGTAACTATCAATCTCTTCAACCCGTACGAAAAGAATACTATCATCCAATAATTTGGATTGGGTAACATTGGTCCAATCCATCTCCTTCTACGTGAGAGAAGAGGCATTGTTTGGTGTTATACTCAAAGCAACCCCTTCACCTTGAACTGCATGTTGAGTATAGTCGAACATTTGATTAACAACTTGACTATGAGTTAATAATAGTCAATGATGAATTAAGGCCAAGTGCGAAGTGACACCCACAAGGAAGGGTTTCATCCACTGATCAGGCGGAGTACCCAATCTCTCCATCGACATGGCATTTGACCATTTACAATTTCCATCTTTAAAAAAAACCTACATTCATAATAGAATACTTAGATGACCTGTGATCCACTGACTGCTAACCAATGCGCAATTCGGGTTTATTCAGAACACTATCTACTATCCCTACTCCTACCCAATAGTTTGTTATTGTACGATGCTCCAGTCAAAAATTTAGGTGCTTGCACATATACAGTAATTAGGAATAGAAATAAATAATATCCCCAGATGGAAAATTCCATTGTCAACATAAATACCCCTTCCTCATTCTTCATGATTCAAGCAACAAGGATTGTGCATATATGCTCCATATTCCTTTAACTGAAATATTTTTAATATTTAGATTCAATCTTGAAGAATAATTATAGATTTGACACTTCTACCTTGACTCTCTATTACACTTTTAGTAGTGAGGCCAAATGAGGGCTTGAACTTTTTCATATCCTACGGAGGTGTATTGGCCCATAGGCCGAAATTTTTGAACTTGAAGCTCTCATACCATTTGTAATGAACCTCCTTAGCCTACATGAGAATTTAGCCTCCAAGACCCATAAACTTAAAATTTTGGATTCATTCACAGTTAAACCATTACCCCTCCTTGCAGATCTTGTCTTCTAAAATTACCTCGGCCATATTACTACTAGGCCATAGTACAATTTTGTCATTAACTGTTTTACTGGTTGTCTTTTAAGGAACCTTAGATTCATTAAAATCTTAGATGCTTGTGATCAACCATTGAAATTATGATGGTAGGCATCCTATCAATATATCTCGGTAAATCTTCACCAACACTAATGGACATTAATTTCATGATCATGGTAGTGTTATTGACCAGTATTTTATTCCCATGCATACTAGTTATAAATGCAATACAAATACTTAACCCATTAATCGTAAAATAGGATACATATTCCTCAATTGGTGAGTTTGCATAAACAAATATTACTTTAGAGAATTATGAGCATACCATATCTCTATAGTGGATGTAATACGATCAGTTAGAGAATCCACAGAATCCATAGTCATCTCACATATTCATACATAATCTCACCATAACCCACATTTCTTCCACTATTAACTCTATTCTTAGATGTAAAATATGCCATATGTATAATACTGTTGTCACATTCATAGTAACCCATTAGCACATGTAATCTAAGTATGTTCATTATTCTACCCTGCATGTGTACTAAAATTTTCGATTCATTTAATGTACTTCTACTGATAACTTCACACTAGAAGCCACATGCAAGTCGATCATGAGAAATCTAAAGTGGTGACTCCAGTACCAACAACTAATTACCATGATACCACCATTTCTCATACACATTTAAGTTCACATACATAATACACAGATAATACCTTATCTATACAACTGAGCTTCATGGGTTAATCATTTCAATGAGAAACTCGAACAATAATAGAAACAGGTGAAAATATTCTCATAAACAAACTAGAAACCATAACCAAGAAAGAGAGAGAGAGAGAGAGAGAGTAAGAGTCAACATACAGCCATTTCATGCAAATAACACCAACTAAATCTCACTTGGAGGGGGCAGCACCACCACGCAGCCATGAATCACCACTGGTTCCTCCCGAGTTGAAGATCTTGGCTTGGATCAACTGTCCTCAATTGATCAATGCACTGGGTATTTAATACCCTCATTCATGATTGAGTTACTATTAGCGGTGTACCTCTTTATGTGTTTTTTTCCATTTGGCTAGGTCTTATCTGGAAAATCTCGTCTCTATCTCCCACGTTGCTCTTCCACATAAAAGCTTGCCTTTGTCTCCCACAAAGCTTTTATGTTTGATGGATATTTATCTCCCATCCATCCAATGGGTATCCAATATGTTGGGACGAGAAAAAAATATGATTTCTCTTTATTTAATGCTTCATTTATTATTCATCCTTATAATATTATCTCTATTTATAGAATAAAATGAGGAAAATATCAGTCAAAGTTGGAAGAAACTATTTGGTGATAGAATAGGTGAATTTAGTACGAAAAACTGATTCTTTGCTATCTTTGTATGCAGAGATGTGATTGGGAAAAAGTTGTTCAATTGGCAGGACAACATGAGGCCATAAAGGGGAAAAGCCACAACATCTGGGGTAGACAAGGAAGTGGAAGATCAGTTCGAATACTCCTGTTTTATCATATGATCAGATTTTATATTGCGAAATCCTCAGGATCTCCTAATCTTGAGGATTCACTTCTATCCAAGTTTCTCTTTTATGTTATATAAGGAAAAAAGGAAACTAGATAAGAGTTCAGACTTTTAATATGTAATTATTCTTTTTAGAGCAAAAACGTTGTTAATTCAGTGACTCTCTCAGTTGTTACTTTGAAGTTAATGAAAGAAGGTTGTGCTTGATACATCTCTGTATTCTGAGTTTTTATTAAGCAGAGGCTTCTGTCGACTCTGGGCCCTGTCACAAGAAGTTCCACTACTCCTTTGTGTTATAGTTTACATTCAGTCTTTGTACTTGATTTAATGTTTAGTTCTTTTATTTATCTTGAAGATTGGTGACATTGATTTATACCGTTGTTCACTTAGATTTATATTGAAGGTATTAGATAGACTTAAGTAAGCGCTTTGATTAGAATGAGTGAATGTGTGGTTGATTGTTGTTCAAATTGAATAGATGTTATCATAGATCTTGAGAGACAAGACTGAGTAACTTCTACGGATTGCAATATAGAATGTTTACCATTTAGGAATATTTTTAGCTGTTGTTGTTCACTTACTGATTGCTATGATTGTTATTGCTATTTAGTAATGCAGATTGATTTGAGTTGTTATAGATTGGTAATATTGTTTGATAATCATGGTTTCTTTACTTGATTAAGTGTGATTAGTATCAAGCTTATTTGAATAATTCTTCGTGTAATTCTCATTTGCATTCAAGTTCCAATTGGTTTCAGAACAAGTTGTATAGAATTACATAGGGTGTTGCGAGCATTCCTTTCATAAATAGTTCTTTGCAGAGTTGTGTGAATTGAATTGTATAATTGGACATTAATGATTGCAATAATTCATCATTAGATAACCTCTAGCTTCACTGCACATACTGTGTTGGAACTCTTGAAATAGAAAGACTTACCTCGGGTTGACAACTAATGTAGGGATTAATATTTCCTGTAAAAAGACATCTTAGTGAGCCAACATTTTGGCGTCGTTGCTAGGGAGAGTGTTTAAAGTGATTAATTTTATTCCTTTGATGTAGAGAAATAGGTTTAAAAAACGGAAGGTAAGAGCCTACGTACCTAGTAAGTAAAGTGCTTCCTTACCTACCCACTTTACAGCAAAATTTTAGGGGTTAAATAAGAATTTGTTTTATGAATGACTAGAAATAAAAAGATAGAGAAAGAACATAATCCTCTACCAAAATCCACAAAACGCAAAGGATCGGTGAACCTTGCGAGAACGACCTTTATAGACGAAATCATAAGAAGAGCAGAGTCTCAAGCATCAGTTGGATTCCAGGCTATACCTGGAAAAGTTTCTACTGCTATCCCTCAAGGAGCACGACCACCATCTGTAGCTCATGCTGAGATTCAAAGCCAAGTAGGAGGATCAGAACAAAGTTTTCAAGCTACAGTAAGCCTCCCCTCTGATCCTCTACAAGAGGGAAAATTCTATAACTTACAAGAAGGAAAAGGAGAAACTAGTGGGGCTGCTAAAGTAGAACCATAGTTGTTTGAACAAGGATCTCCTGATATTCCAACCGAAGGAGTGTTGTAAAGCCAGCTCGGGTTGCTAACTCTCTGTTTATTATGGAAGAACCCCTTGAAATCCCTGAAGATTATTGGCATATCTTTGATCAAATGGAAGAACAACCACCCCAAGGTCAAACCTCAACATTAGAATACCCCATAGTTGACCAAGTGGCCAATGCCCCTATGAAGGCTATTCCTTTGCAGAACATCCCAACCTTCCATGGGATGATCACAGAGGATCCTGATGCTTTCCTATTTTAGTTTGATGTCCTCTGTAGAGGGTACAACTATACCACTGACCCCCAAAAACTAAAATTATTCCCTTCCACTTTGAAAGGGGCAGCTTTAAGATGGTTTATGGGTCTAGGTGGGTGAACCATCAATTCTTGGGACAAAATGAAAACCTCCTTCCTTAAAATATATCAGGACTTTTGTAAAACTAGGGAATTGAAAGATGAGATTTTCAAGATGACTACAAAAGATAATGAAACACTAGAAGAATATGTAGAACGCTTTAATTATAATTTGCAAAGATCTCCACACACTTCCATACCAAAAGAAGTCCTAAGAGCTATATTGATTAAAGGAATGAAAGAGGAATGGGTATAAACTCTAAACTTAATGGGAAAAGGGTATATTTCTTAGGAAGAGTATGATGAAATCATTTGTTTGTTTATCAGGTGTTCACAAGGAAATGCACGTATAGGAGAGGCTAGCCGAGATCCAATGAGCAGAGGAAGAAAACCACATAGTGGAGGTATAACATAGATGGAGATTGGAAACCTCCTAAAATATTTTAAGATGGATATCCTGGGCACTCTTACAACACAACTGGACGTTCTACAAGCCAAGCAAAAGCAAGCTTTAGCAGAACAAAATTTGGCCATCTTCTGCCCACGTTTTCGAAAAAAACACAGCCAACGAGAATGCTTGTTAGAAATGATTCAGACGTGTGCCATTTGTACTAAAGATCACGACGCTGAACAATGTCCATCATTACCTGAGTTGAAATTAATATTCAAAGAAGGAGAGGATGAAACAGAACCAGTATATTTGATGAACCAGTGTCGATAATGGCAAGATAAACCTATAGGTATGTCACAATACGCATCCCATTTTCTTCATCATCACAGTTTAATCAATAAAAGAACCTTGGGGCAGCCTGGCAAGGCCAATCACCCTACCAAAACTAGCAAAGTCCATCATTCCCTAAGACATCCTAGCCAACACAATCTTTTCCAGGAAATGGCTGGTCGAATTCTCCTTTTACTCCTGTTTGGTAAGGCAATCCCTGTCAGTCCTAGTGGCCTGCCTCCACCTCTCAAAATCTGAATTGGTATACAAAATGGTAGTGACCTCTAGGGATATCCAATATACCTACGGAATAGGCCCCCATTCTCAAATAGCATTGTCATCTCCTTATACATTACAACAAAATTCTAAACCTCTTCTACGGCCACAGTTTCCAGTTCAGCCAAACTGGAATCCTAATAATAAGCCAATCAAGTTAGTACAGGTTATTGAAAATCCAGAATATGAGATTGAGCAGAAAGAATGTAATGAGCTCAGTTTGAGGTTAGGTCGTGTCATTACCCCAGAGAAAACAAAGACCAGCTTTCAATTGAAACTATAACTCCACCTATACATATTCCATCATTTGTACATGTTCCACCACTTGTAAATAATATTGAATCAAAGCAAGAGGAAGAAAAAGATCAAAATGATGACCCTGAAAAAATTATAGTCACTTCTCCTCCGTTCCCCGGCAAGGC